>OY856412.1:312247943-312847943 GCA_963693085.1 Alisma plantago-aquatica
AAATACATACGCCATAAAAATTTAACATACATCTGTGTAGACAACTCCTACTTTGGGCCACGCAACCATGGTGCCTTCTGCATCACCTATCGTCTTGTGGATGGGATGGGCATGTGGTTTTGGTTGTGGTGTATGTTTTCATTCATCATAGACAAGCTTTATATGCACATGAACCGCATCGATGGGTATTAGATTACTATGAATCAATCACCTAGAAGGGGTGGGTAAGCCTCACCAAGTGCAACTACGTATTCTTCTCAGAAAAGACAACATGGACTCAACCCCTACAAATTTGTATATAGTGTTAAATACACTAAAAAAAAGTATATTATAAATTCACCTAAAAGACTATTATATCACAAAAAGACTTACACTAGGTGTGCTAGCTGGTGGACCCATTGGATTACTCCCAACCACCTCTGTCGTAGGGGGTCCACCATGTATATAGAGCGGGGCGGCACATGTACTGTCTGAGGAGGTAAAGAATGGGAATCATGATACTATCTAATTGTTTCCTCTATTCCCTTTGCAACAATATTGTGCACCTACTCTTATGACAATCCCCCTTTATTGACAGATTTGTGCTTCTTTGATGACCCAAGAACACCAGTCCCAGCTTCCCAAACACATCTAGGATACTATGGAGTACCCAGAGCGACTACAAATTCATCCATTTGGCCCTCATGGATGAACTTGCCTTCTTTTCTATGCTTGTAGAGCTCCTGTTAATCAACACCAATAGTAATTGGTTAGTAAAACATAACAATCAAGGTCAAAAATGAACACATAGTGTGCAGATTTAAGTTTTACCATTTTTACAGTCACCTCAGTGGTTGTAGGGATGGGTAATTCTCTAGATCTATTTGTACTCATAGCTATCCACTTCTCTTGACGAAGTAAAGGTGCAAAAGTAGTATAAGACTCAATATACCTAGAAGTAGGCTACTCATAAGAAGATGCTTCCAGTCTCTTTTGCCTCTTCATTGTATAGCCACCTAGACCCAAGTTATGGTTGTGCACATTCTTTGGACGCCTTATTTTTTAGCAACATGTAAAGCATGGTTAATACAAATCATATGTTAAATATATAATACATTAAAATCATAAGAACGTATTTAGAATGTGCAATACATTATGTAATATATTAAATTCATTTGATTAGTCATTCAAAATAATATGTACTAATAGAGGAGGCTTAATACTATGAATTCATTTGTTTATCTTGAAGCAACAAATGCTTCCCACACCTTTGGATCAAGATAGTAACATTTCTCAATGGTGGACTTCTTCTTCTTGTTGCTCATTATGTATTCTCTTGTCAGACTTGTCCTATTATTCCTTAATATTCTCCCACATTGTTGCTTCGCCTTTTTACTATGCAGTTTTTCATCAAGGTTAAAGATGCTCTACAAGATTTCATATGCTTAATGGCATATTTACAAATACAAAATTATGAATATTTTCAAATATAAGAACATTTAACACATAATTCCTTCCATATGTAGTCTTTCATAGAAGGATCAACTTTATGCTAATATTCTATTTTTATCTCCACTTTATTGTGAGCTATAACCCCTGGATATTGCATGAAAGTATTGTGATTCTTTCCAATAGGATTTCCTGCATCATCAAAGTCAACAGACAGTTTTGGTCCTTCATCCCTTTGCACTACTAACTTTTTCATTAAGGTGATGTCTCTTCTACGTGCATGATCATGTTGTTCCTCTGCAAAGCCAGCAAGATCCTCAGGGTGTACATCCTCAGGATTCTCATCCTAAAATTTTCAAGAAACACATACACGTAATAGAGAATATAAAATGCACATCTATGTAATAATAGTGATAGTGAATGTAAAATTCACATCTATGTAATAAAAAAATAAAACTTACATTGTCATGGTGCTCATCCTCATGGTGCATATTGTCATGGTGCTCATCCTCACAATCAGATGCCATCTAAAATGTCATATTAAAAATAGTCAAAGAATGAGAGATAAGTGACAAAGAATTTAAAATGTACATGTTGCATATGAAATATATATAACTATAATAAAGAATCTAAAATGCACATCTAGCATCTTAAAAATAAAATACATGCCTCTAATATTAATTGGATCTTTGATCACTTAATATTCCTTCTGTGTGATCTCCACACAGATACAAGTTAGTGTTAGCTTCAACATTTGGTGTTGGCAAGCCAACTGAGAATGGACTAGAGTCATCATACTTGCCATAGTAGTCTTCTTCATCTATATGATCTACAATGAACTACCTTTTCCCATGAAGAATGGAAGACCATTTTTCATTTGCAGGATCATCGATGTAGAATACTTGCTTTGCCTATGATGCCATTATGAATGGTTCAAACTTTTCTCCAATCTTTTTAAAATTCAATAATGTGAAACCCAATTCATGAACTACAACTCCTTTTATGTATCAACCCAACTACACCAAAAGATGGAAACTCTAAAATCTGTAAAGTCAAACTCCTATATGCCTTCAATGACACCATATTAAGATATTTTATCTTGACATGGACTCTTATCCTTTGCACTAGAAAAATAAAATGAAGACACTTGAAGGGTGAATCCATTGTTTTGGATGACACTCTTATTATATTGATGTTTGTGTAATATAAAAATTCATTATGTCAAACGCTTCGTAAGACATAAAATTCATTTTTGGTTTAAAGGGGAGAAATTCGATATATTCAGCAATATTATTTTGTATTTGAGATAGTTGATGGAAGACTTTATCTTCAAAACACCTAGTAAATGTCCTATTATGCTCTCTAGGAAGCCACATTGTGATAGCTTGAGTATATTTTATGATTTATAAAATTGGTGTTTCTTTGATATGAATATCCACTTCTTCAATTTGTGTAAAACATACAAGTGTGCTTGTTCCCACAACTCACGACTAATTAATTTCACTTGTGCCCCTAAAGTCCCTTTGTTGGAATAGTGATTAGTATTCTTTTGATTGGCAAGAGCTTCATTACAACTTATAAAGTCATTGTCAAAGTCCATAACCTCCCTAGCCACATAACCCTTTATAATACTCCCTGCTAATTAATAATGGTTTTGAATCACCTTTAGAAACACTCATGTATCATTCAAAAGGATACATCCAATGCAACAAAACTGGACCCAACATTTGCAGTTCTCTAATCAAATGGACAACAAGATGTAACATGATATCTAAGAATGAAGGAGGAGAATACAACTCAGGCTGGCACATGGTAGTGACCACTTCTCTTTGCCCTTATCAAGACTCTTAGGATCAATAACTCTGCTACATAGAGTGTTGAACAAGAAAGAAATCCTGGTGATTTCAAACCTTACATGCTTTAGTAGTATAGATGAAATAGCCACAGGCAATATTTGTTACATTAGAGTGTGAAAATCATGAGATTTAATACCTAACAACTTTAGATCCTTCATTCATACCAATTTACAAATATTGGAAGACTATCCATGTGGTACCTTAACATTAAACAAGTAGTCGCAAAAAGTCTTCTTCTCCTATCTAAACAAAGTGTGACAAGCAGGAGGTCAATGTGTTTTAAATCACTATTAACTTTTGTTGTTAATTCTTTCCTTAAACCCATTTCACGTAGGTCAATTCTGGATTTGCTACCATATTTAGTCTTACCTAGTATATCCAACAGAGTACCAATGGCGCTATCACAGATATTTTTCTCAACATGCATGACATTGATGCAATGCCTTACTGTCAAAAAATTCTAATAAGGAAGATCCTAAAATGTTGACCTCTTCTTGAATAAAATTTTGGCACTCTATGTGTGAATAGTACATTGTGATCTTTTACCAAATGTATCAACAAAATCTTTAACTCTTTCATAAATAACCTCCCCTTATATAGATCTAGGGGTGCTATGTTCCTCATTTGATCCATTGAATGCATTGTGCAAGATTTGGTAAGGATGCATTTTTGGAAGAAACCTTCGATGAACAAGATATTCAATCTCACAACCATGTTTTAATCATATTGAATCAGTATTGTCCTCACATATAGGGCATGCTTTGGATCCTTTTACGCTATATCTAGACAAATTCACATATGTTGAAAAGTCATTAACAGTACAAAATAACATAGCATGCAAATGACATTTCTCTCTATGTGAAGCATCATGGGTCATCACCTTCTCCCCAGAGTTTCTTTAAGTCATCAATAAAAGGTTCTAGAAAAACATCAATATCATTGCTTAGTTGTTTGGGGGCTGATATCAAAAAGGACAACATGACATACTTATTTTCATACATAACCAAGGAGAAAGACTGTATAGAACAATCACAACAGGTCAAGTGATATATATGTTGGCTGCTTAATGTGTCGTAAGGATTCATCCCATTAGTGCAAAGTCTGAGTCTTAGATTCTCAACTTATTTACCAAATTTAAAATGCAATAAATCAATTTTCTTCCCTTTGGGGAATCAGATGCATGTTGTAGGATCCCATTATTGTTTTTATTTTCCTCTTCATGCTATAATAAATTCTACACATCCATGGTATTGGAAAACAAGCATGGAAACCATGGTATTGTTGGTAAATACTATATCACCTTGGCAAGAGAGCCAGTTCTGGACTTACCCAAAGTCGGCATTTTGTACCTTGATGCCCCCACATTTTGGACAATCTTTCAAATTGACATAGTCCTTTTTGAATAACATATAGTCATTTGGGCCTGCATATATCTTCTTAGCCTCCATTTCCATTGAGAAAAATATGTTGAGATTGAAGCTTGTTACCTTTAGGAAGAATTTCTTTTAGCAAAGATAAAAGAGACATGAAACTTTTTTCGCTCCATCTATTGTTAGCCTCGAGAGTATACAATCTCAACACAATTCTCAACTTTGTAAAGTTAGTGCAATCTAAGTATAACCATGTCTCAGCATCATGCACAATTTTTCTAAGTAAGAAAGGTGGTTCAGTAAGATTTACCCCACACCTATCTAGCATCTCATCAACCATGTCTAGCAGAATCAATTTGTTCACATCTACAACATCGTTAACAATTTCTTCTTCAACACAAAACTGCTATCAACGTCTACTTATCTCATAGCAGGAATCTCTCCATGCCAGTACCATTCTGTATAGCCATGTACAATCCTATTTTACATGAAATGACTTTTTAATTTCATTAGCAATGTCAACTTTCAAATTGTTACTAGAATTCCTACATGGACAATAGAACCTATCATCAAGTTGTTACTATGTTCCTTCACAAATCATATAAACTAATTGAGACTAGTAATAAACTCTGGAATGCAATGATTTGAAATGGACATCCATGATCGATCCATTATATGATCATGGAGAACATTAGTATTGAATTAGGTATTTTGTGATTAGAATTTAGAGATTAAATTTCAAAGATTAGAGTTTAAAGGTTAGGGTTTATCATTTAGGGCTTAGGGTTTAGAGTTTATAAATTTAAGTACTATGGTTTACATATTAGGATTTAGGGTTTCAAAATGAATGTGTACCACCTATCTCATTCTTGAACACATAATCTCACTAGTATATGTATAATGTGTATTCGATTTTCAAGAATAATTTGGCAGTATTTCCTGGAAGTTATCCAAGTACATTGAGTCAAATATTAGAATGAAGCCTAGCTACATAAGGTGGGATGTCACTTCTTATCATAGAGGAAGGAAATATGGAAGGAGGTTATGATCAACAAATATTCACAATGCCACAACCAGGGAGTAGCCAATGCATCTCAATTGTGGAGGTTTGTAGCTAAGACGATAGATCACTTCTCCTTGAATATGGGGAAGGTGATCCTATCGAGTACTACTACTGGCGTCTGGCAAGAAAAGTGGGTCCATGGGAGCTTCACACCTTAGTTGATAACTAATAAATTAATCTTGATGGACTTAGATGATCTCAAAGTTAAGTCTATGGTGGACTTCAAAGGTGTATGGGACTTAGCCTTTCATCAAGATTGGTTTGAGGAAAACACTATTAACCTAATAAGATCTATGCCTCCTCTGAGAGAGAATGAAGGACATGATGAAATCACTTACCTACCAAATAGCAGTAGAAGTTTCTCTACCAAACAATTTTGCAGAAGCCTTCAGCAAGCCCACACAACCAAAATACGTGGTAAATGGAATGTGATATGGAGGATGAAAGTACCACCAAGGGTTAAAACCACCATTTGTCTAACCCTACGTGGTTCCCTGATGACTAACCAAGCGAGAGAAAGGATAGGTTTCACGAAAAATGACAAATGTCCTCAGTGTGGGGTTGAAGCAGAAACACCATCTCATACTTTAAAGAGATGTGGCAATTATTTACAGGTGTGGACCCTTATCCAGCAAGTAGCTTGGAGTTCAATTATTAATGACTAGATTTTCAGTTCTTGTATGACATCAAAACTGAAAATGAGCAATTTGAACCCTGAGTGGTCGATATGGTTCGCAATCACCTTGTAGCAGTTGTGGAAGTTTCACTGTCAAGTAGTATTCCAAGATACAAAGGTCCCCCCAAACACATGGCTGAATATATTATCAAGGAGGTCAAGTGTTGCATTGACTCCTTCACACAGTAAGATGAAACTTTACAGATGCTAGAACATTCCATGTCAGATTGGTCATCATCGGTGGAAGGCTGGATCAAAATGAATGTAGATGCAGCCGTTAAGAATAAGTTGAATGCCATGACTACTACCTTTGTCATAAGGGATAAGATAGGGTCCTAGATATTGGGTGGCTGAAATAAAGATAAGGGGCATGATGTACGCATCGCTGAGATGATAGCTATTGCAGTGGGCTTGCAGGAATGCTTGACAAGATATAGGAAAGTGATCGTTGAGTTTGACAGACAATTAGCGATCAAGATGATCACTGGAGTGGCGAGGACCCCATCCAAATTCAAACCATGGAGACAACATATTGTGTCTTATGTTAATATTTTCGAGTCTGATCAATTTCATTTTAGTAGGAGAAATTGTAATAAACTAGTTGATTAAATAGACAAATGGGCATTGACCATGGAGTTGGGCTCGTGTAGGTGGAGGTAGTGCCCTGAGTTCATCTCCAAGATTGTAGGAGATGAAGCAGCCATGTGTCATAGTCAAGAATGCAGTCCAAGTAGGCCTGTAAGGGGAGTACATGATTAATAAAAGATCTCTTGTAGTTAAAAAATCCACCTAGATGTGTACTTAGAAAACAGACGGGGAAGTGTTGGCAAAATGTCTTGAGAATAGAATATACATTTACACTTATGTTCTAAGTGAGATTAAGTGTTTAAGAATAGTCCCAAATTGGGGACTATCCATGATTTACTCCTAATGAGAAAATATCATATGTGTTTCTAGGCCTACAGATAATAGGGAAAATTAACGTTAAGGTTCGGATAGACGTGATAATTAGAATAGTTATGAGTGGATAAGAGTCATAAACCTCCTTATATCACAAAAGGGGTAGATCTTAGACATGAAGTTCACAAAGCATAACATATTTATTGATTTAAGGATCCAACAAAGTTAGATACACTAGTTAGGTCATAGTATTGTTTAAGTCAAATGTGTTCATGCATCACCATAATTGTATCACATTCATGTATTAAGTGATATCTATCACAAACCTAGAAAAGGGGGATAAGGAGATAATTCTTATGCTAAAGAGGGGTACACAATTATTAAATTTATGATTGGAGTGAGGTTTGGTGTAAAATATGAGAAATATCACAATATTAATGGGATCATACTTTTAAAGTCCAAACAAGGCATAAATGTACATTAGAGTCAGCAGTAGTAACACAACAGAGAAGTTAAAAAAAACTACATGGCGGGTGGTGGTTATGCTAGTGGTGGGTGGTGGTTGTTTTGGTGGTGGGTTGTGGAGCTGTCAGCACAGTAGTGTCCAGCAACAGAGGCAGAATAGTGGTGGCAGAGGTGGTGAGCATCAGAAGTAGAGGAAGTGTAGCAGATCAATAGACTGGTAGTGGTGACCAGAAGACTAGATGGTGATACAAAAGTGGAAGTAGCAGAGAAGCAATAAAGAAGTGGCGGTATAACAACAACACGGGAGCGGCGATGCAAACAACAATAGAAAATTGCTAGATCAAGGAAGAAATTTGATGCCTATGAAATAAAGAATGGAGGAAACTCTATTTAACGGGTATTGTTAAGTAAGACTTAGTCGATTGTCAGTTGTTGTAGAAAATCAATGACTAAGAATTCAGGAATAAGTTTTAGACAAAAACCAACACCATAGATCAGCCTCTATCGTTGTTTTCCCACCAAAAATTGACAACACATGTACTTATTTCTAATAAAATTACCAACTTCACTAAGATTTTAATCATCGGTTGCTACCAAAAAGTTGACAACATAGTTCCCTCCCTGTCATCTCTTTCCCATCAAAAAAATGTTGTCACGCGTACTTATTCCTAATAAAATATACCAACCTCGCTAAGACTTTAGCAATCGGCTTCTAGCACAAAAGTGATAGCATAACTCACTTTGAGGAGAAATGTTTTTATGGGGCATGTGGTGGAACCCCACATCATTGGTCCTTTTAGAGAAAAAATCTACAAGACATGATATTTAGAGGCAAAACTTTTCACGATGTACTTGACCTATGGCGTCAGTTTCTGTGGCCAAAACTGACAACAAAGTCTTTTTGGAGGCAAAATATAATTCGTAGGAAGCACTTTGTTGTTGGTTTTTTAAAACCGACGCTACATGCCTATATCAAAATTTTCCACTGAAATATTGAATTTTGCAAGCCATCTTAGATGTTAGTTCTAAAAGAAACTGACATTATAGTAAAATTGGTACCTGTGTTTTTTTCTTAATTGGCAAAACTTGACCGATAATGATGTTTGAGTTATACCAACTGACGTTATAGACCTATAGAGTTGGTTCCTTCAAAATCGACGTTAAGGAAAGTGACACCTTAGGTCAAAAATGTACTGATGTTCTCAATTTGCAAGTAAAACATTTTAATATTAATTTCAAGATTTTGGACCCAATCATATTAGAAAGACATAAACATGCGACATTCAGTATATTATGTCACAATGAAGTCAGAGAGAGAGAGAGAGAGAAATATAAATCATTGACCAATATGCCTCATGAAGAGAAGCAACATAAAATCAAGAGAGAGATATTATAGATATTGTCCAATATAGACTCAATAGTGATGCAAAATACTCAACTTGCATCTTGACATGTAAAAATTGAACTCTAAGTCTGAGCAGGTTATCCTTCACCTATTATTGCATTTAATATACGAATCACTAATTATATGTATATACTTGAAACCTTAAATCATCAACTCTTGTTATGATTGGGTTTATGTTATGTATAATATTTGCTTAGGTAGATAATATTTTTCTGATTCCAATGAGTATTTATCTATATTTTAATGACACTCCTACAATTAGATTTTAATCATTTAAGATTATACCATCGATAGAAATTTGAATCAAAAATCGTAGACAAATGACAATAATCTCATGTATCAAACATCATTACCATGACACATGATAGGGAATGTTTTAAAAAAATTCACTTAAATCAATCCACAAAATGATATTGCATTAGAGACAGAAGTACAAAAAAGCACATGACCACTGTGACGCATTGTCAACCAATACAAGGGCATACTCTTTAATTACCGAGCAGTCATCTTCCATCCTTTTCTTCACCTCAAGAGGAAGCACAAAGCTTCATTAGAGCACTAGAACCCTGAGGGAACTAAAAATCTAAAGATTAAAGCATAAAACTATGGTGATCACAAGATCCCTCTCCACCTTGCAGACCCAACAAGCCCAAGGGTTGGGTTGTGAATAAAGAATTGTACAATGATTCATCTCCCCATAATTTCCTAAAGGAAAGATCTGGATATCAAAAAGAACCAAAATAACCCAAAGACGATATACCAAATGCATTGTTGATGTCAAGGTAGAGACAGCAGAGATGAAAACAAAGGGCATAGACAACAGTACATTCAAAACCCAAAATTAGATGCAATACCGTGACATATCTTGTAAAAGGGTGAAAAAGGGAAGAAATATTGATGGTGTAGATTGGTATTGTGCATGGATTGGAGGAACCTCATGGAGTCCCTCTAGAAAGTCACACTAACTCTAGTAGGATCAATACCTTCTACCGGAATTGGTGTGTCCATCACAGATACCCCCAGTAGGGTTGGGTAGGTAGGGAGAGATTTGCAAGCAATGTGAGATTGGGAAAGGCTTTTGGCGATACGGAAAGGGTTGAGGAGCCAGTATCCATATGTGCGACATCTAGAAGACAAATTCTCCACTAGATTTGTAAATAAGAGAACTGTGGAGTCTAGTTTTGCTAGGTAGTTGAGGAGATAGAAACCTATCACATTGTGATCTTTATGTTTTGGACTAAGAGGGAGTATGAAGAGATGGAGAGCCAAGGGAAAGGAGGATAAATGGGAGTGACCAAGGCTTGGAGGAGGCACTAGTTACATAGACTATAATGGAGTCCAAGGAAGGGAAGACTCGAGTTAGAAGACATGTTGGCCACTATTGGATCCCCATCTAATGACCCCTAAATAAACCAAAAATCAAAAGGATGTGTGACACGTGAAACATAGGGAAACCAAAAAATTAGATGTGTGGCCTAAAATCAAGATTTAAATCCAACTAACAAAAGTCCAATTTAGATAGGAAATTATCTATAAATGAACTGGGATAGCAATGATTATTTGACTAGGTTGAAACTTCGTACCTAGAAAAATTATGACCCAAAAAGACCAATTTTGAACATAAATTTACATTTCAATATTATTATGTATGATTTATTGGAACTTTTTTTCTTATATTTTATTATTATATATCAACATTTATCATCAACAATTACTATTTCCAGTCGTATTATCTTCATTCCATTATCAAATAGGTTATGGTGTATTATATTGCACGAATTTCCATATTTTACTTATTTATCCCCTTAAGTTCATTAATTCAACATTAACTTATATGATGACACATAAGTCATCTGCACTTGTACTAAACATCCACTCATTTTTCCACTATATATATCAGTCACATTATATTCAATATTAATTTTTTTCTACACATCCCTCCAGATCAACTACTTATTAAACACATCCAAGTCATTATATGTGTGTTAATGAACATGGTGACATATATTACATATTTAATGAACTCATTTACATATTAACCCATGGCTATGTTAGTAGATCCACTTACTATGTATTTAAATGTGTTATGTGATTAAGCACCTAATCTTACTAATGTAGCATATGTGATACCAAAGATGTATATGTTAAGGTTAGATGATTACAACTTAGGGGTTAAGTCAACTTGATTATAATAAATTCAAATAGCTCATCATCAAGTATCAAGTATAGGGTTAGGTTCCATATATTTGAGTCATCATAATATTAGGGTTTATGTATCTAAAGCATGGTATGGTCACATATATCCATGGTTACAATATTTGAGTTATTCATGTTACATGCATTAAATGATCGTTAGGGTACAATCATGTGTATTAGGGTACTTTATTAACTTTATTTGGCCATTCCAAGGATCTAAGAATACCAACCTCTTATTCATGGGATTAGTGTTTCTATAGCGAGGATAGACTCAATATGTTATAGTACTCTACCCCTTAAAATGATTTTCTCCTAAAAAATTGGAGATCCATGCATTGTCAAGCTACTTCACTCCACCCCTTAAGAATGTGTAACCTAATAAGTCGAACAAAACAAAAGGCATAGAGATGAGTCAAACTAATCTACATGTATCTATTTCATCTTATAATCTTCATTAAGATTTTGAGCGGCATGGAATAAGGGAACCATCACTACATTGGCAGGTCAACGAAAAGCATAAGCATCAGGTGCATTGTTATCTTCTACAAAGCCATTGATATGTCCAACACGCCTCTTATTGAGTATTTCTTCAACACCATCCTACATCACAGTCTAGGTTCCCAGGGTAGTCTACCGAATTATGTGTTTTACTTTGCTTATCTCAAATTATTACACACCATCATTCCCATCATATAATTCTACTCTTAAGTTAGATCTCATAGATTCACAATAAAAATATGGGTATCACACTTATCTCTTAGGTAAAAGGAACATGGTTTCCAATCTCATGAGGGTTACCTTACTCAAAAAAATTAATGATATATCAACATATTCTATGTACTTATGTCATTCTAACAAGGTCGAGATAGATGTATTCTAGAGTAAGCATTTTATGCAGAGAGTTTCCATATAAACTAACGCTCATTTAAGGAACTTATGGGAGAGGTAAAACCTAATGAAGAAAAGTTTTAGAATAGTTAGAACTTGACTACCTTAACTTTGATATCATACTTATAGGTAATGGGGCATGATAGGGGAGCCACTCACCCACTTAATCAAATAGAAGGAGACATCTCACTTGCAAAACAACATACTATAATTTTACAAAGGGATGAAGATCTAATTTATTCAAGCATGTATGTTCAAAACAGAAGTGTGTGGCAGTAAAATAATATATAATGAATATTTACAAGATTACATGATTGATCTCCCACTTAGTGTTACATAAAAGCTAAAACTCATACAACTAAGTATAGGAAAAGTTGAACCACTTCAAGTCTATATCCCATATTTCAGCTCCATGAAGCAAAGTCTTGGTCACCATGTAAGTCCTCTGTTTCCTCCACCTAGGGGTTGGAAGCATTACCCACAAGAGAGGACAAAGTGGAAATTGTCAACATTAAATCTGATATGTGCATGTAAATCGAGATTGGGAAATATTAGAAAAAAAATGATAACAATAAACTTAAAAAAAATTCCAACAAAGTAGGAAATAGAACATTCAAATGAATATCAAAAGGAATGTTCATATAGTAAGACAAAAACATTATATGGGAAAATAAAAGATACAATTATCAAATGTTGCCTTTAAATCTCAAATTAGAAAACAATAAATAAATAACAAGAATTGGTGCATTCAGATTATTATGATAACAACATGGATAACAAAACACAATGTATATGGCGTCACTAGCATATCTACATGTTATGGGATCATTGTCATAATCTTTGGGGGACTAATGGCATCACACCACTATTATCTGGGAAAAGGAATCACCATCTAATCCCTTTGTTGATAGTACACACAATAGGGATAGTCCACCTAATTTGCAAACATTCACATTATACTACTTGTCAAAATAAACCATGCATTTTTATAGAAAAGCAAGCATTAGTTCAGTCATACTATTAATAAGAATCTAAATTAAGGTTGCATCATAAAGTGTACAAATAAAATCAATAACACAGATCATGGCCAACATATGGCAAATAGGGTTTCCATTGAGTATGGATCACTAAATTCATTAGGATGCAAATTGAATGATAAAACAATAAGATACAAGAATATGTTTTTGTTTGCAATTAGAATATTTCATAAGACAATTAGAATATTTCATAAGACTTATTTCATGAGTTTGGATCCAATCTGGTCAAACAGACATAAACATGTGACATTCAAAATAATATATCACAACTAAGCCAAAGAGAGAGAGACAGAAAATGAATATCATTGTCCAGTATGACTCATAAAGAGAAGCAACATACAACTAAGAAGAGAAACTATAATATTTTCCCCATATAGACTCAAGAGAGACACAACATACTTCAGCTTGTGTCTCAGCAAGTCAAAGTAAAACCCTAGGTCCGAGCAAAGTATCCTTCACCTATTGTTGCATTAAATATATGAAGCATTAATAATCTGTATATACTTCAAATCCAAATTATCAACTATTTTTATGATTATGTTTAGGTTATGAATCATATTTTTTAGGTATATTATATTTTTTGATTCCAAGGAGTATTTTTATATTTTTCTAAAGCTCCTACAATTAGATATGAAATATCTAAGATTATACTATTTACTAAAATTTAAATCAAAAGCCAACGAAAAAGACCAATAATTCGCTATATCATGCATCATTATCTTGATGCATGATAGGGCATACTTGGAAAATCATTCACTTAAATCAACTTCTAACATAATGATACATTATAGATAGAATGATAGAGAAAAGCCAATGACAGACGTGACACACCATCAACCAACACTAGAGCGTATTTTTAAATTACCTAGTGGTCATCTTCCACCCTTTTCTTCTCAATGAGAAGAAACATAGAACTTTAGTAGAGCAGCAAACAACTATAAAATTGGAAGCTACTGATTAAAGTAGAAAACTAGGGTGATCACAAGATCCCTTGCCCCTTTGTATACCAAAAAAACCCAAGGGTTAGTTTGTGTGGGACTAGATTTTGGACCAATCATCCCCTCCATGAATGACCCAAGTAAATCTATGGATATCAAAAGCAACTAGAATAACCCAAAGATGACACTACCAATGCATTGGTGAAGTTGAGGCGAAGACAACAGAGGTGAAAACAAAAGGATGTAGTAAAATGAGATATATTGCAAAAAGGTGAAACAAGGAAGAAATACAGATGATGTATATTGGGATTGCAAGTGGCTTGGTGGTACCTCGTACAGTCCCTCCAGGAAGTCATACTACTCCAGGGTGATCAATACCTTCTACCAAAATTGTTGTGACTGTTATAGGTATCGTTGGTAGGGCAAGGTAGATGGGGAGATATTCGCAAGAAATGCAATGTTGGGAAAATATTTTGGGGATACCACAAGGGTTGAGGAACCAATATTTATAGGTGCAACATCTAGAAGAGCCAATAATCCCCATCCGAGTTGGAAACAAGGGAACCCTAGAGTCTATTTTTATTAGGATAGTTGAGGAGGCAAAAACCTAGCAGATTGGGATGTCTGTGTTCGGGATTTAGAGGGGAGTATGTAGAGATATAAAGTGAGGGAAAGGAGGATCTATGGAAGAGAGAGGGGTTTGAAGGTGGCATCAACTGCAAAGACTATACTGGAGTCCAATGAAGGGAAGACTCAAGGTAGAAGACATGTTGGCAACTGTTGAATCCCCATCCAACGGCCCCTACAGAAGCCAAAAATTAAAAGGATGTGTTACATGTGAAACATAGGGAATTGAGAAATCAGATGTATCGTCTAAAGTCATGATTTAAATCCACTAACCAGAGTCCAATTTTGATAGGAAATGCATATTTAAGAATTCTCTTCTCTAATCAAATTGGTATAGCAAACATTATGCAATTAGGTTGAAACTTGACACCTAGACTAGTTAGAACCCAAGGAAACTGATTTTGAACTTAAATTTACCTTATATGAAATGTAATACAATTTGGTACATTATTATGTTTCAAAGTTTATCATCAACAATTATTATTTCACGTCATATTATCTTCATATTATTATCAAATGGGTTAGAGTGTATTATAATGCACAGATTTCCATATTTTACTTATTTAACATGTTAAGTTCATTAACTCAACATTAACTTATATGATGGTACAATAGTTATATCCACTTATATTAAACATCCAATTATTGTTCCACTATATATATATATCAATCATGTTATATTCAACATTAATCATTTCTTCACATTCATCCATATCGATTACTTATTAAACACTTCCAAATCATTTTATGTGTATTAGTGAACATCGTTCCATATATTACATATTTAATTAACTCATTTACATATTAATCAATTGGTGTGTTATTAGATCCATTTTGTATGTATTAAAATGTGTTATGTGACTAAGAACCTAATGCTACTAATGTCGCATATTGATGTCAAACATATATACGTTAGGTTTAGATTATTACAACTTAGGGTTTAGGTCAACATGATTATAATACATCCATACACCGTATCAGCACACATGAAGTCTATGGTTAGGTTCGATATATTTAAGTCATCATCTTATTAGGGTTTACTTATCTAAATCATGGTATGTTTCATGTATCAATGGTTAGGGTATTTAAGTTATTCATGTTACATGCATTAAACGTTCATTAGGGTATTAGCATTTGTATTAGGGTATATTCCTAACCTTGTTTGGCAATTCTAAGGATCCAAGAATACTAACCTCGTATCCATGGGATTAGGATTTCCACAGTCAGGATAGCAAAATATCAATATATAAAACAAACATAAAGAACTTCATAAGTATGAATCTTGACTCCCTTGATGGGATCATGAACAAACTAAAGCTTGGCTATTGGGAAATGGACGAGATATTTGGAGTGCTCTTTTGTCCTAGAGAGAGTAGAACTCTCTTTTCAAATTTCAAATTACATGGTGATGCTAAGATATGGTGGGACAACACTAAAACTTTCAAGTTAAAAGATATAGAAAATGTTCCTTGGAAAGCTTTTAAGTAGAAGTTCAACAATAAATATTTCCCTAATCATGTGTAGGGTAGAGAATTTGATGAGTTAATGCATCTGAAGTAGAAAAGTTGAATGAGTTCAGCAGAATACACCACCAATTTCATAAGGTTGGAGAAATATGCAACTTTGTTATTAATTTTTCAAGATATGAGGGCATCTAGATTTGTAAAGGGTCCCTAAATTGTCATTCAAAATAGTTCCTTTGTAGTTACAGGCTATATCAGTTTACCATCCAACATAGAGACATCTAATAAATGCATAGTAGAGGAGTATGCTACTCAAAAATAGTCTACCAAAAGAAAGTTTCATAAGAAATATGTCGAGCCAAAAAACAAGAGGAAAGTAGTAGAATCTTCTAGTCCTTATTAACAACATTGCAACTCATGTGAATAGATGGGTCACACTAAGTTCTATTTCCCGAATCTCATAGATAAACAACAAAATAATCAACATTGTCCTAATCAATACCACCATGTACCTCATCTTAGACATAAATAAGAATTGAAGCCATCATCCAAGAATCAACATAGAGCAACTGGTAAACTGATGGCACTAAATGTAGTAGAAGATGAAGCATCAGATACTCTTCTTTGAGGTATTGCTTTCTATTATGGAGTTCCTTTGAAGATATTATATGATTTTGATACTACTCATTCTTGAATATCAAAACATTATGCTAGTGAACTATCTTTGTCTTTATCCTCTATGAGATGTGATTTGGAATTGAAAACACCTTTCAAAACATCATGTATTGTGACTCTATAGTAAAAGATATACAAGTAATTATAGAAGGGATAACTTTTTCATCTAATATGGTGGTTTTTTGATGTGGTTAGGTTTAGATACTATTCTGGGAATGGACTGGATATATACTTACAAATCAATAATAGATTGCCATGTTAAGATAGTCATCATCTATATAGATGGGAAAAATTCAATCAAGGGAAAGAAGGAATGTGTAAAAAGGAATTTGATATATGCTCATAAGGCTTACAAGATGATTTCTAAATGTTGCACTTCCTTTCTAACATTTATACAACTTTACATGAATATCTAGGCATTTTTCCTGATAACTTGCCCAGTTTACCACCACAAAGAGGGATAACATTCTACATAGATTTATCCACGGGGAACTCAACCAATTTCAAAAGCACCTTATCATATGCACCTTGTAGAATTAGTTAAATTAAACAAGCAAATAGATGAGTTGTTACAGAAAGGCTTAGTTCAATCTAGTTTTTCTCCTTGGGTAGCTCATGTTCTACTTTTCAAGAAAAAGTATGGTACACTGAGGATGTTTATAGATTACATAATATGAAATTAGGTTAATATTAAGATCAGATATAAATTTCCTAGAATGGATAATATATTTGATTAGTTGAAGTGTGCAAGAATATTTTCTAAGATTGATCTGAGACCAAGATATTACCAACAAAGAACAAAGTAATCTGACAAACCTAAAAATGCATTTCGATCTAAGTGTGGACATTATTAACTCTTCCTAGTGCCATTTGGATTTCCTAATGTGATAATAGCCTTCATGGATCATATTATTTGGGTATTCAAGCATTTCCTAGATATAATTGTTATACTATTCATTAATGACATTTCGGTATATTTTAGATTAGGAGAGGATTATTAAAGACACTTCAGAATTGTATTAGAAACATTAAAGTAACATAAATTGTATGTAAATTTTCCAAATGTAAATTTTGGATGGAAAAGGTAAATCTCTTGGAGCATGTTGTACCTTCTGGTGAATAACAACGTATCCTAAAAAGGTTGAAGCAATAATGAGTTGGAATCCTCCAAAACTAGTATCAGAAAAGCAACAGAAATTGTATGTCAAATTGTATTTAGAATTTTCTAAATGTGAACTCTTGTTGATAAAAATAAAAATTTTGGGACATGTTATTTCTCCTAGTGGGATATCAGTGGATCCAGAAAAGTTTGAAGTAATGATGAGTTGGAATCCTCCAAAGTTAGAAATCCAAAGCTGTCTAGAAATGGTTGGTTATTATAGAAGATTCACCCAAGATTTCTCAAAGCTTGCGATCTAGTGACCAAGTTAACAAGGAAAGGTGTATTTTTTTAGTGGATCAACGAATGTGAAGACATTTTCCAAGAAATCAAGGAGAGATTGGTCGCTGCTCCTATTTTGACCTTACAACAAGATGGAAAATCGTTTATTATACACTTTGATGCCTCCAGAGTTGTCTTAGGATGAGTTCTTATGTAATAATATCAAGCAGTTGTATATGCATCTAGACAATTCAGATCAGATGAGTGAAATTGTCCCACACATGAGTTATAATTGGTTAATTTTCATACATGCTCTAAAAATATGGTGTCATTGTCTATATGGGATGCCAATAGAGATTAACTAACCATAAAATTCTTAAATATATCATGACTCAAAATGATCAAAACTTAAGGCAAAGAATATAGATGTAATACATGTAAGACTATGAGTTACAATCTCATATCATCCACGAAAAGAAAATGTTGTGACTGATGTTTTAAGTGGTAAGAAAATCTTATCTATGTCAGCTATGATGATGTAAGAGTGGAAGTTAATAGAGGAAATGGAAAGATGAAAACCAAAAACTCCTTATCTAGAGTTGTGCATACACTGCTAAATTTGTTTGTGCCCTCGAAAATGCTAACCATGCATCTATCAAATCAACTTCTAAAAAAAATTTATGAGATGTGTGTATAACAAAGATTAAAAGGAACATACTTAGAATAGGAGATTTGAACTCATGGGCTACATTGCATAGTTTCGAATATAGGACCAACCAAGGCCTTTCAACATGTAGACCGCTGATTGGAGGGGGAATCTCCTCAAACGTGTAGATTGAGGTCAAGTATGTCCTGTATTTAGCAAGTTGGTGCCAACCAATTAGTGTGTGGGTGAAGTTCCAAACTTGTCGGTCAACACAGTCAAAGTCCCTTATTATTAAAAGACTAGTGATACACACACCCTCTTCCATACATGCAGACACACCCATTTTTCAAGATCCAAAATGGTGCTCAATGTGGCATGAATGACAAAGAGAGAGGAAAAAGCACAAAAGAAGAAGAAAAATAGGAGAGAGAAATTTTTTTTTCTTATAACTTTGATTCTACAATGAATTTTTATGAAATAAAAAATAGTTACAGTCGTTACAAAAAATAGTCATTCCAAAAAGACAAATCTCGACATATTTTTGAGGAAAATAATATGGTATATAAAAATGAGTGTTATTTATTGGAAATAATACTCACTTAATTGTAACACGTTAATTCAAAAATGAGTATTGCATGTCAGTTTTTCATATAATACTAATTTATGATATTGTATTTTAAAACAAGTAGATAAATAAGTAATGCATTACATTTGTTAGACATACTCCATTTTTAGTAATACATTATAGTACTCAGTTTTATATCCTATATTATATATTTCTTAAATATATTGACATTAGACATTAGATATTAGTTTTGCTAGAATGTATTTTTATAAGGAATGTAAAGGTGTTTATTTTTTGCCTTTCTTATATTTTTCCCCTCACTTCTCTCTCCTGAAATGAAGATATCTAATTCGCTCTAAATTTGTTGATGGTAATAGAGATGAGGTACACTAGCAGGTAAATTTGGGAGCAAATTTGTTGTTCCACGGTTGTTGTTTCGGTTTGTTGCATATAATCACTGTCGTGCAAACCTCTTATTAATTATTTTAGGGGTGGGTCTTTGGTGTAGTTATAAGGTTAAGATGAAATGTAACAGGAGATGCAACACTAAGTTACACCAGTAAATTTAGGCTAGGTAAATTTAGGGTCCAAATCTGTTTTCCCGAGCTTGGTATTCCAATATATCCTTGTTAATCTCTACTATACACACACAATATTTTAAAAAAATAAGGATGGTTTTTTTAATATCTGCATGATAAGAAAATTTTAAGACACGTCACTACAACAGATTTGATGCGTAAATTTAAGATGTTACGGATCATTTTTCTAATTAAAACTGATCGTCTTTAATAATGAATTGTATAGTTCCTCAATTAAATGTTCACGAAGGAAGCGACAATTCCTCGTCCTTAAAACGCGCGCCGCACAGTAAAAAGTAAGCAGTCCAAGGTTGGGGGTTCCACTGTTGGCGCTGCGCAAACTTTCAAAACAAGCACTGGAGATTGCCGTTGTGGAATCGCCAACCACAACACCAGACCAAAACTCACGGAGTCATCCCGTCAGCGAATCCATGCCAGTCGCGGCGGTCCCAAGGAGGAGCTGAGCTACAACCAAGCGGTGATCGGATGAGATCGTGAGATCCTCGGGAGAGGAATAAGCGAATCAGACGTTGGCTTTCGATCCACTCTGCCGCTGCACGTGCTTCAGTGCTTGCGGTCTTGGCGGCCACCGCGATGACTTAGGAGGAGAGGAGCAAGGAATCAAGGATCACTTCTCCCACCGCGCAAACCGTAGCAGCCCGCAGTCAGCCGTCTGGCCCTTGGGGTGTCGGCCGCCACCGTACACGCCGAACCAAGCGGCTGATTGCTGCCCTCTCCCTCACACGACTAATGCAGCTGCCGAGCCACGGAAACTTCTAAACCTAATTAACTCACTAACCTTTTTTTAACTTCTACCGGAAGATAGAATGCACTTCATCCTCTCTTCTTCCTTTCCTTGTAAACCGTAAAAGATATCACAATAATAGAAACTCTATGTTGTTATTATATATTCCACCAAGGGCCTTTTTGCTAGGATGTAATGGGAGGTAGTTTGATAAAAACAAAAACTTAGCAGAATGATTCATGCTTTTTGGGGTGGACCAGTTTCATTTAGTAATTAGTATGTCAGTGGACGAATGCATTGGTTTGTGGTTTAATACCAGCAGCTAGCAGCTATTGCGTGGTAAGAAGCACGTGAATGGCTAATTTACAGCTGTACAAGGACAATGGCACCCGACCAACTCGAGGGTGGTACCAACTGCAGGAATTTGTAAAAAAACTGCTCATTTTATGAGTCGAAAAGTAACATTTTTGTTTTCCAATTTGCGAACCAAATAAAAAACGTATTTTAATTCCTAGAGTTCTAAAGTAATAAACTTGTTCTACTCCCTGCCACACTAGCCCCAATTACAAGCTCACGGTCAATTCTCGAAAAGGAGTTATATGGCACACTGAATTTAAGTAGACCTATCAAACGGATGGTTGGGTTACCAAATGAAGTTAATCCTGAGAGAAATAAATGAATTCTAAAGATTTTGGCAAATCTGAAGAAGGTTTTTCTGTGCGTACATCTGAGAATGTTTCTAGTTCCTAGTACACCTAATGTTTGATAGCTGTGAAAAAGTCAGATTTGGAATCCTCAAATTTATGTTTTCTTTCTTACCTTGTAAGCCCTCAAAGATATCACAATAAAATTCTATATTATTACAATACCAAGCTCAGGGCTAATTCTGGAAAAGAAATTATATGATACATTCGATGCAAGCTAGAATTGTTGAGTGGTTTTCCATGTCATCGATGTATGTCCTCCTACCTCAAGATTATACATTTTAGCAGGACATCTTTACTATCCCTCAAAATGACGTTGGTGTCGACATTTTTGCCACCTAACCATGTTTATAGGGGAAGAAAGTGAACCAAAACGGCCACCACAACTTATCCCCACCCACATAAGATGGCAGAAGTGCAATATGGTGTGATTTTACTTAAATCATAACCACATTATGACGAAAAATTTACACTGTAACTATATCTTTGTAATATTCACTGTAATTTTTGAAACTATAATCATATTCTTATACAGAAAAAGCTACGTAACACAACATCTTAAATGGTGTAGTTTAAATGTCAAAAGGTGAAAAATCACAGTTCAGTTCATTATAGTACAAAGAAAAATTAATATTGTATTTCATACAAAATGATAAACCAACACATATATTGACAGACACCATAAAGTATACATAACATTAACATACTACATACATATGTACACAATACTGGGGTGCGTGTTTTAACTGTAGTTTTCTTATTAAACATTATTGCACCATGCCATAGCACTTTTTAGAGAAGAAAACCACATCCACACTGGAACCACTTGAGGTGGTCGTGTAATGTTTATAAATGGATAATGTAGGGTATAGTAATGTCTTACATGTAAGGATTTGGAATTTCTCACTTTTTGGTAGAAGTTATAATTAAAAAAGATTATAAAAAATTATCATCTCAATAAACAATATGGTTGTTTGTATTTGTGCTTTAGTCCTTGGGATCAACTAACAGATTGGTTGTTCAATGGAGTGAGGATGAATGTTTTGTGATCCTTACGGGCTATCACATCATTTTAGGAAGTTGTATTTGAATTTTGAATACTTTATGAGATTATATGTCTTTTGAAGGTTTTTACTTGAATTTAATATAAGGGTGACTTTAAGACCAAAAAAAGGGCGTCAATTAAAACATTTTTTTATCATATTTTGATAATAGCAAGGTAGAGATTACAAAAGGCTAATATTAGACTTTCAAGTCATTTAGACTTTTCTACTAACCTAATGAATCAAATATGTGATATGGATCATATAATATATATGCATTTCCAAATGGTTTTAGTTGAGTAATTAAATAATTTTCTCCTGGGTTGAGACTTGATCAAAGTCAAGATTTAGTGATAAGAAAATAGTGGTTAAAATTTCAAGTCAAATTAGTGTTATAGTTTAAAAACTGTAGATTTCTAGAACTTTATAAAGTTTATATTTTAATGGTTTGATTGATTGATTGATTGATTCATTGATCAATTATGTGTGACATGAATAACTTAGGACACCTATTTTTAAAAAAGGGGTGCGCCAATTAATTTTGGGTGACATGGGACCCTTAGATCATGATCTAATGACCTCCTTTCACCTTCTACCTTTGACCAAAATGGGAAAGAGTGGGAAAAAAGAAACCATATTTTTCTTTTGTAACACTCTATCAACCACTCGTTAATCTCATAATTAACGACAGAGTAATATGTAAAATTATCTCAGCTACTAGTCGACTCATACATCTATGGAAAAGACACATTTTTGAGGAAGCATGATCTCTCTTTTTCACTGTCATCTCCATCAAGTTTCACAGTGAGAAACCCATAAGAGGCTTGTGCATTTGAGGGCGACCTCAAGCATCTAGTAAGTTGGAGGAGTACTACCATGATCTAACAAAGGATAAGGAGAAACTAGATGTCTTGAAGTGGTCGTCTCCATGGCTATTGAACCCCACCCATCTCGAGGAGAGGGGTCTGGGAGAGATACTCCAAACCTTACTACTACAAGCTAAGGTTCCATGACAGTAAGTGGAGGTCATATAAAGCTTACAGAGCCTCTTACTTGGAGCTTTGTTGATACAAGGAACTTTTCCCCATTTTCCTCCTTCAAGAGTTGTAGGGGAGGCAAGCACCATGATTTAGTGAGGTGAAGTCACGGGAGTGTAGGCTCAAGGACGGTGTCATAAATAAGAACCCAATATATTCTTTTGACTGTATAAGAAGGTTTTAGAGAAAGGAAGTCCACAATTTTCTTCTCCTAGCCTAGATCCATGGTGGCATTGCCTTGTAGAGGAGATGTCAACATATAGAGGAGTGGTGGTTCATGTTCGAGCAAAAGGTTCAAATCCCCCAGTCTGAGCCGATTTGGTTTCATGGGTATCCTGTCATATATCCATGTCCAAGGAAAAGAGATAAACTAGGCAGTTGAATGAATGATTCTCAAGAAGCAAATAAGATTGTTTGAACTTTTGTCTTGTAAATTTTAGTCTATTATGAATTCAAAAATATTTTAGTTCCCTCTTAGGATCTTTATCTTTCCTTTTGTAAATAGTGCCTTGTTTTATTAATGATTACTAGTCATTTGTTATAAATTTGGATCCCTGGGATATTAAGTAATGACCCTTATCTTTCTAATCCACCTTTAATGGGGATAAGGGAAGGAGGAGTCATTACAATTGGTATCATTGTCCAAATTTACGTAATGACTTTCAATTATTAATGGTTTTAAGAAAATCTATAGAAACAAGGTAATTATTAGGATATTCCCAAATGTGATAGTGCCTAGAATGTCTCACAACATGGGTAATGTTTTACTGCATACCAATAGATGATTTATGAGGACTCCCTGGCAATTGTGTTTCTAGCCTGGAAAAAGCCTTAAGATTTACTAGAAGTAATATACCTCTAGGTCTTCTTATCTTAATTTCATATCTTTCTCATCTCTATTCTCTTCAACATTAATAGTGAATCTTTATAGACCTTGTAAATGTACTTCTCTCCTCATCTAAGATTAGGTTTTAGGAAAATTATAGTTAAGGCATCCTCTGACTACTAGGGCATAGAAAATAACAATTTGAAATTTAAAATAAATGAATAAACAAGAACCATGTTTTATGTAATTTATGTTTCTCCTACATGATTAAACCCTAGAAACTTCTAGGAACCAAGGATGGACAAGAACAAGACTAGATATATGTTGAACACCTTAGTAAGTTATCTTTAAAAACCCTAATATTGGATATACATGATTAATGAAGGAAAATACCCATATATGAGCAACTTTATTAGAAGTCTGAGAAAGAGAAAGAACAATTATATGTATGCCATTTTGGACCAAGGATCATGATCCAAGACAAATAGAATAAATAATGGCAAGTGGTAGATGCAAAGCCTGACGGTAGATCGAGATAGATATATGCCACTTTGAGTTCCAGGGAGGAACCCAAGATCTTTAAGTTTAATAGACATTAGAGTTAGACCAAGGATATGAACATACCCTTAGAAATGTCCTTATGATCCTCGGTACAGATGGGCAAAAGGATGTGAATCGTACTGCCAATATATTGTAGGAGTATTTTCGACTATTGTGAGAGAATAATTAAGTTTAAAAGAATTTTCTTCTCAAACCTACCCTTTCTGAAGTTGAGGGCATAACCATAGATTTGCACTACCCACATGAGAACAAACAATAGGTACTTTAATGAATCTAGTGGTAGAGATAATGCATGTTGGATGGTGACTCCTGGGGGAAGTTCTTATAGGCTAGGAGAAGAAGCAAGATTTCCTTTCATCCTCTCTCTATAACCCTTAAGCCTGTGTTGTGGATACTTTTCCTCACAACTATGGTAAGGTTGGTATCTCTACACCATAGTAGAATTTATACCATAGGGTCATTAAAGGAAATGTAATGGCTAGTTGGGACATATTGATATCTCTAAGATGGAGTTCAAAGAGACCAATTATGTTCATGGTCAATCTAAGAGAACCATATTAAGAGAGGTAAGGGCAGAAGAAATAACCCAAAAGTTTATTATGGATGACAACTCACAAAAATGTAGTGTTATATGACAGTCAGTATGTCTCAAATTCAGAAGGAGAGTACATTAAGGAAATTTCTCTAAAGTTTTCAAAAAACTTAAAGTGAAGGCACCCACCCTAAAAAGAAAATCATGTTTCTTAAAATACTACCTTGTAGGCTATGTATATAAGGATCTTCCTAGGACAACCTTTTGAGGTTTTATAACCAAGAAGGTTGTGCCTAGGTAGTAAAAGACTAGAACCTAATGAGGTTTAAGCTAGGAAATGTCCTAGCAAGACCATTGGTTAGAACTAAGCATATGTGGGATCTAACTAGCCCAGTTCGACAAATCCATGCTGGTATATGAACTTAAATCTCTAATAATAAGACATAAAGAAAAATAAATAGAATAATGCCACATGTATTCTACATTAGTTTCTCTACGTCAGTCAAAGTCTATCATTTCATAACAATTATTTTTTGTTTAGACACATTATTGATTAGAACAAACCATCCCCCAAGGAACTGTGAATTACAGTTTTAGACTCTAGGACACAACTTGAACAGGTCACAGATGCTTGGTATGTATAATAAAGACACTTCTAAAGAAATGTACAAATAAAGTTCCCTCTCTAAAATGGGTGGCTTGGTCAGCAATTTAGATTTGGGAAGTGATTTCCACCACGATGCATCCACCCAGTGATGGAGTGTGGTTGCATTAAAGAGAGAGAAAATGGAGAATACAAAAGGGAGTGTTAAATGAGAGAAATCATAGATATTTGTTATGGATCATCTATATTTTTGGGAGGAATTGTAGTACCTCATTGTTACAAATGTGGATTATTGAAATTAATAACGCATATTATTTGGATAAATGGTGAAGAAAGAAAAGACTGCTCCTTGTCGCTTGATTTTTTGATGGTTTGACACTTCTCGGATTTAGAAAGAATGTATATGTAACAAACATAATAATTAATTATAACTTCTTTTATTAGGAGAGAGAGTTAATTGGTTGGAGATGATTATGATCGAAAGAGTGGGAAATGAGGAAGGGTGAGAGAGGAGGGAAGGAGGTGGAATCATATATTATTTAATCTTTTATATATTTATAAGTACAATACACTATATACATGTATTGTATTTTGTTACTACAAGCACATAATATTTTTATATAATATGCATACAACTACAAATAAGTTTTTTTTATTTGCTGATGAGTATTATTTATAAAATTACTCATAATTAAATAATATAGTACACAAGCCATGCATGATATTACTCTATAAAGGAATAGTACCTGCAATAAGAAAATTATGCATGTGAATTCGCACAAAAACAATAATATCATACATAAATCTAGAAAAATAATCATGAATAAGTAATACAACACAAATATTATGTATATAAGTAATACAACACAAAAACTATGTATAATAGAACCTATTGATAAATAATACTCATAATCAAACAACATTGTAAATTCACATAATAACAATAATAACAATAATAATAATAATATGCATAACGTTATAGAAGCACTGATAAGTAAATGATTCAATACCAAATATATATATATGATAGTGTCCACACATATAATACTCATAATAGAATTAATATATATAAGTCAACAAACCCCGCAAACATAGATATTATAAAACTGTTCAAAAAGTGAAACAGTGCCATCAATAAATGAAAATTCCTCATTTTTTATTGACGACATGCTTAATAAATAATTTAGTGCACATAGTACTCAAAATAACATATACCGCTTGTATAAAATATCTAATACTGATATATATATCCAAAATGGTAGAATATAAGTAGCACAAAATCTGTAGCTTCACTCATTTTCCCTCTTCCTTGCGTGTTCCTCATTCCTTTTTATCATAATAATATCCAAATGTTATCTTTTTATCTATTTCTAATGAATTATTAATTCTTTACTTATGTAGGCACTTCAATTCTCCACGCGTAATTTCTCTGTATAAGTTTTGAACTTTACTGAAGCTTGTGTAAGGAGAGTCCTCCCTTTCAAAGATAATCTTCTTTTTCTTAGAAAGTTTCAAGTCTTTTGTAAAAGCCTATGACAGGCATCTTGTTCTTTTTCACAAAATAAGATGTAGAATATGTTCTTTTATTTAAGAAAATAATAAAATTACATTAAAACAGCAGATAAGCGAACAACAAGCTGCGCCGCAAGTCTTTTTTACTTTGCAAAATCAATTTTTCAAAATACTATATCCATACACTTAAAAAGTCATAACATTTATATTGATTCAGTACGCCCCTCCTACGGTTTTCAATAACAAAACTGCGGCCTTGTACGTGCTCATTGGAGTCGTGGCTAATTAAAGTAAATCATTGTTATCACCTTCACATATTCGCCCATACTCAGGCGGGGGATTCCACTGCTGGCGCTGCGCAAACCTCCAAAGAAATTGACTGATCGAGTCTGCCGCCGGGGAAACCGCCAGCTAGTGCCAACACCACAAAGCTACCCCCGTCAGCAGATCCGGCGGCTACGAGGAGAGATGGGGAGGTGAGCGACAAGAAGCGGTGATCTGATTGGCTTCGATCCTTGCTGCCGGTGCACGTGCTCCAGTTCTGGCGGTCACCGCTTCGGTGGCTGCTCGAGCGCTCAAACCTGATTGGAGAGGAGGAAGGACCACCTCCTCCACCGCATAGACCATGCCAGCCTTCCGCTTTAGTAAGTGTCAGCCACCTCCGTGCACCGCGGCGCACCAACCGGCTGCCTTCCCACGGGGGCAACCGACCCACACCCACACTAAGGGATGGCAGAAATCCCCCGTTCCCCATCAACCCACTGCGACCCACTATGCTTCGGCCCAATTATTTTGGGGTTAAATGGGTTTTAAGTAGCGATTGGGTATCAATGGGATAAGAGCGACAGACCCATTTTTCGTATGGGGACCCACCCTAACCCATCGAGACCCACTAATACATAATTTCCCAATGCCTTCAGTTGCGAGGTACGATCATTGCATTGGAGTCGCCGTGCCCCCTTTCCTCTTCCTGATCTAGTGAATCACGAATCGTAGTTGATGTTCCACCGAGTCATTGTTGTCAAGCCTATCCGCGGAGCCGTCAACTAATCGCCAGGGGCTCCAGCTTCTACAGATTCTCCACCGCCTCAGAGGCGGCTATGGCGGTAGAGGAGCAGTGCTTCGAGCTACTTCTGACGACCAAGAGGAGTTGCAGGATGAAAGTAGCCGCTCGGAGTCCGGCTGCGGCGGCTTGGCTCATTCGTGGCAGTGGAAGCGACGCCAGCGTGTGGACGTCGACGAAGGGGATGATGGTCTACCTTTTGCGGGATAAGTGATCCACTGTTTGACGGCGGGGATCTTCACGGCAATGAGGCGGGATGGGGACCATGCCACCGCCGTCGCCGATGAACGGACCAGTGATGCTAACGCAAGAGTTGATCTCAAACTGATTCGTAAATGGATTTAAGGAGATTCTAGTTTACTTTTGATAAACGTTGCACGGCTACATGTAGCGTGAATATGCATGTACTTGGAGTTGTTTTCAAAATCATTTGTACTATGTAGAAAAAGTTATAAAAAGATATTTTTATAATTTTCAAAGTTTTTTATTATTTTTGTACTTCATAGTAAAATTAAATCCATTCATTCTCATCCATTCCATGATACTACTCCAGATGGGTTATTATGGGTCCCCACTGCCCATTGGGGTGCGTATGAGTATGACGTAGTCTAAAAAAATCTCAATGGGCCGGGTATGGGTTGGCCCAAAATCTAAATGGGTATAGTGGCTATGGGTATGGGTTGGTCAAACCCGCCCATTTGCCATCTGGTCCCACACCCACCCCCTATTACTTACCAGCTACAACCTCGTGTGCTGCACAAGCTTGTAAATATTAGATTACTTTAAAAATAATATTATTTTATCTAGTTAGGAAAAATTATAATGGGGCAACATACAATTGAGTTGTGAGTGAACTAATCTAGAAAGAGTTTTAAGTCTGATACAGCCTTGTTAGTAAATAGAGTTGCCCATTTGTAATATAAAATAATCAAAAAGTTACATTTAGCTCCTCACACACTTTTTTAGACATAATTTCTTACATTGCATAATTATGTATAACATAGAAAGACTAATTTGTAATGTATAATACCTCCTACCCCTTTCCAATATAACATAAATTAACCACAAGGACTACTTTGTGATTATAAAAATTAAAGACAAATATAAAAAGCTTTCCAAATATTTGACTATATGTATGGAATTTGCTAAAGATTTTCTTTCTAAATGCTTGTTCTACTGAAGATCAAATTCGTAAAAAAAATGGAACGTTTATTCCTTTTTGCGCGGCGCTCAAATATAAACCACGTCAACAAGGCGATGGCAATTTCAGTTGCTTTTTTTTCTATGTTATCTACCAATAAAAAGATTAGTAGAAAGGAATAATATGGCATACACTCGATGATGCGGTTGTTGAGTGGGTTCTCATAATTTCTTACATTGCATAACTATTTATAACATACAAAGACTCATTTGTAATGTATAATACCCCTTTCCAATATAGCATAAATTAACCACCATGACTACTTTGTGATTATAAAAAATAAAGACAAACATAAAAAGCTTTCCAAATATTTGCTTATATGTATGGAATTTGCTAAAGATTTTCTTTCTAAATGCTTGTTCTACTTAAGATCAAATTCATAAAAAAAATGGAACGCTTATTCCTTTTTGCGCCACCCTCAAACAGAAACCACGTCAACAAGGCGATGGCAATTTTAGTTGCTCTTTTTCTATGTTATCCACCAATAAAAAGATTAGTAGAAAGGAATAATATGACATATACTCGATGATGAGGTTGTTGAGTGGGTTCTCATGGGGCGCGGATTTGATGTTCCTTGGTAGACTGAGGAGCACGCTGCTCCGGGACTGTCTGGGCGCTGCGTGGCCAGGCGTCCCTACGTCTCTTCCTCCGTCAGTACCGAGACCGGAACTCCGTTCCCTTCTCTCTTCCGTACATTTATTCGTTTGGGCTTTTTATACTACAGCCCCATCCGTCAGCCGAGGACCACAGCGCAGAGGATTAACAAGTTGTCAAGTATTTAACACGATATATGACATTGATAAAACAGTCCTTTTAAGTAAAGAAGTGGCGTTTGGTAGTGGATAACCAAACAGACTGCCGATGGATATGCTTAAGATTATTTGGTGTGTAATAATAATAGCTGAAACGTCGATATCTTAAAAGATTATTCTAGACGGAAGCGTAAACAGGGTTACGAAACCTTCCGTCCCAGAAAGAAAGCTCGTCGCCGCCGTCCCAGAAACGAAAGCTCGTCGCTGCTGCGGCGGCTAAAAGATTTAATTTTCAGCTTGTGTGCGGCAGCCAAAAGAATCAATTTTCAGCTTGTGTATGATCCCTTCCGACTGATTCCGATGCTTAACACATATTACTTCTTAAAAATAACGATTTGTTTGTTTCTTCCGGCTACATAGTACATGCAATTTGCTGTCGACGAATCAACCATTTTTAAGAAAACAACTTCATATATGCAGGAAGGTGTACTATTTGCGGCCGAATATACAGCAACAACAGAGGACAAATTTTAGTAAAACAACTTCGATATAATGTTCTTTTGACCAAGCAGTATGGACGTGCCTTATATTTGATTCAGGTACTCTCAAGAACATATTTCATGTTCTTATTACGTTTTAATTTTAAGAAGTGTACTCATTCATAAAGAATTTTTACTACATGTGTCCAATACGAAATCTAGTCAGTTGATAAAAATCAGCCGCAAAATTATAAGAAAGAAGAAGAGTTGTTTCTTTACTTGGAACAATCGTACGTCTGCTCATAAGGTACAAAAATTATGTCTAATATTGTATGCTTTACTATAGTATAACATCATAACCAACAATTCACATTTATATTATTTTAATATTTTTATATTTAAACTTAGTTCATTTTATATGAGCAACCAATATCTGAGGATGATGGTGCCATATCAAGTAGCATAGATACAAGGTATCGATATCTATATATTTTATTTTTACTTTACAATGTTGTAAGATAATAATTTTTTTTAATCTTTAGATCCATAAATGATGAAAATGATGATTTACCTATCAATGATTCGGTTGAATTGTCCCACGAATCACCTAAATCGGCGAGGCGCAAATTAGATTTTGAGATTCCTGAATTGGACATGGAATTTGAATCAGAACAAGTTGCATGTGAATTCTATAATCGTTATGCTCAGAAAGTTGGATTTAGTATTCATAAAAGTAAATGTCGTAGAAATGTAAACAAGGATTTAACGTACAGAAAATTGTGTTGCTCTAAGGAGGGGTTTAAATCTTTTGATCATAGAAGAGTTGTTGTAAAGAAGCGTAGACAAGAAACAAGGACAGGTTGTAATGCTTTTATGGATATTCATCTCAAAGATGGAAAGTGGAAAGTCATAAAAATTGAACTAAATCACAACCATGAACTCGCTTCTACCCCTGAGCGCCATATGCATAGGTCTCAAAGATAAATTTCTGAAACTCAGGCTGCACAAGCTGATATTGGTGTCCGTTCTGGAATTCGTGTTGGACAAATGATGGAATATATGGGTAGACAAGCTGGTGGAATTGAAAATCTTGGCTTTCTTGAAAAGGACTATAAGAACTATCAAAGTAGTAAATGTAGAAAGAATATTGAAAAGGGGGATGCAGATGCTATAGTTGAGTACTTAAAAAAGAAGAGAGTTGAAAATCCTAGTTTCTTTTATGAAATGCAATATGATGAAGAGAATAGAATCACTAATATTTTCTGGGCAGATGCCAGATCTATAAGTGATTATTATAGTTTTGGTGATGTGATTGGATTTGATACAACATACAGAACTAATGTAGAATGCCGACCATTTGGTATATTTGTCGGTGTGAATCATCATAGACAAACTATAATTTTTGGTTCTGCATTATTATATGATGAGACTATTTCTAGCTTTTGTTGGTTATTTAAGACATTTTTACAAGCAATGGGCGGCAAGGAACCACAAACAATTTTAACTGATCAGGATAAAGCCATGGAGTCTGCCATTAATGATGTTTTTCCGCATACTCATCATCGACTTTGTGTTTGGCATGTCTATCAAAATGCTCTCAAACATCTCAGTGCTCAGTTTAAAATTATTGTTGATGGAAATCAGACATTTGGTCATGATTTTAGTAGATGTGTATATGATTATGAAGATGAAGACGAGTTCTTAAATGCTTGGGATGAAATGATAGAAAAGTACAATCTTCAAGAAAACAAATGGTTAAAGAAAATCTTTGATGATAGGGAAAGATGGGCAATGGTCTATTGTCGGAAAATTTTTACTGCTGATATGAAGTCGACACAACGAAATGAGTCATTAAACTCTAAACTAAAGCGTTTTCTGCTACCTCATTATAACTTGTTGGAGTTTTTCGAACACTTCAACTGTGTCTTACAAAAGAGGAGATATAGAGAATTGGAACCTGATTTTCAAATGAAAAATTCCTTGCCACAAGTATTCCTTCCTTCAAGTATTTCAAAACAAATGGTTAGCATATATACACCAGAGATCTTTGAAAAGGTTCAAGAAGAATATGTTCATTTTGTTAATTATTCATTACAAATGATTGATGATGGGTCAACTAAAATTTTCAAAGTCACAATGATTGGGAAAGATAGGAAACATTTTGTTGACATTGATGTTGTGAATCAAACAGTTGATTGTAGTTGCAAAAAATTTGAGTTTTCAGGAATCCTTTGTAGACATGTGTTTCGAGTCTTCCATCATTTTGAAATTACAGAACTTCCCTCAAGATATATTCTTAAAAGATGGACTAGAGATGCCAAAGTTAGCAAGCCATTAGATTGGTGTGGTACTACCATTGATGTTGATCCAAAGGCTACACTTGCAAAACGTAATAACATTTTATGTCAAGCTTACATCAAATTATGTGAAGAAGCATCGGAGTTTGATGAAACATTTGACATAAGTTTGAGACATGTGGAGCAAGTCTTGAAGAGGTACGAGAATATAAAGAAAATATGAAATTAAAAGGGAAGCAACCGATCCAATGCGTTCTTGATAAGCAACATGGTGAAATTAGTGTTGAACTCAAAAGAAGGGATAGAGAGAAAGGAAGTAGAAAACGCAAAAAGAGTTTCATTGAGAAGGGAAGGAGGAAAGATATTCCAAAGGTATTGCTTTAAATTTTATCATTCATCTATCTTTGATTTTAATTTTAATTAGAAAATTTGAAGATTTTTTTTATTTTGTAGGACCAAGAAATTAGTCAAAATGTTGCTATAAGTAAAGATCTGAGAAATAATACAATAGATATTCAGACTACTACATAGTTGTGTTTCTTCATCCGTAATATTTTGATAAATCATGCACATGTGACTAATGTTTATTCAATCATATACTATAAGGTTTTAACCTTAGATGTTTACACAATAACATGGGAGTCAAAGCATGCATAGATATGTCTCAGACAATGACCAATATAATAACTCTCATGGTGGAAGTATGTTACAATTATTAATGGTGAGACAAAAAAATATTTCCTAACTGTTATTTCATTTATTTATAACGTTATGTTACATTTTTAGGGAGTTGAGAAAACGGTTCCTGTAACTTTTGGTAAGCAAATTGTCCCTGCAACTTTAAGGATTGAGCCGACACGCTCAATGGGATCCACTGCAAGTGAGCAACAAGTAATTCTTTTTCATCGATATGAAGCAATTGTATATTTCCCTATCTTGTTATTGTGAATTTCAATTTAACGTGTCTAATATATGGAATATTTTCTTGAATACCGCTACACCAATCATTACCTTGGACATACAAAGATGACTCACACAATAGATAAGGAGGTCTTTGTTGCAGTTACCTTGATGAGGATGAGACAAGAAACTAGTGACACTAGTCAATTATTTTAAGATATTTGTTTTCATTTTTATTGCAAGAAATTTCTGCAAGAAGCATTGGTTATGCAAAAATAATGTTCCAACTGTTGAAAATGATGTGGTGCGGCATTCAGATTTAAATATTTTGGTTGAGAAAAATAATACATCTGTGATTTTTCACCATACACGTGTATGGGCTCGTTTGGTTGTTAACGGTTGGAAGATAGCTGCTGAATTCGGAAACAGGAAATGTAAAACAATGCAATCCAAGTATCCCATTATTGTTTGGTTGGAAGCAGCTCCAAGTAAACTCGTTCGTTTTCCTTCGTTTGGTTGGAGATACTTCGGAGCTCTGGTTACCTGTGGTGATTGCACCATCCCAGAAATCATATTCGTCAGCCACATTTCTAGTTGTATAGGTACAAGAAAGGTGGTGAGCACAGCAGACTTTGTCCACAGGCAGCGTTGCTGTCATGCAAACAACGTGGGAATGCTTCAGCCTGCAGATGAACCGCGCCCAATTTGGGCACGGTTCGTTTTCTCAAATTTTACACGTGAGCGGGAACTATCTGTAATTAGTTTTCTAGGTATGAGTTCCGGTCCTGTCCAACCAAACTGATGGAGTTCGAATACACGATGAGTTGGAACTGCAAATCTTGGAGTGCAGCCCAACCAGACGAGCCCTATATCAAAATTGAAAGTGCACGATAGTGAGATGTTATAGAATTAGAAATCATAATTACATGACCGCAAGTAAAAGATTATGATTGTGCAAACGGTATGGCAATGAATTTTGACCGTGAACAAATATTGTATTTTTATTTAAATGTAAAAAATTAGTGTTCTGAAAAATAGGTTTTGCCATTCAAAAGGGACAGGCGATGCAACTTATTTCCCGCCTGCCTTCTTTTTCATTGTAATTGAACTGTATTTTCTTCTAGTCATTTAAATACATGTTTTAAGAAAACCAAAAATCCAGACTGATGTGACATTTTTGAATTAAAAACTATATTTTACACGAGTCCCTTGTAAAAGATTGTGATTAGGGTAGTATGGTCATCCATGATTTTAAACTTTGTACAAACGTTGGTGGCGCATGATTGCGTTTTTACAAGATGAAAATCACATTTTAGAATAGAAAAGTATACCAAGCAATGTGGTGCACCTTTACAGTTACAAATATAATATCAGATATTTATAAAAAAATGGGCATGTAGGACGGCTGCCCATCAAAGTTACATTATTGACCGACTTATGCGCACACATTTTATTCTATTGATAACATGATTAATTAATTGAGATACGGTTGTGGTTAGCCAAAAATAGTAGTCCTAAAATACCATATTAGCAAGCAGTAAACTTTTACACATTTTTCACAATTATTTGTGATTATCTCACTGGGATTATCTACCAGACTAATTTTACGCGGTGGCTCATCTTAGATACATGACCGTGGTGAAACTAATTGCGATGCCAAACGGGGCTCATGTCCCGTTGCAATTGGCAAATCACGTGCTCTACCCCGAGCTAGTCATGTATCATATTATTGCTAATATAAATTTTATATTTCTTTATACAAGTTTCCACCACATAAGATTTTACTTTGTAAAATATTCAGTACACTCAGCCGGGCATGCATTCATGATTTGACACTACAAAAATCAGTCTGGTGAAAAATCAAATACTATATATTGTAGATAACCGGAGAAATATAGCAAACAACTAATACATTATCAATCGGTGGCTTGTTACAAAACATAACATTTAAGCATCTTGCGGCTGAATTTTAGTCTTGTTTGACGGCTTGAATTCCACTAAACACGTTGCCCGATAACGTTATAATTACTTAAGCATATCCATCGGTAGTCTGTTTGGTTATCCACTACCAAACGCCACTTCTTTACTTAAAAGGACTATTTTATCAATGTCCATATATCGTGTTAAATACTTGACAACTTGTTAATCCTCTGCGCTGTGGTCCTCCGCTGACGGATGGGGCTGTAGTATAAAAAGCCCAAACGAATAAATGCACGGAAGAGAGAAGGGAACGGAGTTCCGGTCTCGGTACTGACGGAGGAAGAGACGTAGGGACGCCTGGCCACGCGGCGCCCTAACAGTCCCGGAGCAGCGTGCTCCTCAGTCTACCAAGGAACAGCAAATCCGCGCCCGTTCTCATGTGGTGGCCTTCCCGTGCCATTCAAGTTTCAACGTCTCCAACCCACTTACACACACACACAAAAAGTGCTTTCCACAAACGAAAGATACTTGAGCCACCAGATTTACTCGTGGATACACATTGTAGTTCCTTCTTTTGTGTGCGTTGGCTCTTGGGTTAAGCTTTTGCTTACAGTTCCAAGACAATCTCCCGTTTCTCAAATTAACTTTAAAGTTGTGTGTTGAATAAGAAAAATTTTAGATCTTGGGAATGGAAATGGACACTTTGTCATGTACAACCAACAGTAATTAAACTAATAAAAGATGATAGAAGTAAAAGAGAGAGAAAATATTTTTGTCAATAACTTTCAATCTGGAGTGTATTTTTTTATGAAAGAAAAAATATTAGATTTTTTATAAAAAATAGTTTTCTCATTGTTGACATATTTTGTGAAAATGATAATATGAGAGAAACATAGTATTTATATTTTAAGGTATCATACACATATTCTATACGGTACTCATATTTTCTGTATAGTACATCAACTAGTAGATATCCGTATTGTACCTCAAAATGATGTCATGAATCATGCATACAATATCCCTTTTATTTATCTACCCGAGTATATCACCAATGCTTTAGAGTTATAGTGTGCATATTTTGGAGTACATTACTCTAATTTTTGGAGTTACAGTACTAATCTTTTACTTATTGACGTATTGTACCCAAAACAAGAGCATTATACCCAATATAGTACGAATCTTTACTATACCCAGTTCAACAGTAATATTTTACATGATGGTCAATCTAAGCACAGTACATGTGGGTATTGTACTTCTTATACTTCTCTTGTCTCTTGTTATACTTCTCATATTATTTTTTTTCTAAAATATGCCAACATTGGTCTTGTTAGAAAATATTTTTCATGATGAACCTAATAATTTTGGTTTCTATAAAAAATCCCTTACAGTTTAGAATTTATGTGCAAAATATTTTTCTCTCTTCTATTTTTCCCTCTTTCATAATGTGTATGTTTTTTCCCCCACATGCATTGCTCACGCCTCCCAACCACCAGTTGGATGACAGGATGGGTAAAAGAGTGTGTGTAGCGTACCTCACTGAATAACTAGTTAGTGAGAGTTTTTCCTTTACAAAGAGTTACGACTAAGATATGAGTCCTACAACTAGTGCGAAACCATCAAAATGGAACCCCTCATAAATTTCACGAAGCTAACCAAAAGAATGAATGAAAAGAAAAAGTTCTACTACGCCACAAGATGTTAGGTGATAAGACGTCTCTTTCATTTAGATCGTCAAAAGTTGCATATATGATCGGGGAGCAACTAAACTTTCTTACAATGATCCAATTTTCAATTGTTTATATTTAGTTCAAGTAGTGGTAACTAAAAGATCACCACACTAGTATTAATTTCTCTATCAAAAGAGTTGAAGAGACTGCAAGTATCATTTTGATCAAGATATGTAATCGGTATTAGAGTGTATGCAATGGTAGATGTTTTCGAACGATATTGAGGGAGGAGGGTGGAATTACATAAGAAAACATCTAAATGCATCAATTCTAAAAATTTAGGTGTCAATGAAATTCTTTTTCTATATAGGTGCATAGATAGAGTTAATTACAATAAAAATATATTAATAGAATTTAATGAGCTAATAGTTATTAATGAGCTAGTGCAAGTATAGAGTAATACATTTCTCGTCTTTAAATGTTTCAAGTCATGGATATTGGAATCAAATTTGAATGACTCTCTGATCTCTCTGTACCGCCAATGATGATTTTCTCTCCTTTATGCGCTTCAAGCTTCTGACAATAGAATCCAAAATAATGTATATCTATAACATGTTATCATCTCTTCCTTTAGATAATTATATAACATATCATATGAAGTACAAATTATAAGAAGTAATACATTATTTTAATAGAACGTATTTGAGATTAAGATGAATATAAAACAGTTTGTGTTTAATGTGATCAAATACCTTGTTAATAAACTAAAATAAAATTCATTGAAAAAAAAATGAAAATTGTGGTTCTTAATATAATCATCGGCATGATGGAGGAATATGATTTCCGATCAATCCATGATATAAAGATGTAAAGTATGAAAAATTTTAATGAGCTATAGAAAGGAGTACCCCCCCCCATGTCCCATCTAAACCACCCAAATCATGAGATTAGTGGCTCGTATGAGAAACATTAACTAATTTGTTGTGTACAAGAAAATGTTACTAAATTGTATGTCTCTTTATCTCCATCTATTAAACAAGCAGATGATGGCATACATGTTGACACATTTATAAGGTAGGCTAGACAAAGTCTCTACCATCATTTTGTGTGTTTTGTAGTATATTCGTTCAGTGATGTGTGATCAGAGAAGAAGTTTGACAATGTATGTGAAGAATTTGACAAATTCCCTAATTGGTATTCAATATAGTGAATTCATAATAAAAAATATCTCTAAAATTAATTTGTGTACATGTGAAAAAGTAGCAGACCAGACTGTCTCACACAAGAAATCAGAATTGCCTTCTAACCAAGAAATAAAAATGGCTTAATCAATGTTTATCATTAAGAAACATAAATGATATCTCACATTTGGAAACCAACATTATTAGCTTTATTTATATTGAATTGATTACAAATGTGTAAGGCCCTAAACCAAGATTTACTTTAATTTGGCTTTATTAGCCTCAATTGCATGATTTATATGATTTATTTATATTAAAAGGGATTTATTATGAATTATAAAAAAATTAACTCATGATTTGTGCTAATGCATGCATGCATTGGTCATAAAAGAAGAGAATAATATATGTTCAAATCTAGGTGATGTAAATTTTTCAATGTTGTGGATTAAAAATTATATGCTAGTGTATTTACATTAGTCGATGGGATCGATGCAAATGGATCAACGGGGGGCCTTATAGTGAGCCTTGGAAATGCCACTTTGGCTTCCTCATACAGTCAAAGCAACCATTTTGGTATGCATCAAGTAAGGAGTTTGGGTGATGCATGTTGGGATTTGGCTGATGTGGCCACTTTGGGATGGGAAACTAGGGCAATGTAGCTGCATCAGACTAAGTTGGAAGCCAAAGTGTGTTGAGTAGCGGCTATTATAGCCTCCTAGGGCTCTTAGTTTCTAAATATGTGTTGGTCATAGATCAATGTGTATTTTTGGAGGCCAAAAGTGGGTGCCCGGGCGTTATTTTGAGTCACTATGATCAATATTCGACCCCTAAGTGATGGTTATGGCCTGAATGCAATTTTCTTTAAACAAAACTCACTTCAACACTTGGGGTCATTTAGATCCTTTTGGAGCTGAAGAACATTGTTGGATCTTGAGGGGAGAGTTTTTGGCATTGGAGGTCATCATTTTGATTCATTTCATGATCTTTCTTGCTTTTGGAGGACCAAAGCCTACAATCAGTGTCCCTATCTAGTTTACCACAAATCCATGTAAGTTACATCATCACTTTTCATATTTCCATATTGTCAATCCTCTTTCCTACCCTCTTGGTCAAATTTCTTGTCTATCTATGGTGATTATATGCTCTTTTCTCCTATAACATCATCTTTTATCCTTCTTTGGCCTACTTAGATCTATATCTAGCACGTGCGGACTTTGTTTAATTTGTTGGATGTTCTTAGGAGATAGGGTTTCATATTTTTCCTTTTTTAGATCATGATATTCATCACATTCCAGTGATTTAGACTTTGTGAGGTATTCTATATGATGTGATTCCTACATGAAACCAATAAATATTACCTGTTACATGTTGAATTATATGGATTTGGGAATTTTATGGGTTGTTTTGGCTATATCTTGGGAACGATCAGGATTATCGCCCTTCTTGTTGTTTCTTGATGCTCTAATACGAAATGATGGAAATTGTTACTGTCATTTTGCTAAATATTTTGAATCTATATGTATCATACCTAAAATGGATAAATTAGGCATCTTCACTACTCTTTCCATAATGCTCAAATGATAAATATTTTTTGAAAAAAAATTCATGGTAGTTCTGATTGATATAAGAAGAGATACAAGTAACTAAAACATGGCTTCTTAGTCCTTATCATGATATGGCCTTCGTATGACAAAGTGGTGGAATTTATGCATGTATTTGTGCATGCTAAGTTTGAATTTGAATTGCACTATTTCTAATACCATACATATGCATATACTAATACCAATATATGAATTCTTCCCTTGTGATCTATTAAATACCATCATTTGTCTTAATTAATTATAAAAATTGTAAATCATGTATTTCCCTATGACCTTATAACTATCATAGTGTTTGTAAGTTGCAATGGCGAGATAAGCATCCTTGTAACAATATTGAGATTGTCAAAAGGTACTCAAAGTCATATATCGTAATATGCTCAGGATATCAAGAATCCATATGAGGTACAGTCCATCACTGCCTAATATCACCCATTCATATGACTTTGGTTGAGGTCATATATCCTCTAGTGGATGGTTGTCTGACCAATATGATTAACAATTATGTATTATAATTACAAGGGCCAATTTTGTCTTATGATATGATAGGCATTGTGTCATGAGTGCCAAGTATGGGCTTGGTATTTTTATATAGGTTACAAGCCGATGACCCCCCCCTACTTGTTATACTTGTATATATTGTGGTGTGATGGGGTCTTAAGGAGATTTGATAATCCTAACATCTTCTACGGTGGGCTAGACTTCACAGTCACTAGCTAGTAAGGAAGGACATTCTAAGTACCCTAGGTATAATAATAAAGTATGTAATCTTGTTGTGTAGCTTTACTTAGGTACTCATGATATTGCTTCCACATTGTAATGTATTAATTTCTCTAATGTGTCATACACATTACATACATCTACTATGTGCTATCTTTATGACTCAGATATGTTGTAAGAAGTTGTTTCTTATCATATAACTTCTTTAATTTAACATATATATAAGATTTTCATTCTTAGAATACTCTAAAAATGGTTTATGTATCAATGGGACTTTGGGTTCACTCTCATGGTTCTTTAACCTTTTTAGGTTCTCAACACCTACCTTGGGTTCTCTAAGTGAGGAGCGACCTTCTCCAGGGTAGTAGTGAGATGAAGTTGAGAGTTATATTTCTTAGGTATCCTAGTACACTTGTGTTTAAGCAGGGTATTTTATATGATTTGTATCTAAAACTTGGTTTTAATTTATATGTCACGTACATGATGTTATGTTGTATATATGAACATGTAGATCTTTTCTATAAACAAATTGTGGCTTTAGTTACTTATGTGAAAAAATTTACAGTTACTTGTATATTAATGAATATGATATGCATTTATGTTCTCTTATTGTGAATGTCATTGGAAATTTTATTTAGACATTTCCTTGCCTTATTGATTTATGACATTAAGTAATATTGTTTGTCATCTTAATATTGGGGTTTTCCACTTTGTGTTTATCCTAGGGTTGGGATTGAACTCTAGGTGGTTTACATATGTCAAGTTTCCTAGAGTTGCAGGGATAAAGGATGTCATGTATGTCCTTATGTGTTTTCTATATCTAATCACTTTTTATGGTTATGCAGATATGATTTAAAAAGATAATTATGAGAGTATGTTTGTGCCACCTATGAGTAAGGACCTCCAGAGGGAACATGGGTAGAATTGACTAGTTTGGGGACTTGAAAACCTCCACCACCTCCCTTTCACCAAAAAACATTTATTGGTCAACCATTCAAGCAATGTTTGGGTAGGTAATCTCTACCTTTATGAATATGATAAACATGATTCCAATGCCTTCCCTTTGACACCTCCACCATGTGTTACATCTTCCAGTGGTTCATGGAAGGAATTTGATTGTATGAGGAGAGTGGAAGCCTCTAAGAAGAGTGGGAGCGATAGGGTATGTGGGGGGAAATAATCTGGCCAATGCGGATCTATGGCTTATGAAGTTAGAAAATGCATTATGTATTATGAATACCAAAAGAGAAGAAGAATAATTATATCTACCTAGTAAATGTAAATTATGTGCACTTGAGGGCCATGGAGGGGAAAAAGTAGTCAAGAGAGGTGATCACCTAGGTGGAGTTTCATAAGGAGTTTTAGAACATGCACTTTCCCCGGTTATATTGAAGTAATTGAGGCGGTTTGAAAACCTATGTCAAAGGATAATGTCTGCCAGTGAGTATGATGTGTATTTCATGGACTTTGTTCTAGTTTTGTCCTCATTTTGCACCTATAAATTGAGATAGCATTGACAAGTTCAAGGAAAGTCTAAATGTGTAGCTGCAAAACTATGGATTCCATGATGGAGAGTCATGATAAGTTCTCGGCCTTTATGGAGTCAATGTGAAGGATTGAGAGGACAATGAATATTTGTCATGAGTTTGATTCTGGAAACAAGTCAACTAACAACACAGCAGGCAGTTAGGTGATTTCATGAGGTTGAGGTATTTGAAATTGTAAAAATTGCATTAGTACTGGTACATACATGTAGTGTTATGACAAAGGAGATAAGAGTTAGCCCTTGCAATCACCTTGAAAAGGTAGAGGAAGGGGTTTGCCTCCTAGTAGAGAAATTAGTGTAGGATATGTGTTCATGATGAGGTTGTCTAGGCTGTAATATGGTAGGCAGTACATAGTCAACAAAGACAAACATGCAAGTATGTATCATTTTGAGAACCACAAATGACATCACTATGGTTAATATGGGTGTTTATAATGTGTATTCCATATTTGCATAAGGAGGTCACATAATAAAGGCTACAAGCGTAGTCAATATAACACAGTAATTCTAGGAAAGGGCAGATGATTGGTTACAATTAACTATGTGAGATATAATCACACCACTCAACTAATAGGGTATGGATACACAATGAAGGAGGTTAATTGGTTGCAAACACCAAACTCGTGTCAACTAAAGTTCAATAATTTGATATTATAACTTGTAAGTGTATAGGTTCAATGTAGTAGAAAATGAGGTCAAAGTTAGAAATTTGGATGATTATTCATCTAAGATATTATTCTTACTTAGATAATCAAACTAAAATGATAGACATAAAAAAAACAAAACAAGGTATAAAAAATAAACTAAACTAATACTAACAACAAGTACATATTACTCCTAACATGAGACAAGAAGGTCCAAGCTATACAAACTGTGGGTTATACTTCCCATATATTGTGTCCACAAGCATAGAAAGCCCTCATAACCAAGCATGTAGCTAAATTCCTAACCTATCATTTCTTAGTAGATTCTCTAGTGTCATCTCACTCTCTCTAGCGATGCAACACTTAACCATTTGAGGATCATGAACAAATACCCTAGAATTCCATGGATTGCCGCTCAAGTCCATTACTATTAGGGGCAATATGAGATAGTAACAACAAGTTTGGAATCTAATCACCCTCTATGGAACAACTCCAAACATGCCTACCTATGTTGTAACACCACAAAGTTAATTTAAGACTCCTAGTGGAGTTTTCTCATTTATAACTTAAGTTTTGAACCTAATGTAATCCAAATAATAACCCTTCATTTGAAATATAATATAAAAGATAAAGAAATACAATATTCTCTACCCCTTGGTGTATAAAGGATTATCCTTATCTCAAAATGAAAGAAAGAAATTAACTTTTACTCCTTTTTTCTCTTCTCGATATAACTGCTCCATACATACTAAATCATGTGCACAAATCATATCACTTTTTGCATGCACACTTCACTCATTTTGACCATAATTCCACTCTCAATCATGCTAGATTTCTCACTTTTTAGTTATTTTACTCATTTCATGTTTTTTATCGCAAGTACATAACTATGATGAGGAAATGAGGTCAATCCAACCAAAATTCGACCTTAGTTTGATTCTCCAGGATATTGCACATATCACAGGGAGTTTCTTGAAGTTTCTAAAGTGAACATGACGTGTGTTTATTACCACACAGTCTATGTTTATTAGCACACGGTGTGTGAGCTTACAGATGGAGTTATTTCTCCCTAAAAAGTAGAAACATGGTGTGTCTCTCAGACAACACACTGTGCCCTTTCAGTCAAAGTCATCACCAAAGTTTCTTCCAAAGAACACAACGTGTGTTTAATTTGCTCACAACATGTTCACTTGGTTGAAGATCCTCACCGACTATCAGAAACATGGTGTATCTCTCAAACGATACATTGTGCACTCTTTGTGCAGGGCATTTTCAATGCCAGTTACTCAAGGTGACATGTCGTGTGTTTTCCCAGACATGTTGTGTCACAGTTGATTTCTAGAGATTTTCAAAACAACCATCCCTCATTTTTAAATACAAAAGCTCACATAAGAGATTGTTATCTCTCATCATTTGAAACGCTTTTCGACCAGAGAGTGTACTAGAGCATTGGAGAGGTGATTTTGTGGAAGAAGAGTTGGTTTCTTGGGAGACAACCTCTTTTCTACTCATTTCTCCTTCAAGGATTGCATCCGAGATTCTCTTCTCCATTCCATCCACTTGACAAATAAGATTGTTGGAGAGAAGCACCAGAAAGGGTGGAGTTCTGTCTTCAAGCTAGACTTCTTCTATGTTCTTTGGATTTTCCTTGCTCTTTCTTTCTCTAGTCATGCTTAGCTCCCAAATTTGTAGCATGCATTTGTGTTTAACCATCATGAGTGAGTAGACTTTTATTTCTTAGGCATAGGAGAGTAACTCCCATGTTATAACATTATTGAACATGAATTTCATATATAATGCTAGTTTTTTCACTGTTCTAAGGTTCATTGGTGTATAATTCTTATTACATCCTTTGTTGGCCACTTTGTATGTTTTGATTTTTTGTCTTTATATAATCTATGAAGATATGCATAGGAGTAAGGAGATGTGCCTTATCTGCACTACCTTGACAACGGAAGTGTCTAGAATGTGTTGGGGAATTAAGGTATGTAGTTGAATCTAACTTTATCCAGGGGAGTGGTAGATTAAGTTAGGACTATTCTACATCACCGAGAGGTGTATCTATAATATAGATTTCCCTTGTGATTATTTCTAGCATTCTTGACTTTTATTGTTCTTCATGTTTCGATATGGATGTGAAACCCTATCCTCAAGAACCCTTAATCAATGTTATACATTAATAAGTGTAAATATGTTTAGTTAAATTATCTACTTCATTAGTTTACTAGTACAAACCAAACCAACATTTATAATCGATCTATATTGTTGAAGATTAACATTCCTATGCCTAACAATACCCTACTCCTTGGATGACCTTGTTAGTACTACACGCACCCGCATACATGCGGGGTAGTGTTAGAGTTATAAATTTAACACTTGCGCACATAGGTTAATAAGTTTTTGTTGTTGATGTCGGGGAGCATCAGTATTATATTTTTAGAGTAAGAAGTGCTAATTAGTAAGTAAGACTAGATCACACCCTTATATATCTTTTTTATCACCATTTTACATCTATGAAATCTTCTATTGTTTGTTAAGTGTTTCTCACTCACTTGTGAATTTGCAGGATTGTATGTGGCATTAGAAAAGTGGTCTTTAGACATCTACATATCTAGACCCAGAGATCGAGCATACCTTGAGCAGTCATAGAATATTAAGGAGGAGTGAAAACTCTTTCATCTTGGAAGATTCACATCCATCATCACCTTCATCTTCATTGCCATCTTCACTGGACCACCAAGAACCAACCATGTAAGACGACCATCCTCTATTTTATCATTCCTGCTACTACAAATATTAATGGGTCTATCAACAACCCACATATTGAGGCAAACAACTTTTCTATTAGTCCGACGATCATGCACATGATTCAGTATAACCATTTTGGAGGGACTCCCATGGAAGATCCTAGCTTGCATATAGTTGGGTTTCTACAACATTTGAACACTTTCAAGATAAGTGGTGTTACTCCTTATGATATTCGCCTATTGTTATTTCCATTTTCTTTGAGGGGTAGAGCCAAGGTATGACTCTCTTCTTTGTCAAGAAACTTTATAAATAGCTAGGAGGAACTATCAAAAGCTTTTCTTGCTATATATTTTCCACCAAGCAAATAGCCCAGTAGAGAAGCCAACTTCCAAATTTCTCTCAAAGAGATGGAGAGACTTTATATGACACATGGGATAGATTCAAGGACCTTCAGCATCTTTGTCCTTGCCATGGCCTTAGAACATGGATATTCCTTTAGAAATTCTACACTTGGCTGTTTTACAACACCAAGATGTCGATATATGTTGCTGCCAATGGATCTTTAATTAATAAATATTATAAGGAAGCTTATGTGATTATTGAAGACATGGAAATCAACCATTGCCAATGGATTTATGATAGGAGAAATCAACCTTCCTCATCCTCTCTTTTTCATCAAAGTAGATAGGATTCCATATGGTTGATTTTGTTGATCTTCTTGTAGCAAAGTTAAATGCCCTCACACAAAAGTGTGAAAGGTTGAATACTCAACCAGTTCAACCAGTACATCTGATTTGTGATTCAAGTGAAGTTTTGGGATTATTGGATTCTTCAATCTACCCTTCTTTACTCCTTCTAAAGAATCTATGGAGCAATGCAATACAATAGAAAATTATTGAAGGAAGCAACCCTAGAATCCATATTCAAACATTTACAATCCGAGTTGGCATGATCATCCAAAAAAAATTTATCGTAACAAAAATTCTCAAAATACTCAAAAACCTCAAAGTGAACAGCCTTTACATTTTGGGGAGTAGACCACCAATGCCAAACAATCCATTGGGATCCAACAACAATCTTATCAGAAGTTTCAACCAACAACAAAAACCAAAGTCCAATTTGGAATCTCTCTTAGAAGGCTTTGTTTAATCTCAAATGAAGAAAAATGAGGAGTTTAGGCAGCATGTACAACTCATGAAAGATGCCATTCAAAAACTCTCCTCCAAGGTGGACAACATTACTACACATAAAAGGATGTTGAGAGAACCAAATCACACAACAAGCTCTTCACAATAAAAAAATCACCCTCTGATTCTTTGCCTAGCCAACTGGAAATGAATCCAAGGGAGACTTGCAAATCTGTAACATTAAGGAATAGAGTTGTAATTGGTGGACCTTCACCATCTTAAAAGAGGAAATTTGAAGGGGTTGTTGACACAAATGAAGAAGAGACAACTAAAAACCAAAGGAAGAAATTTGCAAGAAATCCTCAACAAATAGGTTCTCCAGCAAGCTTGACCCCCTTTCCCCCAAAGGTTTTCTCACAATAAAGATGATGTCAAATTCCATAAAATAAATTCCATGTCAATCTCCCTTTAGTTGAGGTTATTGCTGAGATGCCTTCTTATGCAAAGTTTCTCAAAGACATCTTGACTAAGAAGAGAAGAATTGATCAAGTGGAGACCGTTATGCTATCTGGGAGGATGAGTTTCATTATACCAAATAGACTACCAGAGAATCTTGATGATCAATATGCATTCACATTTCCATGCACAATTGGTGAAAAAGTTTTTGAAAAGGGTCTAGTTGACCTAGGAGCCAACATAAGACTTATTCCTTCAGTACTATGGGAGCAACTTGACCTTGGAGACATGAAGCCAACCAAAATGGCTATTCAATCGGTAAATCACACCATCAAATTTCCATGAGGAATTATTGAATATGTACATGTTCAAGTTGGAAAATTCTATATTCCTTGTGACTTTTTTGTGTTGGACATGAATGAGGTTCCATCCAACTCTATACTTTTCAAAAGACCCTTCCTTCACTCAGGTGATTGTATAGTCTATGTATGAGAAGGTTGGCTCACTCATAGAGTAGGAGAAGAAACAATTGAATTTTTTGTTCTAGATGCAATGAAATCCCCAAGAAATATTGAGGACATTTTCTTAGTTGATTATGTTGACAAGTTTATGGAAGAAGACAATGATTTTTTTGATTTTTTTTAGAATATTGTGAAGAAACTGAATTGAACACTGCCATGACCATAGAAGTCCTAGATGTTTCCTCTACTCCTAATCCACAACCACCCAATGAAGATATCCCATCATCAGAGCATGATTCTTGCAAGTCAACCAAGAAGAAAAGGTAGAATTCAAACCCCTTCTACAGGGGTTAAGGCATGCTTTTCTTGATCTTGATTGTACATATCTTGTCATCATAAATGTCAATTTAATCAACGAACAAGAAATCAAAGTGCTTAATGAATTGTGTTTGAATAAAGAAGTAATTGGTTATTCCATCGATGATTTGAAAGGCATCAATCCTTCCATTTTCATGCACCAAATCAATATAGAAGATGATGAATCAAAACATGATATAGGTTGCAAAAAAGGAAATTTTCGAGTTCAAAGATGTTGGGATCATATACCGTATAAGAGAAAGCACCTAGGTGAGTTCTATTCATGTATTATCCAAGAAATGGGTTGCAACTATCATTAAAGGGGATGATGAGGAATTGATACAAACATGTGTAGCTACATGATGGTGCAAGTGTATTGATTATAGAAAATTGAACACGGCAACTCATAAAGACCATTTTCCCTTGTCATTTATTGACTTGGTGCTTGAAAGATTAGCTAACCATACCTTTTTTTTATTAAGAAGGCTATTATGGATTCTTTCAGATACCAATCTACCCACCTAACCAAGAATAGAAAACTTTTACATGCAACTATGGCACCTACTCTTATAAACACATGCCTTTTGGTATTTGTAACACATTGGTGACTTTTCAGCATTGTCTGATTTCATCGAGCATATTATGGAAATATTCATGGATGATTTTAGTGTTTATAGAAATATGTTTGATGTTTGTTTGTCGAATCTATCTAAAAAACTTGAGCATTGTAGAAAGGTTAGCCTAGTACAAAACTGGGAGAAGTACCATTTCATGGTATGATACAAATTAGTTATAGGTCATATGATATCTAACAAAGGTATTGAAGTTGACAGTGCAAAGGTAGAAGAAATAGAAAAGATGTCCACTCCATCAACAGTCAAAGATGTTTGTGTTGGGTTTTAGGGGAGGCAGAGAAGGCAGCGGAAAAAAAATTTCTCCTCCCCAAACTGAGAACAAGGAAACGTGTCAACGTCTATACAATAGGAAAGGATGGTTTGTAGAATCATACCTTGTCCCCGAGGCTTGCTCGACGACAATACCTCGCGGCTTGTGCGGTCTTCACCTTCGGTCTTGGACGGTGTCTGTGCAGCTCCTGGTCGCACCGGGAGTGACGACTCCTGGTCTCACCGGAACTGTCAGGATTGACAGCTGTCCTCCGAGCGGCAGAAATCTCCCGCCTCTGAAGTAGTCCACACAGACCACCTGGAACTCCAATCTCCTTGTCCCACAAGGAATTGGAAGGAGTCGCACCCTCCTGTCAGCGTACTAGTCACTGACACACTCTCCTACCACCAGTTTCTTTCTGCAGTTGTCTTTCCCTTGTTGTGCATCCCTTATCAGGTAGCACTTGCTCGGGCTCTCTCTCGGAATCCTTGATCATGCTACACTTGTTCTCTAACAAGTACCTATGTGTAGCAGACACATAGGTACTTGTTAGAGAATAGTTCTATGGAATCCTTGATCATGCAGTTGCTTTCTGCAGTTGTCTTTCCCTTGTTGTGCCTCCCTTATCAAAGTAGATTGGAAGAGATATGTATGACATCAATATCACATACTGATTCACACATGCGTGCGCACACCTATTTCAATCCTACTCATCAAGTGGCCTTGGATATCAAACTCCCTCAGGAGGGACAAATCCCATATCTATCACTCACCCCTCAAAAGCCCCATGTGTCAAAGCCACCCAATCATCACCTTTATAACAACCCATGTTTCAGGACTGCGTTTGATGATGTCAAAGTGTGCCCAACGACATGTGTTGAGTGAAGTGATTTTAGGTCAAAGAATCACACTCACCACCATCACTGTGAGTATTGACTGTGACTACCATGTCATGGTTCCATGTGTCAAACTCACGGTGGGTCTGTCCGGTACACTTGTTCTCTAACAAGTACCTATGTGTTTGGTTTGATATCTCTATATCATGACTAATGAGATTCTGTCATCAACCAACACCACAATCTAGTCTTGTGTGTCATTGCTGTCTAGTATTCCTTTGCTAACCATTAGCCACATTGCATGATCAAGGATTCCATACTTGTCTTCAATGAGCGGAATATCTATAAGTTCATCTCATGAACTTCCAGATCCATATAGTATCTATTGTTGTTCTCTAACACATAGATACTCGAAATTTCCCTTTTAAATGGTTTTATTGGAACACAGTCAATTATCAACAAAATTTCACTTTTATATATCCTATATATATTTTGCGTTAAATTTTCTATCCTTTCAGAAGTTCGCATCAATGTAACTCTTTACATTGAACTCTTCCTTATCTCCATAGAACTATTACTTCTCAAGTACTTATCAAGTTCTCATGGTATTCCAGTAACCCTTACTGGAAGTAGACAGACATCCACTCATCATGTCCCACATATGAGTTATCAGGATGAGCACATCATATTGCCATGTCCCACATACAAGATGATGATTGCATTTTATTCTTGCCATGTCTATACATGCAAGATGATGGGATAATTACATACATGATAGATCCATATATATTCTTAGTGTTCCCATTCTTCATAAGAATTGGACACTTGGCCTTGGTATACTAACTCCATGTAACATGGACAAGTTTTCTCCCACTAAATCTGTGCATACTGAACCCTTCAGTACAGATTGCCAATGTATGCTTTCTCTTTTCAGGTCAAGAGGTTTTCGAGAACTATCTCTATAGATCTCTATTCCTATCACATATGAAACATCTCTATCTTCCTTAAAGATAATTTCCACTTTTGGATTTCCATTCTAGAACATTTCCATTTCACATCAACATGTGGAATGTGAACACGCTCCCACTAAATCACAGATCCCTTCTTTATCTTTGACATATCAGTCAAACCCTTTGACTATATCAACAAATTAAAGATCCAATTCTGAGTTGCTTGTACTCAATCAATCACATTGATTAGTCCATTGTAACTTATAGACATCATTTGCATTAGTGGATTCATAAAACTTATAGGTTGTGTCACGTACACATCCTTGTTTTATTCCTCATAGGAATGCGGTTTTAGTATCCATTTGTCAAATGCTTAGTCATTAAGTTGCAATCAACAAGCATCATCCTTCTCAAAATGTTATCCATGTATCTTAACACTTAAGATTCATTTGCACTTATGGATTTCATCCAATGGGTGCTACCATCAAGGTCATACCTTATGGTTCACATGGATCTCATTTAGGATGTAATGGTCATAAACCATAACTCAAAATTTGGTTCCTCATATTCATCTAGATAGTTGACTCATCACATGAACAACTCATCACATAGATAATTGAGGTGTAAGGATATAAGAATTCACAACCCTTGTGATTCTTAATTTCTTTTATTAGTGAGGGGAACTCTTGGCTCAATGAAAATCCCAGTCTTGTCAGGTTCTCCACATACCCAATCATCTTGAGTGTGTGAGGACCAACTGGATCTCCTTCTGTCATGATGCACTTGAACAGTGCCCTTGAGACATCGTATCTCTCTTGCCATGCTTGATCTTCATACATGTTCCTGAGATGCTGAATCATCTCAATGACACCCATGTTCTCATGTTGTCTCTGCAACTCATGGTTCATAGAGCACAAAATCAAGCACTTTGCATCAATGGCATCATCAGAATGCTTCTTGTAAGCATCCTTTTCTGCCTTAGGTGCATTAGGAGCAGGTTCCTCTGGAATTGGATTATCCAGGACATAGAGATTTCGCTCTTGAGTGAGAACAATTCTCAATGTCCTAAACCAATCGTGGAAGTTTGTCCCATTTAGCCTGTCCTTTTTAAGGACTGATCGCAAAGAAAAGTGATTGTTGTTTGTTGTCATTTGTACTATAAAAGGAAATATGCAATTTTAGTCCAAAAACTCATTTTTGACTTAATTGATTGATTTTAAAAGTTGACGATATAATTAGGCCTTTAATTAATTATTGCTCCCACTATTTTAGTTCAAATTGATAGCCCTCACCATCAATTCAGAAGATTGCAGCGTACAACCTTCTAGTGGGCAAGATCCTGAAATCCTCTAAGTCATGGACCAGCTTGGGCTGTCACCCACAACTTAGATCTCTCAGGTAGGCAACTCTTACCAATTGCATCATATGTAACTCTTGATAAGATGTCATATGCAACTCCTTGCCATGATCATCTCCATTCCTCAAGGTGCTAGATCCTATCTAGGTCACCTTTTTGAGTTCGACCCAAAGACAACATGATGAATATGCACCCTGCTTGGGAAGACCCACATATCCATCCTTCACACTTCCACGAGATAGACGGTGCACCACACTTGGGCGTGCCCACACTTGGTCTATCAAGCTTTTCACGTGTGTCGCATTTGGAAGGTATCTAAAACTTAATATTTAATGAGGGATTTGGTTTTATATACATATACATATCAAATCACCACAATACATAGTATGTATCATATACATGTTATATCCCACAGAAAACATGTGAAATGATAAAAGTGATGATTATGGCCATCCTAATGTGATTCCTTGAGCCAAGAGGAATCACGGTCATCTAGGTCTACATCACATGCAACCTGTACAAGATGAACTTTGTGCTTTGCCTTTCTGGGTTTTATCAACTCATCACATGACTGATCAGCTCACCATCAGGCCGGTCGGTTGGTGCCACCAGCCGATCAGTTGGCTCCTCCAACCGATCGGTTCACCTGGTCATCGTGCATCTCATCATGGCCGCCACCCGCTCGTCTTGCTCCTTAAACCGGTCATCAACCGATCGGCTCACTTCTTGAACCGATCGTATGGAACGTCAACCGATTGGTTCACGCCTTGAACTGATCGTCTCAGCTGTCGTCAGGATGTCCTCCGTTCTTTGACATAATAGGAAATAAAATTCTATCCTATTTAACATTGTAAAAAGAGAAACCCCGAGTTACATTCGGGGGGAGCAAAGGTAGGAAAGAAATCTCGAATTATTTCGAGTTACATCAGGAATAGGAGAAGGAAGATCGGTGCACAGACCGAGATGCAAGAAACCACATACAACCATACACAGATAGGGTTTATTGGCCATAACCACACTATACATCCACCACAAAACTCATTTAAGGGAGACGCGTATCGAGTGTATTAATACATATCATATATGTAAATTGGGATTTGTGGATTTAGGATTGGACATGCATAAAGCCAATTTTATTCGCATCGTATGCAATAAATAAAGGCGACAAACCAAAATTGATCATTTCGATAATTCTAAAGTATAGAGCAGTTGACGTGGCTCTAATACCACTGTTGGGTTTTAGGGGAGGCAGAGAAGGCAGCAAAAACAAACAAAAAATCTCCTCCCCAAACCGAGAACAAGGAAACACGTCAACGTCTATACAATAGGAAAGGATGGTTTGTGGAATCATACCTTGTCCCGAGGCTTGCTCGGTGACAATACCTCGCGGCTAGTACAGTCTTCACCTCTAGTTTTAGACCGTGTCTGTGCAGCTCCTGGTCGCACCTGGACTGACGACTCCTGGTCTCACCGGGACTGTCGAGATTGACAGTTATCCTCTGAGCGGCAGAAATCTCCCGTCTCTAAAGTAGTCCACACGGACCACCTAGAACTCCAATCTCCTTGTCCCACAAGGAATTGGAAGGAGTCACACCCTCCTGTCAGCGTACTAGTCACTGACACACTCTCCTGCCACCGGTTGCTTTCTACAGTTGTCTTTCCCTTGATGTGCCTCCCTTATCGGGTAGCACTTGTTAGGGCTCTCTCTCGGTTACCAAAACCAGAGAGAATGACAACTTCACAGAGCAACTAGTTGCACTGAGTTGCCCTTTGAGAAGCCCCCAATACCCCTATATATAAAACAGGGTCATGGGACAAGGTTCTCTATCCCGGGAAATGTGGGACTAAAGCAGGAGTAGAAGGGTTCGAGATTTTCCACAAAAAGAACCAACTCGCAACCTGAACTGATCGTTTCATTTCTAAAACGGTCGGTTGGGGACCTGAGCCGGTCGGTTGACACCTCAACTGATCGGTTGGGACCCATGAAACGAACGGTTCATTTCTGAATCGGTCGGTTCGTGGTCCTGATCAGTTCCCGATTGACTTTCCTTCTTTTGTTTCTAATTGGTATCAAATACCAATCCTTGTTCCAATCAAATTGGGCAAGTGAAATGAAAAGAAATTTCTCACCAATCTGACTTTCCCAACTTGCTCGGTTGCACCAGTTGAATCGATCGTTTCAACACTTGAAGCAATCGTTTCACCCTATCCTTGAGCTGATCGACTCACCACCTGAGCCGATCGGTTCACCAAGCTCAGTCGATCGGTTCATCACATGAGCCGATCGGTTGGGAGTGCAGATTGTGCAGAATCATTCAATTGCAGTTTCAATCAATCCGATACTCCAATCAATGTGTCCAACACCTTGAACATTATGATACTGAGCCATCAATTGATTGAGTGTTTAATTGAACTACTAAACTCTTTTAGTAATCAATATAAACATTGTTTGTGGACAAAACTCCTCTTCCAGGTTAAATCCTATGTGTGTGACCCTGCAGGTCTATTTCACGTTGGCAGTGCAAGTCCATAACACTTATGACTTCACAAGCAAAGAGCGGTGCCTAGTCACACATCAGTGCTACCCAAGTGAAATAGAAAGTTGGAGAACAACTTTCAATCCTACAATCCGTGAATGGTGTTACAGTGAATGTTTAATTCCTTTGTCACTGATATCCCGAATGAACTCGAGGCATGGAACAGTCATCCTGTCAATGGTCATTCACTTTCTTGATCTCAGAGTAGATTGGAAGAGATATTTATGACATCAATATCACATACTGATTCACACATGTGTGCACGCCTTTCTCAATCCTACTCATCAAGTGGCCATGGATATCAAACTCCCTCAGGAGGGACAAATCCCATATCTATCACTCACCCCCCAAAAGCCCCATGTGTCAAAGCCACCCAATCATCACCTATATAACAACCCATGTTTTAGGACTGCGTTTGATGATGTCAAAGTGTACCCAACGACATGTGTTGAGTGTAGTGATTTCAGGTCAAAGAATCACACTCACCACCATCACTGTGAGTACTGACTGTGACTACCATGTCATGGTTCCATGTGTCAAACTCACGGTGGGTCTGTCTGGTACACTTGTTCTCTAACAAGTACCTATGTGTTTGGTTTGATATCTCTATATCATGACTAATGAGATTCTATCATCAACCAACACCATAATCTAGTCTTGTGTGTCATTGCTGTCTATCTACCTTCCACAATGACATCCAACTAGGGACATAATGAGAATGTACAAACTCTTAGCATCCGTATGATCTCATCGTTCAGGTCCTTAACATGAAAGCATACGTCATTGAGTATTGTCATTCTCTAGACATTCAATATGTTCTATCACTATCTCATATGACTGAACCAGAAAGAATTGGAATCTTGCCTTTAATGTTTATCAAATCAATCTTAATGTATCCCACCAATCATCCCATGATTGGCTCTCAGGGCATACATACCAACAGTTTGAAGTTTTCTTGGTTATCCTGGATTCCAAAGGAGATTTATTAAAGATTTTGCCAAGATAGCTAAGTCATTATGTTCATTTCTTACCAAAGACTTGGACTATGTGTTTGATGATGAATGTCAAGCTACTTTTAGAAATCTCAAATATGCCCTCATTTCAGCCCCAATTATTCATAATGCACCCTTTAAATTAATGTGTGATGCTAATGACTATGCATTCGATGCAGTACAAGGTCAACAGAAAGACAACAAGTTGTAGGCAATACACTACACCAACAAGACCTCAAATGAGGCCCAAATGAATTTTTCTACTACAGAGAAAGAGATGTTAGGCATAGTGTAAATTTTTTCAGTATCTAGTGGGATCCAAAGTCATTGTATATATTAACCATGAAACAATCAAATATTTGTTGAATAAGAAGGGTGCAAAACCACATTTGATCTACTAGATTTTATTGCTTCAAGAATTTGATCTTGAGATCAAGGATAAAAAGGGCACTGAGAACAATGTAGTTGATCACCTTTCCAGACTGACTATAGATGCAATTGATGCATTTCGTATTGATGATTATCTTCCTGTTGAAAGATTGTATGTTGCTGGTACACTATGGGAAACATGGTTTGTAGAAATCACCAACTTTCTTGTTATTGGGCTTCTTACTCCTAATTTAACTTATCAGTAAAAGAAGAAATTTCAACATGATGCCAAATTCTACTATTGGGATGATCCTCTACTTTTTAAGCAAGGAACCGATAGACGAATCCGGTGATGTGTGGCTAAGGAAGAAACTTTGAGCATTATTGTTGAATGCCATTCTTCTCTTATAGAGATCATTTTGGAGGAGAGAAGATGATTGTAGATATTATTCCAGCTGGATTCTATTGGCCAACCCTATTCAAAGAAGTACATGCTTATGTGAAAACATGTGACAAGTGCCAAAGATCAGGTGGAATATCCAAGAGATACGAAATGTCTCTCAACTCCATTCTGGATATTGAGGTATTTGATTATGGGGTGTAGATATGAAATGTCTCTCAACTCCATTCTGGATATTGAGGTATTTGATTATGGGGTGTACACAATATGGATCCTTTCCTATCTTCTTGTGGCTACAAATATATCATGGTTGCTTGTGATTATGTTCAAAATGGGTGTATGCCATTCTCACCCAATCCCTAGATGCAAAATCAATCATTATATTCTTTCAGAAAGTCATATTTCCTTGCTTTGAAGTTCCTTGAGTTGTCATTATAGATGGAGGTACACATTTCAATGAAAAAAATCAATAATTTCCTAAATAAATATGGAGAGAAGCACAAGATCTCTACCCCTTACCACCCTCACATTGTTGGGAAACTCAAAGTATCCACTAGACAACTTAAGAGAATTCTAGAGAAAATTATTTCAATTTCAAGGAGAGATTGGGCTCTCAAGTTGGATGATGTTCTTTGGGCATTTTTTACCGCATTCAAGATAGACATCGGTACCACGCCATTCAAGCTCATATATGGAAAGTCTTGTCATCTTACTTTAGAGTTGGAGCACAAATCCATATGGGCCATCAAGTTTCTCAAATTTGACATGAAGAAGGTAGGTGAACAACAGTTGCTCAATTGAAGAACTTGAAGAGCTCATGCTAGATGCTTATGACAATGCTAAGATGTACAAAGAAAGAAATAAAGCATGACACAATAAAAAAAATAAGAAGAATATATTTCATAGAGGGAGATTAGGTGTTGCTTTTTAATTCAAGACTAGAACTCTTTCCTAGGAAGCTCCATTCAAATGGTCTAGACCATTCTTAGTGTTAAAAGTCTATCCATACGGAAATGTGTAACCACAAGGGAAACACTCAACATTTAAGGTTAATGGACAACGTTGCAAACTCTACACCCAAGGAGATAAGATAGAATAGGGAGCCTTATGCTCCCTCTCAGATGTCGGAAAGCTACAAATTCAAGTCTTACTTTAGACTCTAAATGGAGGATGTTATGGGAGTTGACCCCACAATTAGGATATATTTCATTTTATTCATTTGGTTGAGAACAATTCCTTTTCAAAATAAAATTTTCATGGATTAATATAATAAATTTAGACCCTTATAAGATATATATCACCATCATTGTAGCTACAGAGGAAAATCTAAGGAATATCCAAACTTCTGCAAATATTCAGTCGAGACATAACGTGTTCAACAGAATACATGTTGTGTTACTTGTAGGAAAGAAGAAGTTTGGGTAAACAATAAAGAATACACAACATGTGGATTTTGCACCATTTGAGAAAAAATCTCATTAAGTTTGTTAGAAACACACACGACATGTGTTTAATATGCACAAAGTGTGTCTAAAAAGTCATTAATATGTTGATAAAATTTTAGAATCATACACTCCATGTTCTTATTAAGACACGTTGTATCCTCATCTGGAAACACAATTTTACAAGTCCACTAGAATCAGACATGATGTGTGTAAATTTAGCACACGGTGTGTTGTGCTAAGCGAATCATAATGAAATTTTTCTGGGAACGAACACAACGTGTGTTAATTCTTAATAGGCCAAGTCCATATCAAGAAAGGTAAAAATAAAAAGTGGTAGGTTATACACATGAAGACACAGTGTGTGACTTAGCACACATGGCGTGTTCAACATTTTGAAATAGTGTTTTCATCCTATTTTGAAATCATTGTATCCATTTGAACTTCACACTCTCACCGTGTTCAAGCTAGAGCGACCAGCCTCTGTGTGCGACACTAAAACTGCCTTCCTCGTCGTCCCTTTGTAATCGTTGTCCAGATCCTCCACCATAGTTGTTGCAACAACTCGCCCCATGCCCAGATTTATAAAATCTCCATCAATCTTCATCTCGTCGTGTCTGCAACTCCTACTCATCATCGTTAGCCCGAGTGAGCTCCTTCTTCTCTGCCACCAAAATTGTAGCCAACCAACCCACTATCATCAACACTAGCAAGCATGCCAGATCCACCTTAGTGCCTCCTCATTCAAGGTCAATGATCCCAGACATGGTGTGAACCCACTAAACACACCATGAAGATGTAGTGATCCTCAAATTAAAAGTCACCCAAATCATAGGAGACACATCATGTCTATCAGAGGACCCATCATGTCCATCCATTTAACGGCACCTCCATAGCTCAAAGAAGACACACTATGTTTTAACTTCAACACGCAGTGTTTGCATCTTCAACAACAGCACAAAAGTACAAATGGCTCCAAGCAATCAAGAAACAAAGTGCCACCATGGTGAGAGTTCTTCAACACCAATATATATCTCTTCGATGCAATTCAACATCACCAAGGAAGAAGACAAGACATACCAAACTATTATCACTTGTATGTTTTACCTACATGCTTTGTCTGTGAAGAGACACTAGAGGCATTGGGATTCAAGGATCAAGTCTTGGGATTGCTTGAAGAACTAACACTCAAGTATACATGTTTCATTGTATGCCCTACCCATCCAAGACTCACATATGAATTTCTGACTACTCTGCATGCTGAGCACAGACCAAAGAAGTCTTATGAACAATTTACTATTATTACTTTCTGACTTCTTGTGCGCCACTACAAGATTACCTTTAGGTAATTATGTGATTCTTTTCAATGTGATTATGGAGGGGCCATGTCATACCCATATCAATTTAAAAGTGATGGTTTTTGGAGAGAAATCATTGAGGATTACAGTCACAAGTCTAATCATGATGGTTGTTAAAGAAAATACTTGAGGATAATAGAATTGATGTTATAAACTGAGTCTAAGTTTGAGGTATGATGATTGTTGAAGGTGACTAAAAGTCTTTAAGGTTATACATGGGGATGCTTTAAGCACTCGGGGATACAATATATGTGATAGTATGGATCAATGATCTAGGATTGCTATAAAATTGTTTTAGATGATTTACACATGAGATAGATCCTAGAAAAGTTCATTGAACAAGCTTTTATTCAATGTTCCTAAGGATAAGAATAGTTTTATGAAGAGTTGTGACAAATAGTTCACCCGGCCTAGAGCACCATGATAAGGTGAAGAAAGTCATTAGGAATAATATTAACATAAGACATGCAAGTGATATTTTCATACTTTGATGGCTATATCCTTATTGTGCCTAAGATCTCAAGCATATACATATTGATAATAATTCTCAGAATGATTAGCATATAAGAATTGAATACACGATAAGATTGATAAGATTTGAATGCATTAAGTATGATTATGTTTCCAAGATAAGATCCATGTATTAAGATTTAATACCATGGTAAGATGATGAGGTCAGAATACATTAAGATTCATACAAGATCAGATTTAATGAAATGAAATGAGATTATGGAGTAATACCTAAGGCCTAGTGCAGGTCAACTCAAGAAACATGACCTAGGCCCTTAGTGTAGGTCATGAGGCCCAGACCCTTAATGTAGATCGGAGTTAGATACATAAAGCCACATGTACAAGTTATGTGACTCATACATCTTAGTGTAGGTTATGAGACCCAGGTACCAGAGTACATGTCTTTAGAGAAAGACACGTAAAAGGAAAGCATTAAGAGTAAGGAAAGAATAGTCATATATGCTTAAGATTTTCATACATATTTCCATATGATTGTACATGATAGTTTGATAAGGTTGTTAGACAGAGTCAGTTATCCATGAGAAGGTCATACATTGAAGGTTCCGATAAGACTTTATGACAATCATCAAGGGTTATTATATGTAAGGTATGTGAAACCCTAAGGTGGGAAACCTCCTATAGTTTAACCAAATTTTGAGGATGAAATTACCTCTATGGTGTGTAGTATTGTTACATCAAAAATTTTGATATTTACATATGTGCATGTTGGTTCTATTATGCAAAGGTTGAGACAAGTGGGACACGTTCCATATGTTTTAGCCCATATTGAAGTCCCTACATGCATATATGGGTGCTAGGGATATTTTTGGTATATTTACCACCATTCAATGCTTTGATAGTCATAAGAAAATCAAGGGTTTATAAATATAATGAGAGTAAGGTTTGCTTGGAGTTTGATGACAATTTGGTACTCTGAGGGCAAGACATGATACTCATTGATATTTTTGGTATATTGACCACCATTCAATGCTTTAATAGTCACAATAAAATTAAGGGCTTATAAATATAATGAGAGTAAGGTTTTCTTGGAGTTTGATGACAATTTGGTACTCTGAGGGAAATACATGATACTCATGCATATTTTGGATATTTCACGACACTCAAGGTTTTTTGGATATTTTCTTGATCTAATGCATGAAGGATGAAATTAAGACTTGTATTATGGTCAGGTTGATATATATATATATATATATATATATATATATATATATATATATATAAGAGGTGAAAGAAATTTGGTTATGTTTTTAGTTGAAATAATGATTAAATTTGTGAATCTAAGTCATGGGAAAAGTGAAGTCACCTACACTATCTAGCACATCTTAAGTAGTGATTTAGGCCCTATTGTCTACAAGAAGATAAAAATTATATGAATTTTTTGTCAACCTTTAGGCCAATTGGATGCATAGATTTCTAGAATTTCAAAAGAAATTAGAAAGAAATAAATGTACAAAGAAATTTTTGGAGGTTGAACCATGGATTCATGGCTAATTTGTCGACTCAAGTGAGCATCAGTCAGTTCAATTGAGAGGTACCCAGCTTAAAAAAATATGGAGAGTCTTGCAAGCCCATTTTAGAATGAACATGACTCGAACAGAGTCCAAAGAAGGAAAGATCTCTCCATGAGATCAAGTATGTAGAGGCTATAAAAGCTACTTTCTTTTGTTCAGAATGAAGTAGGGGAGACGAATTCAAATCTAGGGTTTTGTCATTTTGGAAGGAGAAGAGAGAACGAAGAAGTGGAGATGAAGAGGTGGCAACGATGACAAGGGAAACAATATGGGGATCCTATTCTTCTTCCACCCAAGAGATTGAGAGAACACCACCAGATCCATTGAGGATCGGATGAACTTAGAGGATGGTTTTCTTTAAGCAAAGATAGCTTGGGCACCAAGGTCTTGGGCACAAGAGAAGAACCTACTGGTAGTAGTAGGAAGAGACGACCTGGTGTGAAGAAACTTTTATGGTTTTGCATGTGTGCTTGGGCTTTGTGAGATTTGTATAGCCTTCAAGAGTTGCAAGAATGGACAACCACAAGAAAGGAGGGATTAAGAGAGAGAGTGCGGTCGTTGAAATCTCCTATATAAGGAAAATCTCTGTTTCCATAGAAGAAGGATCTCACTAGAAAGAGTGAAATAGGCCTAGGTCTGTAAGGGGGTTCCTGACGCAGATTCCTCTTGGGATCCAATGAAGAGACTGAGAGGAACTACTTGTAGCCTTTGATCGATCTCATCATAGCCATCAAAGATATGAACGGCCCAAGATCACTTGAAAGGTAATATTTTGTAAAAATCATATCTCCCATGTAATATATCCAATTATAACAAATAAGGTGTATGTGGAATGCATATGATGTCTACTATCTTGTAGAAATGGTTTCAAAAGGTATTTTAGACAATTTATTATTTTTATAATTTGATTTCTAAAAGATATGAGGTTTCAATGTTTTGGGCATGAAAAATGGCAAACAACTTTAACAATTCATGAATATTTTACAATAAGTGTATTTTGATATGTTTGGTATGATTAAAATAAGTGTATTTTAATAATTTTTTGATATAAACCCTAATAAGGGCATTATGGGTATTTCACCCATTAATTGACAATGAAATGATCTAAGACTTTTAGATAAACACTAATGTTCATTGTTCTTATTATTTTTGAAGTTATGGTGACATTTCATTCCTTCATAAATCAATGTTTGATTTTTAGACCTAACATGATATTATATGATGTGTTTTATGAATATTGATGAGACATTATATTACATATATGCTTAATCGCTTGAAATAGAGTTTCTAGGATATCTATATCTAATTTCAATTAAATCATAGTGACTAGAGCCATATACTATGTTTGAAAATTTCCCCTTGGTCATGGATAAATATGTTCACATATTAGTACATAAAGTGATTATTGTGGCTTATTTGAGTATAAAGATTACAATAATTACATAACAAGAGTTTTGATTTAATTTAACGCCAATATTTATGGTGATTTTAGACCAAAGTTATGTTTAGTCTAAAAAAGAATCCTAATTTGGGTGACAAGGTTAGGGTAATGGGGGTTTGAGATATAAAGATGAAAAGGGATATACACATGGACTTATAGGAATATGATGATATCCATGCGATCAAAATATCAAACAAGGAATCAAGACTAATTTAAGGACATCTTCAGCACAAAAGGTAAGTGGGCCATGTCCATTGAATTCCATTATTATCATGATTCATCCTACACATTCTTACAAAATAAATTAGAGATTAATTTACTTGTAGATATTTAATATTCATGTTTAATGCTTTAAGCAATGAAACTCTATACATTTTGGGTTTTCTTTTCAAAGCATCATATTTCGGATATTTGATGCTTAAGCTACTTTCAGATAGCTACTATCATTATGTTCTTATTAAGCCTTTAGACTCATACATCAAATATCTGATATCAAAACTTAATAAAGTCATTTGATCAAATCAGAACATCATATTAAGATTTATCTAGACAATAAGAATGTCAAAATTCAAATTTCAAATTAGACTCGATTAGAACTCAACGAAAAAGATATAGATTCAGAGATAAGAAATTAAGATCAGATTTAGAGATAAGAAATTAAGAATAGATTCAGAGATAAGATATTAAGATTCATAGATAAGAAATAAGAATAGATAGAAAATGACATCAGAACATTAACTATATACATTATAGGATAAGTCCTCACCAGAGAGTCTCGAGATGATTCAGAGGGTGCATTATGCTAGACATTGTGGGTGTCACAGAGGACACATTGTGCCAAAAGAGGGTGTATTGAACCATAGAGGATACTTCAGTGTCAACAGAGGGCACGTTGTGCCAATAGAGGGTGGGTTGCATCATAAAGGACACTTTAGTGTCAACAAAAGGCACATTCTACCAATAGATGGAGTGTTGCGCCATAGAGACATTTCACTGTCACCTAGGAGGACTTATCATATAATGGCGGCCACAAATTAGATAAAATATGTAAATAAACAACACATCAATTTAGTATAAGTTTCAAACTTTCATATATTAGTTCAGTTTTGAGTTATGATATATTCATATTTATCTTATTAGAAATTCATTGCCACTTACTCTAACCTAGGTTTTCCTTTTTGCATGGTTGGGGATGAGATGTTCGCATGTACTAATTTTCAAGAAGAGAGGTTAAAATAGAGGATTCATCTACAATTTTAAGAGGTTTGCTTGGTGGGGCACCATCTACACGATCCGAGACACTAAGACATAGTACATGTTTTAACATCATTCATATAGGCTTTTTATATAGTATGATATATACATGTTTCTTTTCCCTAGAATTTATTTCATACATAGTCTATAATGGTTAGTGTCTATTATTATTGTTTTGTATATCTTGTTTGTGACATCCCAAGTAGAAGAAAAAAATTAGCTTCCGCTCGTGAGATATGAAATTTTGGGGTGTTATAGAAGTGATGGTTGAATTGGTCAAGGACTACAATTGTACCATAGACTATCATCATAGGAAGATGACCATGGTGACATATGTTTTGATTGGGAAGCTGTGTTTGTCTTCATTGGTATACAATGTACAATTGCACTCCAAGATGTGTAGGTAGAGAGACGTGTTGATGTTGCTTAGGAAGATGAATGTGCATATGGAGGTTTCCTTGTTTGAATGTGTGTGGTTTAGTTTCAAGTCAAGAAAACTTTAGCGCAATAGATCTAAGACACGTAGATGGAAGATACTATGATACAGAAAGTACGATCAAAGTTTTGTGATAAGAAGTAGGAAGGCTTTCATGAGTCACAAGATGGAGCAGTTTGTTTCCATGGCAGGTCAAATGTTCCTAAGGCATGCATTTTGAGGGATATGTTTTTGAAGAAGCTACATTCCTTGATGTACTCTATGCATCCTGGAAGTACCGATATACATAAGAACTTGAAAGACATGTATTGGTGGCCACATATGAAGTGTGATATAGCTAAGTTCATTACCAAGTACCTAGTTTGTCAACATGTCAAGGTAGATCACTAGAAGTTGACAGAGTGTTGTAGTCATTGCCTATCCCTGAGTGGAAATGGTATCATTGGTTGGTATATCGAAGACATCTAAGTGGGATGATTTCATTTGGGTGATTGTTTATTAGATTACCTCATGATGGTTAAAACTACCTACTTAAAATAGAAGTTGGCACATATATGCGTGGATTAGATAGTCCATATGCATCATATACAATTGACCATTGTGTTAGATAGAATATGGGAGTACATGAGAAAGTTTTAGAACCATCTGTATGAAGCATTGAGGATGTCATTGAAATTTAGCACAACTTTTCACCCATAGACAAATGATAGGTCAAAAACAACAATACACATTCTAGAGATCTTTTGAGATCTTTTTTGTTTCACTTTAGTGGTAGTTAGGATGTCCATGCTCACCATGAGAGTTTTCTTACAAAAAATATATCATAGGGGCATGGACATGGAACCATATGAAACCTTATAAGGAAGGAATTGCATATTACCTTTTTGTTCATATGAGAAAGGGAAATATCAAATTTTTTGTCCTGGTTAAGAGTAGTAGAATATAGAAAATATATAGATTATCAAGTAGCAGTTGAAGGCAACACAAGATAGACAAAAGGCTTATGTTGATAATCAAAGGAGGATACTCTAATTCCAAGGTGAATGCCATATTTACCATAAGGTATCACCTTATAAGGGTATTTTGAGGTTTGGGGATAAGGTTAATCTTGCTCCAAGGTACATAAGGTCTTATCCTATCATATAATAAGCTGGGAAGGTGGTCAATGTCGTAAGAGATGACTAGATTACATAAAATTTTCATGTGCCCATACTTAAAAATTGCCATCCATAAAAGGAGCAGATATTGAAACTAGTGTAATTCTAGTTGCAAAGGATATTTATCGTGATGTGGGGCCAATACTGATCTTAGACATGTGTATACAAAAGTTATGAGGAATGATAACATTTAGTGAAGGTTTTTTCGGCATCACCATAGTGTTAAGGAGAAGCTTGGGAGTTAGAGGAGGACATGTGTCATAAGTATCCAACTTTGTTGTAGTATTTCAAGACAAAATGTTATTAGAAGGGAAGAGTTGTAAGACAGCTTGGATCGAGCTTTATTAGCCTTGATTACACACTTTATGTTATTTGTCTGGTTTTTTGGATTTAATTGGAACTAGAATCATTTATAAGAAAAAGGCTCACATATGTTATTAATGATTGGAAAAAATATGTTCAAATATTAGTGTTGTAAATCTTTTGAAGTTATGGACTTAAATTTTTTAACTTAGTATTCTTGGATCAATCAGATGGATCCACGATGCAAGTGGGATGATCATGGGACTTAGAGAGGGACTTGGACGGACTACTAGCTTGCCCATCTAGTCGAAGCGACCACTTTAGGCCACATCAGATTACAAGTCTAGTTAATGTATATATATGCCCTACCAATGCAACTACTTCAGACTGGGAGCCTAGGTGTGACAGCATTAGGCCGAGTCAGAAATCGAAGTGTGTTGAGGGGTTAATGTGGCTCCTTTAGGCTGGTGATTTCCTAATGCATGGTAGTGGGTGACTGATGTGTTTTGTAGAGGCTGAAGTGGCTTCTTCAAGCATGGTTTAAAGCCACCTTGATCATTCTGGGTCTGAAGTGACATGTTTATGAGATGAAATGTAGTTTTCCCTTCATTTATACCATGGATATGTGTGTGCATGCTTACCCTAGGGCTCATTTATATCACTTTGAAGCTGAAGAATGTTGATGGAGCTTGAGGAGAGCGTCTTAAAGATGGTGATTGTGCGTGCTGAGTCATGTTGGTGATCTATCTTGCTATTGGAGGGTCAAATACTACACCTAACATGTCCATCTAATTTAGCATGAATCCATGTAAGTTCTATCATCTCTTCTTATTTTTCCTTGTTGTTTGCCCTCTCGCCCACTCTCTTGGCTGAATTCCTTGGCTATCCATGAAACAAATAGATTCTTTTCTCCTAAAACCTCTCCCTTTCACCTTATATGGCCTAATTGTAGCTAGAGACAACAAGTTTGGATTTTTTGGGTTGTTAGACGTTCTTTAGAGCTTGGGAGTAATGACATGTTCCAACCTTTTTAGCTAATTAGGGTTTACTTGTATGTTTACATGCTTTACTTGATTAATCATTATTTAAACTTGATTAATCATTATTTAAACTTGATTAATGATGGTTATTTAGTCATAATATTTTGATATTGGTGATACATGTTAGGCATGCTTTGGTATAAAATAATTGGGATTAGAAAAGTAAAACTTTAGTCAACAAAAAGTAGGGTTTTGGGGTACATTGAATATGGGTTTTACATGCATGAATTCGAATGAGTATAGACTCAAAACTTAATATAATTTGTTGATGTATGTAAATTGATTTTATGCTAGAAGATTCATAATATATACATCTATAAGTACAGCAAAAATTTAGTGCTTTTATAGATGTTAACTTCAACTTTACATGGTTTTATAGTAAAATGATTCTATTCTATTACTTTAGTAGAATTCACTCTCGAGCATTTTTTAAGGTGGAAACTTGGTTGACCATGAAGTAAACTAATTTTATAAGGTAATTAGGATGATTTGGTGTTAGAATATCCATAAAATATACATCCACAACTATATAACTCTGACTTTGATTATGCCCTAGATCATCTTTGTGTCATGATTCCTTCTTTCGACCTTAGTTGCTTTTCTAACAAGGGCACCATACCCCCCCACCTTAAAAGGCCCAAAATGTCTTGGTGAGTGCCCTTTTTAACAAAATAATTGACGACATGGAAGTTAAGTTTGACATGACAGTTAGGAAGAAAGTAGTTTTTGGATGTCTACAAGATGATCATGCTCAAGATTTTCTCATTACTATTCCTATTGATGGCCTTGGCCTGCATATTTCACCGATGGAGTATCATATTATCCTCATATATCATCTTATGATTCCTTTATTTCCCATTGACGAGATATGTCCAGTCTGTCGTAAGGCATGTTTGGAGACTTTTGGGGAGCATGCGGTTCATTGCATGGAGCTTCTAGATTTTAAATACAGACATGATCTTGTTAGGGATGTTCTCTATGATGTACTCAGACATGCAGGTGTTTCTGCTAAGAAAGAGGCACCTATAAACTTTTTGACAGATCTACGAGAGGGGAGATCAGAACTTATACCTATTAATATTTTGATTTTTGGATGGGTCGGAGGGAAACATGCATGTGTAGAACTGACAGAAGTTTCTTCACTGGTTGGATTGAGGAGTGGTGCTTTTATAGTAGGACATGTTGGCCTTAAATTTGCCTCAACCAAAATGATCAAGTGTGAGAAAGTGTGTAATGAGAATCAACACGCCTTTATTCCCTTTGGATTTGATAATTTTGGCTTCTTAGTGCTAGAGGTTGTGGAGCTTCTGAAGAGGATCCAAAAAGTAATGAATAGTAATGTTATGACTCATAAGTGTATGAATCTAGTATTTCAAAGGGTTAGTTTTGCAATTCAGAAAGGACTAGCAGTGCAGCTTGTTTCCTGCTTGTCTTTTACTTTGATGTAAATATGTCATATATATTTTACATGGTGTCAAGTGAAATATTTTCATGATATGATTTTGCATTCTGCAATGTTGGTCGAGTATATTATGGAAACGATCGATTGACCATGCAAATATTGCCATTGGATGAGACAAAAACTTGATCGGCCAAACATTCTAGATAAAGCAAAAAAGGCTAAAAATTGTCAAAAACTAGTTTTGCTAATCATTTGAATAATTATATATGAAACAAACTTGATCCAAGCACCATTTTTCTCTCGAGCAATGATTTTCTTGAGAGATAAGAGGATTTTTAGGTTCTAAACCCAAGATTTGGAGGTAAGTTGGGATATAGAGCCATCAACATGGTGGGGAGACGTACTCGTACGGTTTAGGGGTGGGTATGAGAATGACGAGTGTCTCCCGGAGGGGGTCGTGTCTGTGGGGTGGGGTTGTGTGCTTCAATTTGCTAGGACTTTCACATACATCATCACTAGTGGATGGGTGGATGGGTGGTGTTGTCTTCAATGTCACTATTTCAATGCGAAAAAGGATTGTCAGATTTGATGGTTTCAAAGACTGAAGGTGAAAAGAATCAAACTTCCTCAAAAGTGCCCCCCATACCCATGGCTCCCCCCCCAAGTACCCGAGCCCAATTCAACATTCCTGGAAAATTCATAGAGAGGATTAGAGGTGTATCGAAACCAACACAATTTGTTTTCATTTTTAAACTATTCTAGTAATTCATATCCCTACTAACTAGCCTATCTGCATGAAAAAAATTGTTTGTTTTTCATTTTTCTTCCAATCAAACAAGCCTGATGTTGTCGTATTGTCTTCTCCATGTAAAATCATTTCTTCACCCTAAAACGATTATTTTGATACCCATTCAGCCATTCAAGTTAACTTTGCATGGCAGGGGGTACATTCCCCGACCCCACCATGTTATAGTGATAGATGGGGTCCCACAACCATGGGATTCACTGGATTTTTTATATGACTCAAGTTGTGTAGTCATAATAGAATCCTGAAAATAAAAAAAGATAAGCCCTATTAGAGACATCATTTGGTTGGGCATCATGCTTGACTTTTTATGTAACTCAGGTGCCACATAAGTGTAATTTGGACTAACTCAATACAAACCTTTCCCGTAGTGTTTGGTATAAATGAGGCTAATGTGATTCTTTTAGGATTATGTACTCCTCTAGTCTGGACCAATTAAGTCATACTTCGAGTAAGATTAGAAATCCTAAATTAAATTCAATATCATTTGATGTGCTATTTTATTTTGTATACGACCTTGAAAATGAGTTAGTCTAGTGTGGGCTACCAATGACACAAGATTAACGTTCTGAGATTAACGTTCGACTTTTTACGCCATCTAGGTGACATGTGAGCATAATTCAGACCAACTTAGTCTGAGTCTGATCTAATATTGTTTGGTAGAAGTGGGACTAATGGGTCTATTTAAAATTTTGTATTCTCTAACTTGGACCAACTCGGTCCTGCTTCAAGCAGGATTACAAATCCTAGTTCGGATTCAGTCTTGTCTTATATGATCCTTTTGTATATACAACACTAAAAATGAGATCCATGGAATCTAAGTCCATATTATCCAACTCAATTATCCAAACCAACAAATCTTACTTATAGTAGGATTATAAATCTTAGTCCAAATTTAGATCTATTTTATATGCATTTTATTTTACATGCAAAGTCTAATCACAATGTCAATCAGGTTGCCAAATAATGCATGATTAGAAACCAAATTAATCCAACCATATTATCTAGTTCTAATTCAAGCAACTTTGAATTCAGATCAAATTCTAAAGAAACCAAACTATACTAATCTTAGGGGTTGTTTGGGTGTTGTAGTTCATTGCATTATTGTATTTAAATAGGGTATTCTAACTACTACATTGTCGATGACGCCATTTGGGTAGTGGTTTGTAGTTTAATAAAAAATCGATCATCTAAGTGTCGTAGTATCCTCCCGTGCATTTGACAACCCACGCAAAGGATGCAAAAACTGGTGACTATTTGGAATGCCAGAGGCAGGCTTCAACCTCTCGACTCTTGTGATCCACCAACGATCCCTCTCTTTTACACCAGTGATCTTCCCCTCTTGTGTCTGTCTCATCCCCCATTCTCCTTTCTCCTCCACGACTGCTCCCTGCTTGCCTCTCCACCCTCCCTACTCCCATTCGACTAGGTTTTTTAGGGTTTCGACCCCCATCTACCTCCAGTCTCTCCCTATCACTGTCTTCTCCACACATGACTCGCATATCTGGGTTTCAACCCCCATCGACTTTCTATGTCATCCTTCATGGTCTCAATGTACGAGTCTAGTGTGGGTTCGCCTCCTGATCAACTCCATCCTTCATATCCAGAGCCGCCTTCAGATCTAGTTGGCCCTCGACGCGCTCAGAAGAGAGCTCACTGACCTCCTCATGCTATACCTTGACTACAACTGCCTCTTGGGGTCCATTTCACACTACGTCTCCTGAACTCCATGTCTTCAACATCTATGGGAACGTCTTCAGTGGTGCGGTCCCTGTCGTGTTGGCATTGTTCCTCTATCAATGTTTTGAGGGAACCCTGGACTATGCAGCCCACTAGTCACGGCCACCCTATGGCACTTCTGCTACTGGAGGTGTGGTGTCTAGGGACCCTACTAGGCCCAGTGTTGTAGGTGACAGACATGGACCCAGAGGATTTCTGCAGACTACTTCCTCCACACTTACACACAAGTTGTTTTTTGTTGACACCGGGTTCCATGACCAACAACACTCGGTGGAAATGATGGGTAAAGGTAGCTACGGGACACGTACAAGGCGGTGCTCGACGATGACAATGTGGAGGTAGTGAAGTGGCTCTGGGAGGTCACAGCGGTCGTTGGGCCAGGAGCAGTCATCAAGAAGCGGGAGTTAAAGCAGCATATGGAGGTTCTTGGAAGGCTGAGACACCCTAATATGGTGAGCCTAAAGGCGTACTACTATGAACGTGATGAGAAACTAGTCATCTATCAGTTTGTCCCAACATCAATTTATTTACACTATTTTAGCTTCTTCGTCTTCTCTGCCCCCTTTCCTACCTTCCCTCTCATGAGCGTGAGGTGAGTGAGTGAGTGGGATGATGTATGATATGCATTGTTCAGGTTGGCAGACACACTTCACATTCTTGCAAAAATGTAGATCAGATGCTTAGTTGGATGATTGTGTTTTCATTGGTGAATGTAGGATATTATGCAAGAGTGTAACGTGGTCGCAAAGAGTCCAGCTACCAGCCAATCATCGATTCATCTATGAAAGTAAGACAATATGCAAGGTAGGGTCGAGATTGACTCTAGGAGCGAGCTTCCCTTACCCTTCCGTCTATTAGAACTATAGGAGAGGAAGGAGAGGTGTTGGGGGATATGTAGGTTGCATAGCTTATCCCAACTTGTGGAGCACGGCAGAGGCAGGAGAATGTCATAAGGTGTCCCACAAAATCTATTGGAAAAAGATTGTTCTAGCCCATGTCCTATTTGGATTTGGGCTTGAGTAGGAGTTGTCTTTTGTTGCCAATCCTAATAAGAGTTAAATCTAATAGGAGAAAAGATGGCCCTCTATTTGCAACATTGGAATTGGATTAGGAATTGAACTATGAATTGGAGTGGGATTCCTAGTTGCTACCACATGTCATGGAGGCCTATAAATAGAGGCCTTAGGGGAGGCCATTGAGATCATCTCATCAGTTGTTTGTTGTTGGTGCCTTCTATGGTAGAAGAGCCAAAAAACAAGAAAAACTTGTGGTGCTCTCTTGTGTTAAGAGATGGTCAATGACTTTGCCTTCAAGAGAAGTAACGATTGACAGTCAGAGACACATTTGTGGTGTATCGATAGCAGAGACATATCCGATCAGTGGAGGACGCACATCAGTTGGTGGCACTATGTTGGTGTTGCGGCATCGACTTTGATAGCAGTCTGTCCGTTCAGAGGAGAACGCACATCTGCTCTCTCAGGTGGAGAGAGCTTCTGGTTGGCGGCGAGGTAGGTGACCTCATCAGTAGCAGAGGCAACTTGATCAGAAGTCACAATGACAACAGGCAAGGGCACAATTGTGTGTCTGATCCCCTATAATGATAGAGGTGTCGTGAGGAGAAAAAGACAAGTGGGATATTTTATACACGTTGGGTGTAATTCTATTCTTCTCTATCTTTGTTCTCGTGTGGGAGGGAGCTATCTAGAATTAGGGTAATTGAATCTAGATAGTGTGAGTTGTAATCTTGATTACATAGTGCTTGTTGGTCGGTATTGTTCTGTGGTTTTTCTCTTCTCATCTTGGAGAGAGTTTTCCGTGTAAAACCTTGTGCTTTCAGTTTTGTAGAACACATCACTTTCCCTCTAAAATTCATTACAAGTGGTATCAGAGCGATGTTGGAAGGTGGAAGTGTAAGCGACAATGGTGTCTGAAGATGGGGAGTGCGCATTGACAAGTTTGATGGCAAATATTTTGACTTCTGGAAGATGCGGATTGAAGATTATTTGTACCAAAAGAAATTGCATCAACCTCTGGCAGGGACTAAGCATGAATAGATGAAACAAGAGGATTGGGATCTCCTTGATTGTCAGGCACTTAGAATGATCAGGTTGACATTTGCACATAATGTTACATTCAATATTTCCAATGAGAAGACGATGGCGGGACTTCTAAAGACGTTATCAAATATGTGTGAGAAGCCAATTACTACAAATAAGGTATGTTTGATGTCTTTTATTCAACCTAAAGATGAGCAAAGGAGCCTCATTAGTAGATCACATAAATGAGTTAAACTTCATAATTATTTAACTAAACTCAGTGGAGATAGAGTTTGATGATGAAGTCAAATCCCTTATCTTACTTATCTCTTTTCCTGAGAGTTGGTCAGCTACGATGACAGCAGTCAGCAGTTCATCAGGAAGCATGAAGCTGAGGCTTGACGATATTTGGGATTTGATTCTGAGTGAAGACATCCATAGAAGGGAATGTGGAAAATTTGATTCTTCAGGTTCAACTATATATGTTGAAGGTAGAGGAAGAAATCAGATTCACAATCACAGTTCTATATGTGGGAAGTCAAAGACAAAGAGTAAAGAATGTTACTTTTGTGGAAAAGTTGGACACTTCAAGAAAGATTGCAAGATCTAGAAGAAGGTGTCACAAGAACTTGTCAAAAAACACAAGGATGATGACCAAAACAATACAACTGTCATTGCAGAAGATCTAATATTGACAGTCTAAGAGCAGGGCTTGAACATAGAGGATGGTGTTGAGTGGGTTGTACACACAGGAGCGACGTGTCATGCTGCAACTCATAGGAAGTTCTTCACAAAATATAGAAGAGGGAACTTTAGTAATGTGAGGATGGGGAATGCTAGCTACTCAAAGATCATTGGGATTGGCGGCATCTGCGTCAAAATAGATGGTGGGTATACTATCATGCTCAAGGATGTTTGTCATGTTCCAGACTTGGGCTTAGTGTAATTTTTGGTTCCTTGTTGGATAGGAGCAGATATGATCTCGAGTTCGGTGGTGGCATGTGCAAGGTAACAAAAGGGTGTTTGGTGATAGCTTAAGATAGACTATGTTGCAATCTATATAAAACCACATTAAGAGTGTACAAAGAGAAGGTTCGAGAAGTCAAGAAGCCAACACTAGTTCAAAGGAGACAATGATGACTTAGAAGTACTCCTACAGATAGTCGTAGGTCTGAGCTGTAGTATTCTCCCAATGATGTCAGCAAGGATAGAAAGGTAAGTTTCTACAAGCATTAGGACAGTTACCAGTTAGAGAAGGCCTCTCCAAATACTTCTTCTAGACAGTACGCACATGAGGAAGAAGGACAATACATTGGACATGTAGTTGATGCATGCAAAGTGGAGAATCAAGCTCTTGATGTGGGATTATATCGATAGGGGGAGCATCAAAAGAAGGTTTCTATGTCTTATTGTGGAAGGTAAAAAACACAATTTTCATCCATGATGGCTCAACAGACTAGTAAAGGGGAGCAAAGAAAGTTCCAGGTGTGGGCATGGAGAGAGAAGTGGTGTTGCCAAGATACTTCTTCTTAGTTGTCTGGGAACAAAGTGAAGTCAGGGTGATACTTCAAGAAATGGAATGAAAATGACAGGATGCTGACATGCTTGAAGAGAATGACCACCTATCATAATCCATCATAGGTGATGATAGAATCCAGAAGTTATATTGGATGATTGTTGAAGACAATGTCCCCCTTATGGGCCGGAGGGGGAGATTGTTGGTAAAGGATTACCCCGGACCATGTCCTAATTGGATTTGGGATTGAGTAGGAGTTGTCTTGTGTTGCCAATCATAATAGGAGTTAAACCCAATAGAAAAAAAAGATGACTCTCTATTTGCAACATTGAAATTGGATTAGGAATTGAACTATGAATTGGAGTGGGATTATTAGTTGCTATCACATGTCATGGAGGCCTATAAATAGAGACCATGAGGGAGGACATTGAGATCATCCCATCATATGTTTGTTGTTGGTTCCTTATGTGGTAGAAGAGCCTGAAAATAAGAACAATTGCTGGTGCTCTCTTGTTGTAAGAGAGGGTCAACGACTTTGCCTTGAAGTAAAGTAACAGCTGACAGACAGTGACACATTGGTGGTGCATCGACATCGTTGATGTATTCGATCAATAGAGGATGCACATCAGTTGGTGTCACTATGTTGGTGTTGCGACATTGAGTATGATATCAGTTCATCCATTCAGTGGAGGGCGCGCATTTGCTCTCTCACGTGGAGAGAGCTTCTTCTTGGCGACGAGGTAGATGACCTTGTCAGGAGTAGAGGCAGCCTGATTAGTGTTTGCAGCGGCAACAGACAAGGGCACAACCATGTGTCTGGTCAGCTGGTTATGTATGCCCAGAGATCCAATCATGTGATGATTGTAGTGGCATATCATGTAAAAATGATTTGATTACTAATAAAAGGAAAGCTTCCAATTTATTCTGTTTAATTCAGTTATGAGATATTTATGTAACATTATAAAATGTCTAGAGATTTATATTACTCAATGACGTATGTATTCAAGTTACTAAGTGGATGAGATCATACAGATGTTAAGAGTAAATATACATATTCTCATTATGTCCCTGATCGGTTGGCATTATGGAGGGTTGATAGACAACAATGATGCATAAGATTAGAGTGTAGTTGGTTGATGACTAAATCTCATTAGTCATGATATGGTGAAATCAAACCAATAACATAAATACATGTTAGAGAACAATGTATCGGACATACCCACTGTGAGACTGACACATGGGAGCCATCATCATGGAAGTCATACTCAGCTCTCATAGTCATGGTGGTGGTTGTGGTTCTTAGACTTGAAATCACTACACTCAAAACATGTCGTTGGGTACACTTTGACATCATCAAACGTAGTCCTGAAACATGGGTTGTTATAAAGGTGATGATTGGGTGGCTTTGACACATGGGGATTGACTGTGAGTGATAAACATGGAATTTGTCCCTCCTACTGGAATGCGATGTTAGGCCTCTTGATAAGCGAGACCGAGAAAAGCATGGCCATGCGCATGTGAGTCAATATGTGATATTGAGCTTACATATATTTCAGACAGTCTGCTCTATGTTCAAGAAATAAGATTGAATAATAATGAGGGTGACTGCTTCATGCCTCTAGTTCAATCTAGACATCAGTGACAAAGGAACTATACAAACACTACAACATCATACACAAATTGTAGGTTGAAGTTGTTCCCCAACTTTTCTATTTACTTGGGTAGTAATAATGTGCGACTAGGCACCACTCTTTGCTTGTGATGTCATAAGTTGTTATGAACATTCACTGCCAACGTGATATGGGACATATAGTGTGGCATCCAACTTATAAAAACGTGATTTACTTAAGCGGAAGCGAATCATTTGCAGCGGATTACTGAAAATCACTAAAAATTAAAACTTTTTTTTTGCAAAGAGATCCATGCATAGGAAATCTTTTTCATCAAGAACCAAAGTATAACATTTACATTCTGTTCCATAAGTACACAAAGTACTATCTCTTCTCAAGGATTACAACATTAGTTGTCCTATTCAACATTATATATAGACAACCTAAACCTCGAGGCATCAAGCCAAAATCTCAGATCGATTCAATAAAAACACTGACTACTGACTTTGAGGACCTAAGAGTACAGAGACGACACATAGGACTTTCTAACTATAAGACTAGACAGGCAGTATCTCCACCTGAGATATTATTATTGTCCTTGATGCTGCTGCTGTTCTTTCTCTGCTAAAGGTTTCCTGCCTCCTTGTCCACATCCACCTAAAAACATTGGATCCCACAGAGGTGAGACAATTGTAAATTGTCCCAGCGGGAGATATAACTCTCCGCCAAAACATTATTATTGCAGTTAAATATATAAAACTGGATAGAGGATATGCAGTTTAAAGCATTCTCATCTTGAAACATGGTAACTATTTATGATAGAACAATAGATCAACTATTCTCTTCAAAAGGAATAGGAAGAACATATATATCATTTATCCTTCATATTATACCATCATGTCAAACTTCTCTTGTAACACTCATTATCTTGATATGTCACCCATGAGACATTCTTATTTCAACTTATTGACCTTAGCCAATCTGCTAAACATATTTTGGTTATATTGGACATGAGAGTATACATCATCATGTCTTATTCAGGCATTGGTCTATACCAATCCTATATAAATTTTTCAGGCATTGGATTACACCAATCTTGTGCAACTAGTACAAGCATTAGACTTATATTATTCATGTGTATCCATTCCGGGTATTGATCTATGGCAATCCTGTGCAACTGTTCCAGGTATTGATCTATGTAAATCATGTGCAACTGTTCCAAGTATTGAACTATGCCAATCATGTGCAACTATTCTAGGTATTGAACTATGCCAATCCTATGCAACTATTCCAGGTATTGAACTATGTCAATCCTGTGCAACTATTCTAGGTATTGGGTTATTACCAATCATGTGTTATTATTCCAGGTATTGGGATTTAGCCAATCCTATATTATTATTCCAGGTATTGGGATTTAGCCAATCCTGTGTTATTATTCCAGGTATTGGGATTTAGCCAATCCTGTGTTATTATTCCAGGTATTGGGATTTAGCCAATCCTGTGTTATTATTCCAAGTACTGGGATTTAACCAATCCTGTGTTATCATTCCAAGTATTGAACTAAGTCAATCCTGTGACATTATTCTAGGTATTGGAGTTTAACCAATCCTGTGCAGTTTCTATTCCAGGTATTAGACTATGCTAATCATGTGCATCTATTCCATGTATTGAACTATGCCAATCGTTTGATATTATTCCAGGTATTGGAGTTTAACCAATCCTGTGCAGTTGCTATTCCAGGTATTAGACTATGCTAATTCTGTGCATCTATTCCAGGTATTGAACTATATCAATCCTATGATATTATTCCAGGTATTGGAGTTTAACCAATCATGTGCAGTTACTATTCCAGGTATTAGACTATGCTAATCTTGTATAACCTTTAAAACATTTTGTTACCTCTCACTAGGAAACAACCATCCTCATAACTCATAAGGCCCATAAAACACCTTGTCACCTCTTACTAGGCAACATCTAACCATATGGCTCATAAGGCCATTATACATCTTTAGAATTCAGTCATGTTCATTACTCTTAACATTTATCATTAAATGATTCTCAGTACAAGGTATGAGTTCATTCCTCTTACTTATCATGGTATGATTACATCATACTCGTTAGTTTGACTTACCCTTATTCTGAAGGTATATTAGCCTATGCTCATCAAGGTATATCACTTTCCTCATCACCTTTAATTTCCTTGAGTTATCAACTTATCTTGTACTAAGGTACTTCCCATCTTAATACTTTCATCCATTAACCTATCATTCTCATCATGAAGTGCATAGGTCACACACAAGAATGGTCCAACTACCTTTAATGGTATGGACTCATTTCAGGTTAAGGCATTGCCTGCAATAAGGTTGCCTATACTCAATCAATTAAGGTATTTCACCATTATAAAGTTTCACCCACTACTTTATTATTAGGGTTCTAGTTTGTCATCATGTTGCACAAGGTTAGGGCTTTAAATATTATAACTTCATTTAGAATTTCACCTATCTTTACCCTTTGTTAGGGCTTTGGGGTTTCACTTACTATTCATCCCAACTAGGGTTTCTCATGGAATCACCCTCAATTTGGGTTTCTCATGGCATCACCCTCAATTAGGGTTTCACATATCATTACATGACATCACCCTAAATTTGATTCTCACATCACCTCATCACATCAATGTTCCATATACATCATTCTAACTTAGGGTTTCTCATGGCACAACCCTAGAACAGGATTTCACATGGAATCATCCTTAATTAGGATTTCCACTATGGTCACCCACAATTTGGGTCTATTAATCATCTCCATTAGGATTTCATTCAATTGTCATAATTAGTGATTCACTATTCATCCCAATTAGGGTTTTACATCTCATTTCCCTAAATTAGAGTTTCACATATCATTACCCAAGATTAGGGCTACATTATAACACCCCATCCCACTACCCAAGGCTCTAGTAGAGTTTCAGGAATGATGACTGGCCCCACAGACCACCACTGGCCTTAACTGCGCGCTTTGTCCACACTCATGCGCAAGCCGGGGTCAACTTCCTGACTGGTCACCCATCCTAGTACTACTCCAAGCTGAGCATGCTTAACTATGGAGTTCTTTAGAAATGGGCTCTCGGAAAAGGAGGTGCACCTTAGTGATATGGCCAGTCCAATCATTCATTTTAAGATCAACTTATCTGGGATGTTACAATCTCCCCCACTTAGACTCTTGACGTCCTCGTCAAGTCTCAACTATATGGCCTCATAATCTGACCCCATTTCAGTGCAGACCCACAATGGCCCATGGAAACCCAGCTCCCGATCACGGAATACCAGTGCAAGGGTGGCTACGTCAACCATGGACAGCCTTTCCTACATGCCTGGACCGCACGGCTCAAGACTAGCATGCCACATGCCCATGTGGGCCCCACCTACTGGAGGGGTTATGGCTTTGATACCATTTATAACACCCCGGCCCACTACCCAATGCTCTAGTAGAGTTTCAGGAATGATGACTAGCCCCAAAGACCACCACTAGCCTTAACTGTGTGCTTTGTCCACACTCATGCGCAAGCCGGGGTCAACTTCCCGACTGGTCACCCATCCTAGTACTACTCCAAGCTGAGCATGCTTAACTATGGAGTTCTTTAGAAATGGGCTCTCAGAAAAGGAGGTGCACCTTGGTGATATGGGCAGTCCAATCATTCCTTTTAAGATCAACTTATCCGAGGCCTCAAATCCAGGGATGTTACATACATCTTCACCCTAGATTAGGGTTTCAATTAGAATTGCCCTCAATTAGGGTTAGAGTTCAATGGCCCTGTTAATTAGGGTTTATGTTCATGATTAGGGTTTCATGATCTCTTTACTTAAGGATCATACCCCTAATCACCACATGAATCATATTCATGTATGAATTTCATGCTATCATCTTCTCAACTTGATTAGGTCATATCAACCTTTCAATCAAGTACATACAACTATAAATAGCATCGTGTACCAAGTCATTGTTCCTATAAGCATTTAGGGTTCATCCCTTAATTGGCACTAATCACTTAGGTACTATTAGGGTTTCAACCTTTGTACCTTCATTGATTATCATTACTAATCATCACTAGATCAATGGATCATTCATTATCTTAATTCCCAAGAGATTCAATCACATTGGACCGCCACTACATAAGGTATCCAAATGAATTAACCAATTGAATCCTCAATCAATTTTAACTACTTGAACCCCAAACGGTCTTGGTCTTTCAAAGTTCAAACGGTTTGAAACCATTTGGTAAAGGTGGTGCTTGAGACCGTTTGCTAAAGCAAGTACTTGAAATCGTTTACTAAAGGTGACCTTCAAGATCGTTTGCTAAAGGTGATCACTTGAAACCGTTTGCTAAAGTACCTTTTTGAAACTGCATGAACTCAACCGGTTTGGGATCGTTTGGTCCCAAATGGTCTTGAGACCGTTTGGTCCAAACCTCCTCAAAACCGCATGGACCAAATATGGTCTCAACCAATCAAATTGAATTAGGGTTTCCAATGTTGTTTCCTTCAATCATTGAATTCATGTAACCAATCATCAATTGGACCTATCATCATACTTCAATTGAATTAAATAGGCCAACCTTAAACTGATTTGACCCTCAATTGGTCATCAATTAGGGTTTGAATCAATTAAATTAGGGTTTGGAATCGATGATCCTTCAACATTAATCAATATAAGATTAATTACTTTGAAACCATTGAACCATCATCCAAAATGAACATGACTTGACCCCAAACGGTATTTAGGTCATTCGGATGACCTCCAAATGGTCTTGAGACCGTTTGCCCATGTCAACATCAAAATCCAAGTCAACCAATTAGGGTTTGGATCATTGGATTGATCACCAAATCAGCAATTGATTATACTTCAACTTAATATCTTTGGACCTTCAATTGCTCAACCATACTTAACCCTAGACCTACAAATGGTTTTGGGTGATCACCAAACAGTCTTGAGACCATTTGGGTGATCCCCAAACAGTTTTGAAACCGTTTGGGTCAATCAACCCAAGTTTCCAACTTAATCAAATTACAAATCAGCACTTAACCCGATTAGGGTTTCGGTGATTGATGGACTTTCAACTCATGAACCAATTGGAACTAATAAATCATAATTGATGGGTCATTAACCTAGATCATTTTCAACAGATCACCAAACAGTCAACCCTGGTCAACACCACCAAACGGTCTGAAACCGTTCGGCCTCATGCGGTTTGATGAAACTGTTTGCTTCTAAATGGTTTGAAACTGTTTGCTCCCAAACAGTTTGGGAAACCATTTGAGCAACAAAAGTAAACCGTTTGCCTTGGATATTTTGGAGATGTGTGTGCTTATCATCTTCAATCTCTGAACTCATGAAACCTACTGTGGTTTCCATGGTGATTGCATCAATCAACCAAAACAAATTTCGAAAATGTAGAAATGATCACCAATTGATAAGGAATTGATTGCAATAATAAAATTAAGGGTTCAAGTTATAAAACCCACCTTCAATTGAGCTCCAAAGCTCCAAGATCATGGAAAAAATGGTGTATGAAGCTTTTGCAACTCCCCCTAAGCTCGTCCTCAAGCGTTTGGTTGAAAAGTTTGGCTAGGGTTGAAGATGGAGTGAAGAAAAGAAGAAATCAATGATTTATTTTTTATTTCCACCATGGAATCAAGGAGAACGAAGGTCAACGACTTACCCATAGGTTGGGGGTCGTTCTCCTCTGGATCCCAAGCTCCCAAGGTCTTTTTCCAAGCAAAGGGTGGAAGTAAATCCGAAATTCCCTTTCATTCTATGGATAAATGAGCTTATATGTGAATTTTATTAAAAATTCAATTAGGAGAGAGAAAGTAGGAATTATCCCCTCAATTCCCTTGACTCTTGACCCCTATCCTTCCTTAGGGATGAGTCTATCCTCTTGGCCTCTTATTCCCTTCAATTATTCACATTTTAAAGAAAAGCAAATTAAGCACCTTAACCCTTTTTATATTAATATCCATGACTTAGTGGATATTTCTTTTCCTTATAATAAGGTGAGTGGAAATTCCACCTCCTTGTGATATTTCGTGTCTCTTGCAAAGCTCAAAGATGACCACACATATCTGAACTCAACCGTTTTAATTTTGGTTGAAGGTCCTTTAATTAATACATTTATTTTTGCCCTAAATTGAATTAGGGTTTCAATTAGGATTAAATCTTGATTATTTTAATATCAAGATTCTCTCTCCTCCAACTTAATTCAAATGAGGTGCCCCTCTCATTTTCTTTACTCTACATGATGCCAAGAAATATTAGGGACCTTATTGAAGTGGTAATTTGCATATTGAACCCTAGGTTTTGGGTAAATTGCACATTACACCAAAACTAGGTTTTAATGCACAAACATTGCTTTATCAGCTCTTCCTTGATATTCAGGCTACCACAAGCCATGCATCTGCATCATCTTCATTCTCATGATGCTTCAACACATGAGGAACATCTTATCATGCTACATTTGTAATTTAACCCCTCAACTTGGGTAATTTGCACTTTAGTCCAAAATAAGCAAACATTGCTTCTACATTGTCCAAACATGACCAAAATTGAAACATAAGTTTCTCAAGAGCCCTAATTACTTTTCACAAGATATGATTAAGCATATAATCATCTTTCATAATCAAAACACCTAGGGTTAAAGCATAACCCAGGTCAGGGATGTTACATATAGGGTCACATATATAGGAACTCATCTAGAAGAGGAGTTTGATCTTGAATGATAATTGAATTAAGTACTAAAGTGTTTAGGTACTCAATTCACACAACAGATCGACGAATTGGCTGACTGAACTGCCAAACGGCCGTCTCATTGGGTGAGACGGTTGTTTGGGCAGCCAGACGGGCGTCTCAAGTGTTGAGATGGCTGTTTGGGTTGTCAGGCAGATCAGAAATTGAATTAGCTTAGTTTTGCCCTATGAACCGACTGGTTCAAGCTGTTGAACCGATTTGCTCGACTTGAACTCACCAGACGGACATTTGGGTGAGTGATACGGGCATCTCGCTTATGTGAGACGGATTGATTGGGTTGAATGAAAGTTTTGGAATTTTCCGAACTCGTTTCAATTGCACATACTTGGGGTGCAAGTAAATTAATGTATGACATTAATTAGGAAATACTTTGCCAATTCATATCTTACTAGAAAAGTGTGAAACGACCATCTTGCATCCCAGACAACCGTTTCTCTTAGCAAAATGACCGTCTCACGTGTGAGACGACCGTTTCGTAGTATGCAGGTTGTGAAATTTCCAGAAAAGTTGAGAAAATTCAAGATCTACTTGTCATTTCTACTCCCGCTTTAGTCTCGCGTTGGTTGGGGATTGAGAACCCTGACCCTAACCCCTCCTATATATAGAGGGGTATTGGGGCTTCCCAAAGTACAACTACAACACAAACAACTAAAAATTAGTTCCTCTGATAATTGTTGTCCTCTCTGGTTGTGGTAACCACAAGAGCCCCGACAAGTCCTACTCGACAAGAAAGAGATACCCAAGGGAGAGAACAATTGAGAGTTGTTGTGGTGGGAGAGCAAGCTAGTGACTAGTACGCCAGCGGGAGGGACAACTCCTTCCTGTCTGGTCCAACAAGACGATAGGTTTTCTAGGCAGTCTGTGTGGACTACCATAGAGGCGGGATGTCATTATTTGCCGCTTAGAGAACAACGTCAACCAACAATCAATGATAAGAGGAGCTGTTGAAGAAGACAGCGTTTGTGGCTGTAATCCGAGGTGCAGACCAGGAGGTGCAGCAGTTAGATGAGTCTCAGTGTAACTAGTATTCAGAGTTGCGCATCTACAACGACGAAGATTGTCGCTGAACTTACTCCAGGACCAGGTATATCTCATAAATCATCCTTCCTGCATTATAGTTATTAACGTGATCTACTGTTTATGCGGAATATGGTAATAAAATTTTAAACTCCGTTGTCTGCTCTGTATCAATTTTCCAACATGATCCCCTACAACGACAGAGGTGTCATGAGGAGAAAAAGATAAGTGGAAAATTTTATACACGTTGGGTGTATTTCTATTCTTCTCCGTCTTTGTTCTCGTATGGGGGGAGCTATCCAGATTTATGGCTAATTAGATCTGGACGGTGTGAGTTGTGATCTTGATTACATAGTGTGTGTTGGCCGATATTGCCCGTGATTTTTCTCTTCTCGTCTTGAAGAGAATTTTCCACGTAAAATCTGACACTTTCAGTCTTGTAGAACACATCACCTTCCCACTAAAATTCATAATAATATCTAGCTGAAATCATGTTGATTATGTGCAGAATTTTTTTATATCCGATGGGTTCGTTTTATTTTGTATATGTGCAATGAGATTTAACAATCATGCTGCAAAAGTATACTGATGTGATTTAAGTATATAAATGATGGGATTAAGACAAATACGCATTCTGAATACATAGGCTATGAAACAAGGTGATTAAAATTGCAGCATTACTAATTACTATATTGTCAAATATGTGGCATTCAAACAGTGTGTTTGAGAATTGCTGTGTCTGCTAATTAGTTAGTCAGAAAACTATTATTTATTAACTACTGCAGTAATTAAAAATGGCCCAAACGGCTCCTTATTGTCAGGTATGAATCCCACTTAATCCCAGACAATTTCTAATTCAGACTAAATTGCAGTCGTGTCCCACGCATGGGCTTAGCTTTTAATACTTGATTGCATAGAACTGTGAAGTGAGTACGGCACCTAGACGACGGTCGCACTGCCGCAGGCACGCAGACCACCCGTTTGCTGACGCCGTAACATGAATCGGCTCTCGGGTCGCCCTCGTTGCTTCCTGTGGTGCGAGCCAGAAACGACTCAACCCAGCTGGGAGCCTGGGATGGTTTGCACCGTTCAGCGTCCAAATTTAATTGATGGGGATGGAGATCGGTCAGAGAAGGTAGCTGTCAAGTTAGATTCTAAATCCTTACACAAAAATTTATATTCGGACATTCCGGAAAAAAAGGAAGCTACTAGTAACAGCTGCAGTAATAGTCATAATTATAATTACGACTATAAAAAGAATCCGTGACGGGTAGGTGAAGTGAGCCGTTCACTGCTCCACCAGCCAAAACTTGTGGTCGCCGGAGCAGAGCAAAACAAATAATTAACGTATATTAAACAACTACAACTTTTTTGGTGTCACAAAACAAATAATGTAGAGCTGTCGTGGCCCGCACCCCATCGCATATGGCCACGCAAAATTTCTTCATGTAATCTCTCTCCTAGAATAGTTGTACGCACTGCCCACTTCCACACAACCTCGAGGAAGAGGGTATCCATCCATTAATGATAAATGCCTTCTAATTTGGATTCCGAGTAGGATGGGTTTGTGCAAATTGACTTAACTCACACCGTTCAGAACCCATGCTTTAAATCTACAATTGGTATCGATTTTAAATTTTATGAACCGAAACGAAATAAGAATTATGTCATTTTCTACGTCTCTTCAATCATATTTAAGTAATACTTCAAATATATATATATATATATATATATATATATAGAGAGAGAGAGAGAGAGAGAGAGACTATAGCACACTCGAGTGTATTCAGAGCAGAATACACTCAAATAGTTTTTCATGATGCAATATTTTTTTCAAAAATTTAATTTGTTGATCTTCTTAATCATCTTGTGAATAACTCATGTAAAAAACTTGAGCACATTTGGCATTTATAGGTCATGTTATAAGGACTGCAAAAATTATACATTTCAAATTAATTTTGTGCGTCGATTTTGTTGCCCTCAGATGAGTGACTTACAGTCATCCAAGAATCATGCAATTTAACATCTTATTACTCTGATAAGAGTTAATTACTTGACATATGAGAAATCATCATTTGCACCTGTAAATTATTTGTACTTTCTTGGAAAGCGTGCACCTCAACCCAAATCTTGAGTTGTGCATCACCACATCTCATACTGAGAACATTGATATCAAAATACTTGATTCATTGAACATCCTATCCTTAGGGTTTCATTTACCCCATTCACTTGTCACATGGCTCTCATAAGGATTTTATGTGACATAAACATTCCTAAATAATGACTACTATCAACAATTCATATAAAATCAATATATGTATGAAACCTTGGAACTGAGCTAAATTTGGGTTTCTATGCCATTCACTGGGATATCATGCATCATTAATAACATTGAATAAATAAAGTCTATCATGTCAAGAAAATCCCTTCAAATGGATTTCACGATATCTATTCGCAAATATCCAACTTTCCTCGCATCTAGGGTTTCACCCTCTTCATTGAGATACCAAACAAACACTACTCACTTTAAATAAAATCTAAGATAGTATCTGACATATATGTACTATGAATTTAGATAAACAATCATTCAAAATCAAGGGGATCTAGATAAGCAACTTTCTCTATTTACTTATATAACAAATTTTAGTCATAGACAAATTCCCTATATTTTAGTTTACTCTTATAACCTATGTGAATACTTAGGGAATTCTCATTAGGATGTATTGTATACATTTCTAATATGATTTTATCATCAGAACTTCATCCAAACAGAGGAAGAATCTATTTCATATCATTTTGCAACAACTGAGAACAAATAGACAATTCAGGGTTTGTAGTCGCATACTAGCAATTAAAGATTATGGATGAATTAACCAATTTTCATGTAATATAATGTTTAAAGGAAGTTCCCACTCACCCTAATATGTGAAAACACCTTAAAAACGTAGCTCATCCCTAAAAACCTCGATCGCATATCAAATCCCTAGTAATTCACCCAATTCTTCTTCCTTTCAACTCGGAAACCCTAAAAATGAGTGATTATGAAGAAAGAGTGAGAAAAGGGGAAGTTTTGATACCATTTTGGATCAAATCAGAGGAGGGAAGGAATTTTTACATGTGAGATAAGAATCACCATGAAACTATATCCAAAGAAGCTAAACTTACATGATTTCATCATTCCTCAGACCGCAAAACCCTAGGTCAGCATCTCCATCAATTTCTCCTCTCAAACCCTAACTCTCTCTCTCTAGGATTTCATTTCTCTGGATTGAATCACGAATTATTAGAGCTCCTTGTGTGTTAGGTTGACCATATAGAGCAATTGAGTTGCTTGGGTTAATTGCACATTGACCCCTCACTAAACTTTTTCTTGTTTCAATAGATTTTTCTATCATAAAAAGGTTTTTGTGAATTCGTGTATTTCAGAGATCAAACCTTCTCCAAAAATTATGAGAATTTATCATGTTGTGTATAATTTAGTTATAAAGATTCAGTTAAAATTTGAGATCATTCCAAGCTTCCATTAAATAATAAAAATCGAATAGTGCACTGCTATCCAGAATTCTACAGAAATGTCAGTTACTGTAATTCATCTACTGATAAGGTCTAAACACATCCAAAAATTATGAAAATTTTACATGTTGTTTATGATTGAGTTTAGATCTCCAGTTAAAATTTCATATCATTTGGATTTACCAATAAATAATTAAAAATTAAACATTACACTACTGAAAAGTACTCTGTCAGTATTTTAGTTGAAGTATAGTTCGACCGAGAACCACATTCAAAGAATACTCAAATATTCTGAAATTTTTTTCCAATATGTGTGATTGAGTTATCCATATAATATATAAAATTCAATTAAATACAAAATTTATAGAAAATATGAAAAATCATTTACCACATTGCTATCGTGATCAAATTCCATACTCATGTACCATCAAAACCCTAATTTCAGCCAACTAGGGTTTATATTTCTCAAACAGTAGAACACTTATCATTCTTATTAGGTTTAAAACATCATTATTGAATTATCATAATTAATTAGATTTAAGCAATGATCAATCCAATTAAGCATATAATCTTCCAGGTAAACCCTAGTTTACCAATTAAGCTCAGATGCGGTCATAACATTTAGCCTATGATATGATGGTTCAAAATTGATGGTGACACTAAGTGTCACAACTGATCGGAGTCTTGGACACCACAACTGATGTTTTTAACATACTGGATCTTAGACCCTACCCTAGATCTTTGACCTTTTGGGCTTAGCCAAAACAAGGTTGAGGTTAGATCTAAAAGATGTTTGGTATAAACCTAATGAGAAAATGCATGTATGAAAAACCATAATGTAACCTAATGTTACACATTAGATTAAGACAAATAATGGAACATAAAATGTTTCACATGGAGAATACATGATAATTCGTGCTCAATAGTCACACATAAATCTTTATATGAAGTTTTGAACATGATTAGATGGATAAAAATAATAATGATGATAATGTGAGGATAATAGGCTGAAATATTAATTGTGACATAACTCATTAAAGGAAACCCCAAAAGTTAAATATAAGTTAAGAATAGTGTTCTTTGGGTCCCAATTTCCTTGGGAGTCAAGTTTCACATTATTCACCTAATAATAATTAATTTAATTTGGAAATAAAAGGTCTATGTTACAACTCCAATTTTTGGGTTCTTTTGGTGAGAAATGTAATTTCTCCTACTAAAGATATTTGAACAAATGAGGATATAATTTGTTTTGAATAAAAGGATTTCATTTACAATAGCCTTGTTGGTTGTTTTATGGGCTTTGTTGGCCATTGATCCCAATTGAAAAGAAAATAGAAATAAAAAGGAAAAGGATTAAATTTATAAAAGGAAAATATGTGAAATAGACTTTTATAAGAGGATTAAGGCAAATAGATATTCTCCAATATGGGAATCCGTGCCTTTAGGATTCCTTGAGGTCCAAGAGACCCAAAGATAATGGCAAAGGGAAAGGAAATACTAATTAAAATTGGATTAATTGAAGGATAGCTTGGGAGGGAAGGAAGCCTTCTCATACGTTGGAATTTGTTTCCCAAACTTCATAAATAGCTTGATAATGTCAAGATGAACTTTCCCTTAAAATTTGAGATAAAAAGGGAGCTATGGTTTAGGAGATATGATTTTCTAAAATTATCTCCAAAATATAGCATTATTTTGCAAATAGGAATATGTTTTTCCTTTTGGATGAATGCGTGCAACGAGAGTCGTTGGATCTTGATCCAACGCTTGGCGCTCATCGTCCAGTCCCACAAGGACTTGGACTCTGCCGAGTTACAGAGGGAATTTCCCTCTCATATTTCTCACGATCCAGAGAGTGTGCAAGCCCGTTGTTGTTTCCTTTGGACTCAGGAGAGGAAATCGAGGAGAACCATCCCTACTTTGTAGGGGTTTGGTCGTCGATTGGGAGAATCCACAATCCAGCAGGGACCTGCCTCCAACCCTATATATAGGGGAGGCTTTGTGAGGGTGCCAGCAAACAAACCTGCCAACCCACGACCTACGGAGAGTTTCAAGGAGTGCTCTCATGCCTCCAATTGGTCCTTCTACCCTGACCTACACTCTTGTCACCTCAGCAAACCTCGCTAGAGTCCGGCGAGTAGGAGAGGGTCGCAGCGTGTTCTTGGCTTACAATTGAACCCCTAGTCAAGTTCATCGGTAGAAGGCGAAGCTTCCTGACCCGTTGGCGTGCTCACATGTGGACTGGATCAAGAAGTCAACCGCAAGGTTGACCATCACAACAACAAGAGAGTCACGAGGTTGAAGAAGAAGGAGACCCCGTGGAATTACCAGAGTACTCCTTGCCTCCTTCTGTCGAGTTAAGGTTAGTTTGGTCTTTCGCATATTTTAGATCATAGAATAAGGCACACACATCCTAGGTCGTTGGATCCTGAGTGGACCAGCGGGCCATGGATCGAACGATCCTCGTTTTTCTGAAAGTAACAAATAAATCAATAAAAAGGGTTTTCATTTGAAAAAATCATATCTTTTGCTAGAAGACTGGGATGAGAAAGGTTTATACATGAAAATTGATCAGAAAAATACGAGGAATAAGATAAAAATGGTTTGGAAGCCTGAATCTGTATCTGATTGCAAAAGTGTATATTTTGATGGAAAAGTGTTAATTTGTGGTTAGAAACCCTAATTGTTGATAAAAGATAGATTTAATCTTGCAAATAAGTTAATTCGAGCATTATTAACTTGTTTAATGATAAATATGGATCTTAACCTGTTTTAAAGATGAAATTGCAAGATTTAGGGTTTTAAACCTAATATGGTGGTTAATAACCTTAGAAACCCTAAATAAGGGAAAAAGGGAAGAAAAGTGTATGTAATCCAAAATTAGGGTTTCATGCTGCCAAGGTATGATCTTAGGATATTTTGTGATAAATAAGAGTTCATATGTGAATTAGATCATAATGAACTATAAGTAGTTAATCCGGAAGGAACCAAAGATGATAATTAGGCCTAATGATCTTGTCATGAATTAAACAGATAAAAATGGTAGTTTTAATGTAAAAGAGGCTTAATGGACTTAATTGATGGTTAATTGTGCCTTTAATCTGAAATTAAGGTTATATGTTGTTAAAAGGTAACCTTAATATCTTTTGTAAAGAATGGGTGAGTTAATTAGGGTTTGTGAGTAATTGTATAAAATTAGGATTTAAAAGAGTAAAAATGAGGAGGAACCCTAATTGCAATAGAAACCCTAAAAGTGGACTAGAAACCCTAGGAAGCAAGCTAGGTTTAATAGATCTTGATGGAATGATTAATGATAGGAAAATTGGATGCATATTTCAGGATCAACTTGTGTGTGCTTTCTTGGTTTCTTGCTTGGTTGAATTATTTCTGCACTCAAGTCATCTTGACAGGTATGTAGTTAATTATGGTTAATCGCATTAGTTTCCCAAAGTTTTCCCAAATGTTTAATTGCATTGAACGCAACCTATCAGTTGGATGTTCATACTTGCAAATTATAAAGTACCTATGATTATCACAATTGTAAAATAAGTGTGTATTCTCGCACCTACATGCCACCCTGATGGATGATGTGAAAAGGTCAAGCCCAGGAGGGAAGACTAATGGGCACCACAAGAGGTGACCCCAGACACCAAGCTCGAGAATGAGAAGGTGGTCTATGTTGCATGAATAATGGGCACCATGAGAGGTGACCCCAGGCACCAAGCTCAGGATTGAGAAGGTGGCCTTAAGTCAATGGAAAAAGAGAAACCCTAGAGGGGGTATTCCGAGGTTAGGGCAAAAGCGGTGGAGAATGACACATTGAAAACATAAATCGGCTTGTTAATTACCTTGATTGTGATAATTAGATTGTTACCCATATTTGTGAAATTTTGGTTGTCCCCACATACCGGCATATTCTTATATGCTAACCGACGTTTTGTTTGTCAGCGTTTTAGGTACAACCCTGAAAAGCACAAACAGTAAAGTGAAACATTGTGAAAATAAGAAATAAAGTGTAAGGAGGATTAGTTAGAAGAGATTCAAGCTGTGGATAGAAATAGATTTCCAAAGTTTTTAAAAGGTATGCAAAGTTTTATTTTATACCAGATCTCAGTTTAGTTGGTAGAATTTCATAATTATTATTGATTAATTGTCGAACCTTTGATCCTATTAATTGATATAACGGTTTTGACCTTCGGGTCTCCCTTAATTGGGGGTTACCAGAAGGCGAGGTCATTACATTTGGTATCAGAGCATAGGTTCCTCATTTAATCTTTAATAATTATTAAATTTTATAAACTATGTAGAACCCAAGGGAGTTATTAGAGGATTTTCCGAAAGACAGAGGTGTCTAGATCATGTCCGGGGGCTGTCAAGATTTTCCTCCGCACTGCTAGTTGGAATACAAGGACTCCCAGATCTGTGTGACTTCCTGGTCGATGTTTTAGGATCTGAATCGAAATAAGATACCTTTATGACTCTCTCATCTTGTTCATCCCTTCTCAACTGAAATGCTATTAAGGATTATAAGGATTAGGGTTTTCTCTCTCTTCCTCACTCTCATGAGGTATGGTTAAAGTTGATAGGGTTTAAGGAATCCTCTACCAAATAAATGAAAAACATGTAAATAAGATGTCATGGACATAAGCTTAATAGTTTAAGCGTAAACTAAAGAATAGTTGCATTCTTAGGTCGTATGACATGAGTTGTCATGCCCTCAGGAGAGACCTAAGACTAGACCTCCTTGTCAGGAGGATGAGTTGAGAAAGTTGGTCATGGAGGCAGAGATCTCCATTATAAGTAGAGACCTGGCACAATCCTCTGAGGATGATGTTAACCCTGACCCTAAGTGGTGGTTAGAGAGAGATGACATGATGAGTTAGATGTCATGGTGGACTAGGTATGTGGGTGGACATTCTTTTGGATGCCCATATGAGCCATGAGAGGTTGGATGACCTAGTATCTTTGGCATCCCAACCCTGGAAAGGGTTGTGCATGTTAGAGTGAAGGATAGCTCCTTCAATGATGAGGTTAGTGAAGAACCTATAGAAACCCTGTGGGCTTATGCTAGTAGGGCATAGCATGCACCCAGAGTACGTAAGCAGTGCGACAGTAGGTTCAAAGCCTGTCCAGGAGAGTATGTGGGATAGCTTATGAGATAAGTAAGAAGAGCTATGAATAATCTTGAGCAAACATAAGTTGAACATAGGTTTCACCCAGGTAGGGATATGCTTGTGAGCTTGATCCATCTTCATGGAGAGAGGACCTCTAGTAGTTAGACTGGTTGTGGAGTTATCTCTAGAGAGAGAGAGCATGACCCAAGCAAGAAGGTTGGAAGCCTAGACTCTGAGATATGAGGAACAGTGGGGAGTTGAGGACGATGCGACCTAAGTAGATGATAGTGGTTTCCTCATGCTTGATCCCTAGAGGCTGATGATATCTTGGTTGCCATTAGAGGAACCAAACCCTAGAGAGAATATGAGGCTCTTGGTACATATGTGCCTATGGTATAGGTGTTTACCTTCTGAGATAGGAAGAAGAGTTCCTTAAGACCATGAAGAGGTTTAGTAGCAAATTGTTAAGCCTTATACCTTGTTGGTTGTCCTTGAAGAGGACTCCACTCTGAAGTGTTGCTTGAGTAGAAGGATGATAGGAAGTGCATGTTATACCTTTTACATGTTTGGTTCATGGTTAAGAGGTTGAGCATGCAGTCAGACACCCAAAAAGTGAACCTAGGGTTCCTAGGTATAAGAGGGGAAGTGGTGTACCTAATGCTCATGATGAGATTTGAGTTTTTATATACTTGAGCATGGTACTCCTCATGTTTAGAGGAAAGGGAAACCCCTTTAAGTCGAAGGTATGGTTGATGAATCCTTCACTGCTAAGGTGGTGACATGAGAAGGTTTATTATTGGCCCAGTGTTGAGGAATGAGAACAAGTATGACCTAGCATGGTTTAGTAGATGGTATGTTTGTGCCTTAGTAGCTTGCTAGGGTTAAGCATGCTCATGTGGATGTAAACCCTAGACATAAGCACATTTGTGACCTTTGTTATCAAGGTGTAGTTTCCTCCCATCCTGGGAGAGGGACCCTTTTGTAGGGAGTATACCAGTTTCTATTGGTTTTGAGGTAACCTAAAGAGGTCTCATAGGATCTTGAGAAGCTAAGTGAAAAGTACATAGTATGAGAATGAACCTGTAGACCCATAGATAACCATCTCTATGTGCATGTGGATGTGTTACCATGGAGGTAACCGATTTGGGGCCTGACGAAGATAGGCAGGTCGCTATGACCCCTATGATAGGATGAAAGTCATCCCATGAATGTAGAGGGAGATGATGGAGACTTGGGTAAGGTTCTAAGTTGGACATGTACTATGTTAGAATCCTAAGTCTATCCTAGGGTCAGGTAGGGATAAAACTGATGAAAGTAGGAGTTGCCTAATTCCCTAGTTGCACATGACCATAGGGTCGGGAGGTAACAACTATCATTGTCTGAGGGCCTTGGGTTAGGATATTGATCACCTTCATGAACTCATGAGACCCAAAGGGCAGATGAGTAGGACACTCTCTGGATGCATAAGGGAAGAGGGATGACCCCAAAAGTGTCGGCGCCCTACAGACCTAGAGGAGATGACCAAGGATTATGTGGTGACCCAAGTAGGTTTGAGACCAGTTTTCCATGGAAGTAACTTTGATATCAAGATGATTGTGATGTACAAACATATGTTGCACGTTTCAACTTAGATTTGAAGGTGTACCGGCAAGGTGGGATGTACCATCTCTACTCTTAGAACAAGAAGAACTATGTATTTGGACTGCAGCCAAATGCTTATTTCCTCTTGTTATGGGAGTGAGAGATAGGACAGTACGCATGCCATACACCAAGGATAAAGATGATGTGAGTTGGAACGTTGCTATGAGGTATGAGGATAGAGATGATAACATACCCTTGTGAAGTGAACTATGTGTGGATGGTTTACAAACATCAAGAGAACTAAGGTGGTCATGTTGTGATGATGTTTTTATCATGAGCTGTGTGGAATTTGCGAGTTATACAAGGTTGAGTTTGATAATCAAGAAGATGAGCTCTAAGTTTCTTGTTCAAGTTAGACCTAAAGTCTGAGATGAGATGATAAGTGGAATACATGGAGGTGTGTGTCTTCAACATTACCTAATACATAAGGATGTGAGGTGGTAATGGATGCACTGGTTGAGATGTAGCTTCCTAGTTTAGCTGGAGGCGAGAAGGGGTTGTTAGGTTAACCCTACATTTGTGAGATATGTTTGGCTAACACTCTGATTGTTGATCAAGTTAGTAGTTGTTTGGTTAGCCATCCTAGGCCTTGAGACAATAAAAGGATGGTTGTAGAACCCCAGATGCACTTCTCTAGAAAAGAAGGTGATGAAACCCTGACTAGAGTGGTTTAGGGTTTTTGAGGAATCAATCTTGAGGAATCAGGAGGTCATGATTTTAAGATCATCATACATCGTGGTACTACTAAGATAGTAAATGACAATAGTACTTTGGATGCTTAAGATGGAGTTGTGTGTGGCTTGACGCCATGAGGTGAAGGACAAACACTAGTAACCCAATGAGTTGATATAGAGGATAAAGAGTCCCCGAGAGAGAATGGGAGTTCATCATTATGGAGGTTTTGGTAAGACTCCCCTAGACCAAAGAGGGTCAAGATGCAATATGGGTCATGGTAGATCGCCTTACCTAGAGGACATGAGAAAGAAAGAATACTCTCAAGAGATGGATTTGGCTGAACTACATATGAGAGAGAGATGGTTCAACTACACCATGATGCGAGTTCCAAAGTTCTTGAGGATAACCTAAAGATTCACTTCCATGAGGTGGAAGTAGATACATAAAGAACTCAATGTTAGTACAGTTTATCACCCCTAACTAATAGTATGATCCAGACTAGAGGGTCTGATGAGAGCATGTGTGCTCATTCAGGGTGATACATGGAAACAATTCTTGTCCTATAGAAGATGTGATGATAACCACCATAGTCAGTATCGGGCTGTAAGGAATCTCTACAAGGGAGGTTGTGTCAGTCACCACTTCATTAAGATGATGTTGGTGAAGGGGCCTCGCAAAGGTCAGAAAAGGACCACAGTGTGTGCAGATGAAGTTGCTTTGATCGTGCAATGGCTAAAAGAGAGCCCAGGGGCGACATGAGTCATGAGTTGATGCAAAGAAGACTGACATGTAGTTCACTGTGGGAGAGTATGTGATGTGAAAATCTGACCCCTCTAAGCTACAGCTGAGAAAGCTGAGTCCCCGATATATGGGTCCATTTGATATGGATTGGTGGAGATGGTTGTGTTTGGTCTACCCCTCGGGATAACGTGATGTATAATGTGTTCCATGAGTCCGATCTAGAGCACTATGTGAGGTACCCAAGCAATGTGTTGAGCCCTGAACCTATTCAGCTTTTTGAGAGGCTGAAAAGTCCTGAGTCACCTATGAGGGTACGATATACCAAGGTAAGAAAGAACTCAGATGAAAGAATATGAAATGATGAAGGTTCTTGGGGAAGCACCATGGAAAGGGTGAGGCCACATGGGAGCCATGATGGACATAAGAAAGGCTTATCCTATTTGTTTATGTTCCTGGTGGAATTTTGAGGGCAAAATTCCTATAAGAGGGGAAGGATGTTACAACCCCAATTTTTGGGTTCTTTTGGTGAGAAATGTAATTTATCCTACTAAAGATATTTTAACAAATAAGAATATAATTTGTTTTGAATAAAATGATTTCGTTTACAATAGCCTTGTTGGTTGTTTTATGGGCTTTGTTGACCATTGAGCCCAATTGAAAAGAAAAGATAAATAAAAAGGAAAAGGATTAAATTAATAAAAGGAAAATATGTGAAATAGACTTTTATAAGAGGATAAAGGCAAATAGATATTCCCCAATATGGGAATCCATGCCTTTAGGATTCCTTAAAGTCCAAGGGACCCAAAACAACAAGATAATGGCAAAGGGAAAAGAAATACTAATTAAAATGGGATTAATTAAATGATAGCTTGGGAGGGAAGGAAGCCTTCTCATACGTTGGGATTTATTTCCCAAACTTCATAAATAGCTAGATAATGTCAAGACGAACTTTCCCTTAAAATTTGAGATAAAAAGGGAGCTATGGTTTAGGAGATATGATTTTCTCAAATTATCTCCAAAATATAGCATTATTTTGCAAATAGGAATATGTTTTTCCTTTTGGATGAACGCGTGCAATGAGATCCGTTGGATCTTGATCCAACGCTTGGCGCTCATCGTCCAGTCCCACAAGCACTTGGACTCTTCCGAGTTGCAGAGAGAATTTCCCTCTCAGATTTCTCGCGATCCAGAGAGTGTGCAAGCCCATTGTTTTTTCCTTTGGACTCAAAAGAGGAAACCGAGGAGAACCATCCCTACTTTGTAGGGGTTTGGTCATCAATTGGAAGAATCCCCAATCCAGTAGGGACCTGCCTCCAACCCTATATATAGGGGAGGGTTCGTGAGGGCGCCAGCAGGAAAAGCTACCAACCCACGACCTGTAGAGAGTTGCAAGGAGTGCTCTCGTGCCTCCAATTGATCCTTCTACCCTGACCTACACTCTCGTCACCTCAGCAAACCTCGCCGGAGTCTGGTGAGTAGGAGAGGGTCGTGGTGTGTTCTTGGCATACAATTGAACCCCTAGTCGAGTTCATCGGTAGAAGGCGAAGCTTCCTGACACGCTGGCATGCTCGCAGGTGGACCGGATCAAGAAGTCAACCACAAGGTTGACCATCGCAACAGTAAGAGAGTCACGAGGTTGAAGAAGGAGACCCCACGGAATTACCAGAGTACCTCTCACCTCCTTCTATCGATTTATGGTTAGTTTGGTCTTTTGTGTATTTCAGATCGTAGAATAAGGCACACACATCCTACATAGTTGGATCCTGAGTGGACCAGTGGGCCATGGATCGAACGATCCTCATTTTTCTGAAAGTAACAAATAAATCAATAAAAAGGATTTTCATTACAAAAATCATATCTTTTGCTAGAAGACTCGGATGAGAAAGGTTTATACATGAAAATTGATCAAAAAATATGAGGAATAAGTTAAAAATGGTCTAATGTCGAATCAAGATCAACTAGGACAGAAATAAAGCATTGGGTCGAACTCTTCTTTGGGGTCAAGGTAATATCTATGAATAGTCATCGACTCCCCAGAAAGGGTAGAAGAGTGGGACCTACTATGGGACATACAATGCATTACAGATGTATGATCATTACACTTCAACCTTTTTTTAGTATTAAACAAATTTCTAATATTAGAAAAATCGAATATTAGACAAAAGGGTTCGCAAATAAAAGTGTTAATGCTACGACCAATTCGTAAATTGTTAAAGCTTCCATAAAAGCCAAACTAAGTAATAAAGTACCTCATATTTTACCCTCTACTTCTGGCTGTCAACATGTTTCGAAGATGCAAATTTTCCTTTTTTTATTGGACCACAAACTGACCTAGGTCAATCCATAAGTTTGGAAGCCTAAATCAGTATCTTTTTGCAAAAGTGTATATTTTGATGGAAAAAGTGTTAATTTGTGGTTAGAAACCCTAATTGTTGATAAAAGATAGATTTAATCTTGCAAATAAATTAATTCGAGCATTATTAACTTTTTTAATGATAAAGATGGATCTTAACCTGATTTGAAGATGAAATTGCAAGATTTAGGGTTTTAAATCTAATATGGTGGTTAATAACCTTAGAAAACCTAAATAAGGGAAAAAGGGAAGAAAAGTGCTTGTAATCTAAAATTAGGGTTTCATGTAGCCAAGGTATGATCTTAGGATCTTTTGTGATAAATAAGAGTTCATATGTGAATTAGATCATAATGAACTATAAGTTGTTAATCTGGAAGGAACCAAAGATGATAATTAGGCCTAATGATCTTGTCATGAATTAAATATATAAAAATGGTAGTTTTAATTTAAAAGAGGCTTAATGGACTTAATTGATGGTTAATTGTGCTTTTAATCCGAAATTAAGGTTATATGTTGTTAAAAGGTAACCTTAATATCTTTTGTAAAGAATGGATGAGGTAATTAGGGTTTGTGAGTAATTGTATAAAATTAGGGTTTAAAAGAGTAAAAATGAAGAGGAACCCTAATTGCAATAGAAACCCTAAAAGTGGACTAGAAACCCTAGGAAGCGAGCTAGGTTTAATAGATCTTGATGGAATGATTAACGATAGGAAAATTGGATGCATATTTCAGGATCAACTTGTGTGTGCTTGCTTGGTTTCTTGCTTGGTTGAATTATTTCTGCACTCAAGTCATCTTGATAGGTATGTGGTTAATTATGGTTAATCACATTAGTTTCCCAAAGTTTTCCCGGATGTTTAATTGCATTGAATGCAACCTATCAGTTGGATGTTAATACTTGCAAATTATAAAGTCATTATGATTATCACAATTGTAAAATAAGTGTGTATTCTCGCACCTACATGTCACCCTGATGGATGATGTGAAAAGGTCAAGCCCAGGAGGGAAGACCAATGGGCACCACGAGAGGTGACCCCAGACACCAAGCTCGGGAATGAGAAGGTCGTCTATGTTGCATGACTAATCGGCACTGTGAGAGGTGACCCCGGGCACCAAGCTCGGGATTGAGAAGGTGGCCTTAAGTCAATGGCAAAAGAGAAACCCTAGAGGGGGTATTCCGGGGTTAGGGTAAAAGTGGTGGAGAATGACACATTGAAAACGTAAATCGGCTTGTTAATTACCTTGATTGTGATAATTAGATTGTTAGCCATATTTGTGAAATTTTAGTTGTCTCCACATACCGGCATATTCTTATATGGTGACCGACGTTTTGTTTGTCGGCATTTTAGGTAAAACCCTAAAAAGTACAAATAGTAAATTGACACATTGTGAAAATAAGAAATAAAGTGTAAGGAGGATTAGTTAGAAGAGATTCAAGTTGTGGATAGAAATAGATTTCCAAAGTTTTTAAAAGGTATGCAAAGTTTTATTTTATCCCAGATCTCGGTTTTGTTGGTAGAATTTCATAATTATTATTGATTAATTGTTTAACCTTAGATCCTGTTAATTGAGATAATGACTCTAACCTTCGGGTCTCCCTTAATTGGGGGTTATCGGGAGGTGGGGTCGTTACAGTCTAAGTTTTCCCAAAATATTGAATAAAATATTAAATGACTTTAAAAGAGGAAAATAATCTTGGATTCATAATCTACACAATAAGTATATCCTTTGGGTGAATTTTCATCCAATTTGGAAGATGTTTGATTAAAAGATGATATCAAGAGAGAGAAAGTGTGTAGAACTTTCAAAGTATTACATAAATGCACAAACAACTCCAATATGTAAAATTGATGGCAAATTCATATCCAACACATTAAATATGACTTATTTGTGGGGGAAGTTTCATAAAATTTGGAGAATCTTAAAGTCATTAATGCATGAGGAGAAAATAAGTTTTGATTTATTTAACACATTAAAGTTCTCAAAAGGAAAATCTAATTGTATATTTGGATTCCTCATATCAAAAGTAGGATGGGTGTCAAATATCATCTAATTTTGGATTTGTTTGCACCCTCGGAAGAGGAGAGAAGAAAGGAAAATAATTATGTAATACTTTAGTTGAATTTGATTAGGAATATAATTCAATTTGTCACACCTATTTTATATGTGTGTGTATATCTCAGCCATCGTATTCCCGATCGGATGGCCATGGGTTGTCTTCAACCTTGTGCCATTTTGGAAACTGGACAGTAGTGATGTGGATATTAAAACAACGATTTCTCTCTCAATTCTCAATCTTTTTTCGTAATTCTTGGTGTTATGAAACCGGGAGAAGATTCCACACCCATTGATCCCATGTTTATTGGGATTTCATCACCTATATAACCCTAGGTGTTCTCACCTTCCTTCTCCCCTGTTCATGCCCTGTTTCCTCCCTCTTTTCCTTCTCCTCGCCTCCTCAAACTTTCATATCTTTAGAAAACTGGTCCTACACGTTCACTACATCACGAAGAATCATTACATGTAGTTGGATCTCTTCCGGCCCCGATCAGCATATCCCAATTTTTCCTACTACCTCTGACTTTGGGAGCCACCACAGGGATGTTACCTGGTTTATGACCACCTAGCGACCCACTGGACACCCAAGAAGGTCCACTATGCTTGTGTGGAGCCATCCACCACCTTGAGTCCATTCGATTCTTAGTAAAAGCTTGTTTCCCAATTTCTACTTCTTTGGCCGAACTAGTACACTGGTTTTTCAGCAATGTTTTGTCGCTGTCGTGTTCCTCCTTGGGCCTCGAGTTCGGATGTGCCCTGTGAGTAAGTTTGTGGTTTTCCTGGTGATTTGGGTGACAGATTCACAAGTTTTGGTTCTCAAATCTTAGTCTTCTTAAACGTTGTTTGCGGTCATTTCACAGCGTGAAGAACACACAAGGGAGAAGATGATTCCCTGTTGATTCCCTTTCCTACCCCTATCCTTTCCTTTGACTCTTGTTTTCTATCTTAAGGGTAAAATCATATTTTCAGTGAGATGAACTGTGCGCGGAGCAGTGTGCTTGACTCGATCCAGTTGGCAGAGCCTTATTGGGCCAAGTCATTTTGTTTCAAAACTAAATAATGAGATCTACGTGGATTTTTGGGAATTTCAGATTGGTTGGTTTTTCTAAAATCCATAACTAATTATTTATAGCTCAGAAAAATAAAATAAAAAAAATGTTCCAAGTTCATAAAAATAAGAGCTTCTAATGGTATTGGTTTTTGTCACCTAAATCCAATGATTAATAATGAGTAATTTTAATGGATTAATCTAAATAATTAATAACTTGCAAAATTCATAACTAAATATCTAAAAGTCATAAAAATACATTAAAATATGTTTTGAACTCAGAAAAAGATAATCTAAAACCTAAAGTGGTTTTAATAACCTAATTCACTAATATTAAAAAGGCAATTTTTAGGATTTTGAATTATTAATGGAAACCTAACTCAAATTCTACATATATGCATCATAGGTGTTTTGGAGACCTAGGCTTAGATCTAGGACTGTCTTTAGACTATTTGGATTCTTTAATAAGGTATGTTTGCATCTCCTGTTATTCTTTTGATCAATTAACCTAATTTTCTTCTTTCTCTTGGTCATATGGACATTAGCCTACACATGATCTTGTTCTTTTGGAAATTATGCTTCATGTGAAGTATCTTATTTGTTACTAATCTTGTGATCATATTATTTGATTTGAAATTCTCTTCGAATATTTATTATGCTTTGCTCATGGTGGAACTCTATATGATGACATGTGATGTCTTTTGCCCACTTGTGAGGTAGATGTATATGTTGGTCACTTTTGTGGTGACTACTTTATATGATCCGACTATACTTTCTACTTGCCTATACATTAAACATGCTATGTGATTCAGTAGTACTAGAGTAGTATAATTGCATTGGTTTTGGGTTATGTGCCCTTATTATGTTTTTGGGATAGAGGTGGCCCCATACCTAGGTTTCAAATTTACGAGTTTTGGCCCACTTTATATATATTTGGGAGTTTGGGTATGTGCCATTCTCTATCAGGTTTCAAGTTTATGAGGCTTAGCTGAATTTGTCTTTATATTGTTCTAGGGCTATGTTTATCTCACATGCATGCATGATGATGTTTATGGATTATGAGTTATGTGCCCTAATTTCATATGTGCTTATGTGGCACCACTTTTATATGTTTATTTAATGGAAAGTATCTCTTATATTGTGGATAAATTCTCTTGATACCCATTTGGGTGGTACTTTCTTTTCAATGGGAAGCCTTTTATATTTGTTGTCATTTATCCTATATATTGCTCAATTTCATTTTAGTATGCACATACCAACCTTTCCTGATGTCATCTATTTTTATCTTCTTGTTGGGGTATGCTTCCAACCCTAGGTGAAGGACTTGGATGATATGGCATGAACATATGGACATAGCTTAAGGAGTTAAAGCTTGGATAGAAAGTTGTTATGGTTTAGACTTCACTCTATCTTAGATCCTTATGTTTTATCATACATGTAAACCCTATGTGGGAGATTAAGATATACTTTGTAATCTTGTTGAGAAGTTGAATATAGTCATTATTTTCTTCCACTACTACAATTTGGTTGTTTTGAATACCATTAATAATATTTGAAAATTTTACACCCACTCCATCATACCTTTTGAGTGTGCTTGCACTGGAGGATCTATTCTTCAAATTTTTAGTAGGGAGTGATTCCCCTCTGGGATCCCACTCCTTACAATGGTGGTCCTGGACTCTAAAATTGATGGCTCTGTTCAAATGATCAACCGATGGTGGGTTTTATTTCCACAACTGATGGTCCGTCTTGAGTTAAAAACTAATGGTGTATCTATGTTGTCAAACAATGGCTTGACTAGTTCTAGTTGGTGACTCATCTAGGTCATAACTTGATGGTTTTCTAAGTTGTTTGTTTGAGGTGTTTGCTTGTGTTACAACCAATGGTTTACCTTCTAACATCCGATGGTTTTGGAGTTATGCTTGTTGTATGTTGATTTTGGTTTGAGTGATGAAGAATCTGATGGTGATTTTCCCTTAATCATGTAATCTTACCTTTACCCTGGTATGAATGCAACTTATGATCACCATAATGAGATAATGTGTAATGTTGATCTAGCTTATCCTTGATACACCAAACCCTATTATAATCCAATAATGGTAATTTATTATGCTTAGCTCCCTTGTGTAACTTATGTGGTGATGGAATATCCTCTCAAGATGGTTGTAACCCTAAACTGATAGTAGGTGAACATTTTAATGTAATGTTATGTTAAACATATGTATCACAAGTATGGTGATGGTTTTTTGAGACTTTGATAAGGCATGGAAAGATAATTATGTTCTTGCATGTGATTATGATGTGATGGTCATAGTGACCCTTGGACATGGTTGAGCCCTATTGAAGTTGTGATCCTCCTGCTTATGTGACAATGAATGTATTATGTTGCCATGTGACAACATTCATACCTCATAAGTTTTTTTATCTTCTAGAGTTGTTATACCTTAATGCTTGCTAGAATTGAATTAAGGTTTGTTTTTTCACTCATTTCATGATGTCTTAATTCACCCAATTGGCAATAACTAATCAAGTAAAACATTAATCATGTAGTGCCCTGTGTCGTAGAACCATTCCAGTGTTAGAATTTGTTGTATGGTGAAATGAGTATTCCTACGGGAAATTTGGAGTGTTGTTGATTATGCGAGGTGCGAGGAGAGTACATCCTTTTCATCCTGATTCCAAGGTTATGGAGAATGGTTGTGGTCATGTCTTAGATATTGCATATGTGATTGTGTAAGGCAACAGTGAGAACAACATTGATTATGCCTCGATTATACAGGTGTGCATAACCTGGTTTCGGGAACTGTGGCCTTTATATCAAGGATGATCCAGTGTTTAGCAGCTTGACTATATGTCACTGCAGACAGCTTGACTGTTATGTCACTGTCTTTTCACTCGTATTGACCTGGGGTGAGAGATCTTAGGATGTCGGTACTCCTAGATATATTACAGAACTGAATAGCACTTTGCAGTGGTTAGTTGGAGTTTGAGTGGTATACCTCACTCTCCCTAGGTCTTAAAAAAGATGTAATGCAACTGTGTAGTATATCTGTTTAGGGTTAAACACACTTCACATTAGATGATTACCTTTTCCTTGTACCTTATGTTGCTAGTTGTTTATGATGCAATAGTGTTTCTTAAACTGCTCAGTTATTATATATTTTAACAATGAAAGTTAACTGTTATACATGTTCTTAATATTCCTTCTAATTATGTATGATGCTCTGCTTATCTACTGTGGTTAGTCAATCTATTTAGCTTGTGTAATTAGTTTAAATAATTCATTTAGATGAATCTGCTCATCCTGTTTAATTATGTATATGTATATATATGGTAAAAATAACCATTGGTGGAGATTTATATCTCTCACTAGGACATGGATCTCACTCTTGTGGTTTCCAAAACCTTTTTGGGCAGTCATCAGTGACGTGGCAGAGATCATATTGTTGAGAAAGAGCAGCTTGGAGATCAGTGGACTCAGAAGGTTGTATAGTTGTTGGTGTTGTATTAATGCCCTATGTGTCTTCCATGTACTCCCAGGTCCCGGGATGGTTTTTTCTTGTAGATGATGTAAATCGACATGTGTTTTTTTTTTGCAGTATGCCTTGGTTGTATATATGGCTTGACATGTGAACAATTCATATTGTATATAGGTTGTGGTTGCTACCTAATATGGTATGTGATATGATATAAGTGGTTGGACCTTGTTGTAATATGTTTTGCTCTTAATAGTGATTTGAATTGGTTTAAATTTATCATTTTTTTTGGTAATATGATGTTTAGTAGTTAATTGTGTGCTTGGCTTTGAGTAATATCATTTTTGGTGACGTTGGGTGTCACAGAGAAGGTGAAAATCATACATGTGTTTTTCACCCACACTCATCATTAGGATGGTACATTCAGTGCATTCATCATTTCACCATAATAGTATGGATCATGATTCATGTATTTTTCATTCCCTTCATTATGTAGGTTCATCATATTTTGTTTTTGTATAAATGATTTGGATGTTACTTGTGATGCTTGTTCACATCCACCTACTTCATTTCCACTCATTACTTTGTATGGTAGGCTACATAAATGATTGACCCCCTCATTCATTTCTGTACAGGGAACTACTTCCAACCTAGTATTGTAGGTAGATCAGAGCAATGTATTTATCAAAGTTTTAGTTGGAATGAATGCTATAATTGTCTACTAATCAAAGTTTTATAGTTGGAATGATTACTAATAAACTAAAGAATAATAGATACTTCTTTAAGTCAATTGGAACGAGTGTTAGAATTTTGAGGGAGTCGAGAGCTACCACACACACATGAAGACGGTTGTTGCTTTTTACCCTCCCAAATGATTTAGAGGGAGTTTGAACCCACAACTTGTGGCAAGAAAATCAACATGCTTGTCAATTAGGCTAATTGACATATGTAAAACATATTCTATGGTGTATTTACCTTTCTTTTAAATAGAAAAAGAAGGAAGCATTAACTGTATTATTTTTGGACATGATACTTTCCAAGTTCACCCAAAGTGAATTTATGTATTGGGAGGACAGATTAAATTCATGAATAATTATCCATTTCTAAATTGTCTTGAAATAGCATAAACTAGTTATAAATTCAGGCTTATAGTCTTTTTTTGTGAGATACCATAAACTACATTACATCACGAAACATTAGTTATCCTATCTTAGGGTTCCCAATAACTTGTGTGGGCATGCCCGATGATGGAAGTATTTTACTTTAGTATTAAGTGTCCATTTTGCCAGCTTGTCAGCTAACTTGTTCATCTCCCTTTTAACTGTGAGTATGTGACAGGAGCTCAAATTGTTTCTTACAGTCTTGATCTTTTGTATTAGTGCCAGGTATTTAGGTGGGTAATTCTGTTCATCCTCTAGGAATATCACCACTAGTTTAGAATATATGATCAACTCATAAATGCCCTTGCTATCTCCCTTAACTGACTGGAGACCTATGAGTATGGCTAGTAACTCACCTTCTAGTGGGTTAGAACCAACCTGGCTCTATGCACCTCCTTCAATCTAGTCACCCAAATTTAGGATTATAGTCATGTAGAACAAATTGAAGATTTTGATGAATTTCGACTATTTTAGTGCATAGTTGGGTAGGAGAAACAGATGGTTTTTGATGAATTTGGACTACTTTAGGGCATTATATTGTTAAATAGAAATACCCACTCACAATTCTCAATTAGTTATTAATCTATATCCTTGAGATTTCACCTTAACCTTTGATCGAATCTAATTTTCAAGAATAAAGTTCTTATGTGAAGAACTAAACTCCTACTTGGAAGGAAAATTCTTAGCTCTTTGGCTATGTGACAAGGGTGGAAATGGAAATTTATATCCTTGTTAAAAAGGTTATACATGACTTGTGATGTTTTTAGGCATATTGTAGCATGTCATAATATTTGTCATCATGTTGTAGGCCTACTCTATTGAATTTATGCTATCGTGTAGTCTATATTACTTCCATTAGTTGTTTGTTAATCTAGATGCCCTACTAGTGTTATATGAAATTTTACTTTCTGGTTAATTTGATAATGAGATCTCAAGATGCATAAGCCACATAATAAGAAGAGAGAATCTAAATTCTATAGTTAGGTAAATGAACTTTGTGAGCCTCATGCAATGTCCATATTGGGGTGGCAAAATGGGTCTTTCCACGTCGGTTGAATTTATGTAAAGAAGACCTAGAGTATATTTGACCCCTAACGACTAATATGTGGAGTTATTAGGGGATGTTCCATGCATATGGATGCAAGTCCCCATCTCTCTTAATTTTTTTAAGATGCAAGGATCAAGGGATGAAACCTCAACCAAGCTATATGACAAGGATAATGTAAGATGTTTCATAAGATGAGATCATGACACCTCTTATATGATTTATGTGTTTAACCCTTGCTTGCACTTATGTGAGAACATAAGATAGAGAAGCTTTTAGGCTCCTAAATAGCCATGTATCAAACCTAACTGTGTGTGTTGTCTTAGGGTAGCCAACTAAACCATAAGGGATGGATATGAGTCATGCATGTGAGCTTACAAAAATGACATCTACTTGACTAGGTTCAAGTCAAGAAGATTTGAGGTAAATTAATAATATTGGGAAGTTGATTGCTACTTTAACCACTTTAAGATTACTCTAAATACTTGTTATAGATGAGGTACAAATGACTTAAATCTTTTGGGTTGTTTATGCTTAAACTATTAATTATCTTCTCTAAAAGCAAAGAAATAGGGTGAAATGGTCTATGTGCTTATCTCTTATGCTATCCTCTCATTTATATTGTAATGAGCCATTTTTGAATTAACCATCTAATTAGGGTTTACTTAGATGATTACATGCTTAACTAGATTGATCAATGTTAAGAGATTGATTAATGAGTGTAGTCTAACTTGTGATTCTTTAAACATAATAAGAAACTCTAAATACACATTTATTTCAAACAATTAGGGTTTGAGAATTTAAAATGCTAATAGGCCACAATTAGGGTTTTGGTAGAAAATGAATACATAATACGATATGTATAATGGTGCACTACTTTAATTTTTAGTATTTTATATACAACTCTAGTTTAGTTGAATTTGGATATGATTTGGAGAACTCAAACGTAAGATTTTCTTTTTTGCAAAATATCAGAATTTTGAAATGATTTATGTGTTGTTTGTCGGCCAAGTTACCCTAGGACAAACTCAGGCGACCATGTAATTTGACCAAAATATAGCAGTCTGGTATTTGATTGTTATCTTTTTATAGGTATCCAATTGATTTGAAATTTTAGTAGTATACTTCTAAATTTGTATAATTTTGGGTGATGTTAGAATGATCCAAAGAGGGGTGTCGATCGAGTTTCTCCAGGATAAACTCAGCGGACCATGCATTCTGTCTGAAATATAGCAAACTAGCTAGTATTTGATTTTTATTTATTTATTGGTAAGTATGATTGATCTGAGATATTTACTCAATTTTTGAAATGTTATTCAGACAACATGTTGATTTTTCATAGTTTTTGGAGGTGATTTAACCTATTTAGTAAGCATCTTTTAGTAACAAATCTATGATAGAAAAACTACTAAAATAAAAGAAAGTATAAAGTCGAGTCAATTTGCAATTGACCCAAGCACCTTAATTAATATATATGAGAAACCTAGCACCCAAGTAGTTATCATATTTCATCATTCACTCCAAAGAAATGAAATTCTAGAGAGGGAGGGAGAGTTATGGTTTGAGTGAGGAAGAAGGTGGAGACGTTGACCTAGGGCTTTACCATCCGAGATGATGAAATCAAGTAAGTCTAGCTTATTTGCATAGTCTTTTATGGTGAATCTTCTATCACATTTCAAGATTCTGTACCTTAGATTTGAATATAAATGATATCAAATTTCCCTCTTTTCTCACCATTTCTCTCCTAATTACCATTTCTAGGGTTTTTGATTTGAGAGGATGAAGAAATGGATTCTATAGCTAGAACCTTGGTGAATTTCTAAACATTTAGAGTTTGAACTATGTTTTTAAGGTGCTTGTCACTTTAGGTGAGTCTTTATATCCCTCTTAAGATATTTATTTATGTTGAAAGTATAATTCTATCTGATTTAAATAATTAGAAACCTTGCTTGTATATGTATGGGATTGGGTATTCATGTGGAAAAATATTAGGGGATCAAATTCTAATGATTTTGATTATCTTTCATTGAATTGAACTTGCTTGGTTCTTGATATATTGATTGACGTTCCATGGAAATTTCTATGATTAGAGGACTATTCTATTTCATGTGAATATTGTCTAAAAATCAGTTCAATGCTCGATATGCTTGGGAGTTGAATTTACATGTATAGAATCATGTTTGAATTGTATTAGAATGAATTATACAAGTGTATTGATGAATATTACTAAAGTTGAATATAATATATACATAAGGATTTGTATGAGGTGGTGATATTCCATGTTTAGGAGTTTTTGTTATGGGATTGAATCAAATGAGTCAATTAATAAATGTATACCTATGATTGATGAATGAAGTATGCAAAAATATAAACTAGGGATTTTCCATGTGTGTGAATAGACCTAATGAACCCATGTGCACCATGATGAGATTACTTAGTGATATGATTCTTATGATGTGTTGAACTAAGGATGCCTATTTGAAAAACTTAGAAGTTTAGTATTAAGACGAGTATGAGTGATAAAGTTAGAACTTGTATATAATGCAGTAAATGTCATGAAATGTTGGATTGTAGGAATTAATACTTCAATTCAAGATGATAGGTCTATATGATCTAATAATAATGTATATAATTTAGTATAATTTATGGAATAATTAGTATCTCTCACATTAATGGGGGTCCTTTTATACATGCTACATAATAATGATTAGGGATTATGATGTAAGAAGACGTAATCTAATCCATTATTTTAAGCTAAAGTGAGTAGTATTATAAGGGAAATAATGATCTTTGTTAATTATAAGAATGCCATTAGAAGTCAATGACATGGTAAACTCAACTAATTACAATAAAGGAGATGGATAAGAATAATTGAATGGTGATGACAAGTTACAAATGAAATTAATGAAATGTGTATGATGAAATATATAGTCTATATATTTTGCTTACATGTGTGTTGACCTTAATATTAAAACTAGATTATGAAGGATTTCAATGGGGGAGAAAATTTATAGATTAAGTAAATTTAGAATGTTTGGTTTTAATAATAGTGGTGAGCATCATATGAAAGAAGTTAAAAACTAATGAATATGAAATGAAAGGGAAATGATAAAAATTTGTGGATGGATCTAAGAACCTGACCCTAACCCTAACCCTAACCCTTACATGATAATAATGTATAATACTCTTACATGAGGGATTTAAGAATGTACATAAGTATAATTTAATTCAACTACAAATTGAAGCCCAATGATGTTAATTGGTTCATAAAAATACACGTTTGGAATGCAATTGTATGTTAGCATACTTGTATTATGAGAATGACATTCTCTGATGGATTCCAAATGAGATCACTTATGTGTTGAATACTAGCCTAATTGAATGGTGGTAAATAGTAAGAGATAAGTATTAAGTGTGTTATGTATGTTTATGCTTTGATATTTATTTATATGCATAGAAATTGAATGAATAAGTATATGTTGCATTTAAAGCTTGCTCTGATCATGATGAATGACATCAGATGTTTATATGCTTATATTGTTTCTAGTTCTAGTGTCTATGTTAACACTTGATGAGATTATGATGTAAAATGAACTAGATAAGAAAAATGTTCAGATTGAATTATCATGCAATAATTACTTCTGAGAAACCCTATTTAGGGTAAATAGTGGACAATGAGATTATGTCTCAGGTCAAAGGCCCAATGATGATGATTGCTATGATGTAACATGAAAATAGAAAGAATCTGATGTGTTGTAAAATTACATATTATTGTGATTCTTGTTTTATTCTTTGTCTCTCTTGATCAGCTTAATCTTCATTGTGTCATTCCAAATACATAAAAATAAACACATATGATAAATGAAGTTTTCAATTCCTTGAAGACAAATAAAAGGGATTAATAACAAGTGAAATGATGACACATCTAGTTAGGTGCCACAAACACCATGAGTTTCCACCAAGTGCCACACTGGGGAAATGAAACAAATCTCCTTGTAGTAATCAGAGAATTATGGGAAGGATTTTCAAAGTGTGGATCGAGAATTTAAAGGGTAGACCACCAGGATTTAGGAGTGAGTCACCTGGAGTGGCTATGGCCCTAAATCCTTATTGTGATAGTATATGACCATGAGGAATATACTTTGATATAATCAAATATGTGAAATATGAAAATATGAGAAATGATGTGATATGTGATATATTGTTTTGCTGGTTCCTATCTCATATACCCTAGATGAGGATGTGGGCATCTTTAGGCAACCATGTAGCTGACCAAGGTTTGTTGTTTATATCTTAGGGTGGATGACTAAACCTTAAGATAGTGATAGTGAGTCATTGACACGAGAATCATGCGTGACAACTTCTATCTGGTGAGGTACAAGCCAAGTAGTTTCAAGGCAAATGAATAAAAGATGACAAGCCATGTAGAAAATGAGTTGAATGTTGTTTTATGCCTTTTAATGTCAATTGTTAGATCTACTACTTTTAAATATGCTTTGTGTAGTGGAAACTAATCATTCTTTTTATAAAGATCATTTATTTGTATATCATTAATTATCTAGTTTGGAATTTGATATTAAATGTTGACATGCAGTTGATGTTGGGATTTTGTATCCACTCTGAATATGATTCATATTTACTTGTCATTTGAATAATCTTATTTGGTAGACATTTCAAATGTGTACTTCAACTTTAGTACTACAGGATGTGTTCTTGGTCCGGCTGATGGAGTGTTACAAAGATGATCTTATTGTCATGTATTGATTCTAAATGTTTAGATCTTGACTTGTTACTCCAATGAATTGTCAATCCGAATTAAGTAATATCTACTGGTTTGTTCATAGACATGCTCTAAAAGATGTTTTAAGTTGGATTTAGTCTAAGTGTTTACATTCTTTGATTAATTAGATTATTGTTGTAAACTGGATTTGATTAGATGCTAGAACAACCTACTAGACTTTTTGATATATGCAAGTTTATTTTAAGTACATTATACTTAATATGATGTTGATGCATGTACTCAGCTTGAGTGGGAGGTACCACTCACTGGGCTCAATATGAGTCTCATGAGGTTGTTTCAAATGGTATTAGGTGTAATGCTATCCAGTAGAGAGGTCATAACCAAGAAGATGTAAATAGAATAATCTAGATGGATTAGAATGTCCAAGTACTTTCTCTTTCCTAGGATGGGTTGTAGATTGAGTTTGTTCTTTCGTATTCCTATATTTGATTTAACTGAATCACATCTGAGCAATAAGTCCTCATTCTAGTTTTAATGGAGTTAGATACTAATTGTTGTGACTAAATATGTTGTCATTTAGATGACAATGTTACAAGGTTCTACGAGAAATAAAGAAAAATTATCTATGTTTTGTTCATATATTGTTTTAATTGCATTGTTGAGAGTTAGTTGTTTTGCTTCATAATCTAGGTTTAGGTTTTGGGTTTCACTCTCATGGTTGGCATTAATGCTGATCAAAGGATAGGTCCTGATTTATACGTTGACTAACCAATTAATTAACAAACTTTTAGGTCTTCAATTTGACCAAGTCAACCACACAACAACACACCATGTAGTCTCATCAACAACCGCTCTACAACACACCATGCAATCTCATCAACAACCACTCAACATCAACGAAATTTGACCAAGTCAACCCCATAACTGCAGAACACGTCTGACCAATGAAATGTATACAATCTCCTTTGCAATCACTCAATATGACTATTGACACGACATATCCACCCATTAGCACGTCGTGTGAATTATTATAGTACTTGCAAATACCGAGAGACATATTGTGTCTCATCCTAGACACAACATGTCTTGGTGTTTTTTGGAAATATAAAGACTGAGAGAACATTTGAGATGAAATATCTCTCATTTGTTTTGACTCCAACTTCCAGAAATGAGAGGGAGATGGCTTATAAGGCGATTTTACTCCAGAAGAAGTTGAAAGGAAGACGAAATTCAAGGGGGTGTATTTCCTCCTCTTTGAGATAGAGAAGATTCTTGTGCATCTCCTTAGTATATGATTTCTCCTCTACTCATGTCTCTCATTTCTCTACTCATTCCACTTCATTTCACTTTATTTACTCCATGGAACTTGTTCAATCTGTGTTTTCAACTATTTATGTGGACCAACTTTGACTATGGAGGTTTTTCCCTTGTGTTTGGTACCTTTTTGGAACCTTTTAGTCATGTGATGAGCAACTCTCTATAATGTTACCTTGTTTGTTTCTCTAATTATTTATAATTGCTTATGTTAGTCTATGTCTACGGTTCCTAACATCCCCAAATTTAGAATGTTGAGATACTGGGGAGGGACACAAATTTTGTGTAGGTTAATTAGATCTCTAATTTTCTATTACATGTGAACGAGTAGGAGTTACCATATTTATAATCTCCTTATGCAAGTAATTGAGTTTGACGTATGATTCCCTTCAAAGTAAATTAGGAGAACAAAATATCATATGTAAGATTGTTAGTTTAAAAACAACATTTCTTACATAAGTGATTAATAGGAAGGAGTCATTAATCATAACATGGTGTGAGATATGGACAAAGAGGGAATCCAATATATATTTTGTGTCATATGGTTAATAAGTGTCATGGCACCAAATATATTTTCCTGGATTTGATAACTTAAGAGAGATTTCACGACAAGGTTTAGTTAACTTAGATATTAGTCAAATGAATCATTTTCTTCTAAATTCCATGGTGAAATTGATTCAGATATATGTTTGAATCACATTGGCTTCCTATAGAGAAGACCTTGAGTTATTCTACTTTTGAACCATCCTATTATGGGCCTCAAGTGTGTAATTTCAATTTATTTTGTTATTGAATGCATGTACACCCCTTGTGAGGCAACATCAATAACTCCTCCCATTTGTTGGAGGAATATAAAGTTTGAAGAATGATTCTGACTTTCACAAAGCCTAAACAAGCCCTAAAACATCTCTTGGTATCATTGTGGAGCCAACTAGGTAAATAGTTTCTATTAGGTTGAGATTGAATGCACAAAGGTTCTCTGGCCTAACCCTTGGTGTTCTCACCTCCTTCCTATGGCTCAGAGTGTGATGGTGATGAGGCCCTACTTTGATATGCTTTCTATCTTGTGATTATATGTATGGTCTTTTATTGTTGTGATATATATCATGATTTGAAGAAAGAAAATAATTATGTTGCTTTTATTAATTAATACATAGATTCACATCATGCTTGAAGGTTTTATCTAAAAATCTTCTTTTAGAATTACTTCCATTCATTTCCCTATGGGAACATGTTATCTTACTTATGATTCATTATTGTTTCCTTTAAATTCCCAAAGTAACTGATTCTTATATGCACATTAAAAACTTTGTGTTTTGAATATACTGCTCTGCCAAGTTTAGAATGATATACATGTTGTATTATAACTTCAAATAAGTAAATGTGCCACCATAGAGATACCAAAAACAAGTATAAGTAAGAGAAGGGTACAATGTAGAAAGAGCTTTCTAGGAATAATAAAATAATAGACTTAGGAGCCCTGAACACCGTAGAGCCCCTATGTGAGGTCTGCTCCTTATGGGTGAAACAACCTAACCCTGGCATGCGTCCAATATATGGGGGTCAGAACATGCTATCAGGTGGCACGGGGGACAAAGCCCTAGTGGAAGTATCCTTAAATTATAGTTTGTAGTGCCCAACATCAACCAGAAGTCCTGGTGGAACTAGAGTACAGAAAAGCCAAGAGGTGGCTTGACTCTTCACCTATGTGCTCAGGTTAGAGGGGGAGTCCAGTTTAGGCCAGAGAGCCATTTCCCTGTTGTAGACCAGGAGAGAAGTCAGACTTAGCATTTCTTGGGTGTGTCTGCTAAGTCTTGTACGGTGTGATCATAGTGCACTATGAGTCTTCATATGTAGAGTACATTGCATATGATCAGGGCATAATAAAACGAATGAAAGGTTAAATAAGTGTGTACAATTATTAAATTATTCTTTGTGTGTTTATTAATTATAAGCTCTCTTTATGATCAATCAAACATTTCATATATTGATTCGCTCTTATGGATATTTAGAGTATCCTTCCATATTTATGATTGTCAATTATTAGACTCTCTAAAGCTTTCTGCTGTTATAATTGATATCAATTGCTCAAAAGTATATCTGTAATTGTATCAGTCTTTAGACGCTTTCTTTGAAGTACTCATTCACTGAGCGAGTAGGTTCACCCCTCTACTCAAAATTTTCAGGGAAATCACATGGACTTGAAGAAGATATCATTGCATCAGAGTAGATCTTCCACAAGAGTTAAGTCTGAGTATAGTTAAGTTCAGTCGGTCCCTGTCACTCTAGGTCCTAGTATAGATGTGAGAGTGTTGTAAGTGATGTTTTGTATCTTTGTTTTCTTAATAAGAGAGAATGTATCTGATTATCATGTCGTATGTACCTGAGAATGAATGTATGGATGTGTATCGTTTATGTTGAGATCATATTAAAGTAATCAAAGTTTGATTCTCTTGCAAAGTTGTTTATGTGATTGGATGCGAGAAAAACAAAGAGTTTGAAAAAGAAGAAAAAGTTAAGGGTGATCTTTGTATTACATTAAATCCTCAATTTATGCCCTAATCTCATGATTAATGGTAATTGTGAGATCGGGGTGTAACAACTTTGGTATCAGAGCTTAGGCTGAGTTGTTAGGGACCATTAAGTTAGTAAGTTAGAGTCATAAGTGTGGCATATAGGAGATGTTATGATGTTAGCTCTGGGGATTTGAGTATTTGGATATCCTGGCCCAGTATCTGAGTACATGGATCAAACAGTATCAAGCTACTCTATCTATTCTTTCATGTATACCCTGGACAGGTATACAGTGGAAGGATGGGCTAGAGAGAAACCCTAGAAATATTAGGGTTAGAAACAAGATAAGTAACACAAATTAAGAGCATAAATATAAAATGAGATAGATTTTTCATTTCATATTGTTGTTTTAGTGGAGATGAGTAGAAAAGCTCTTATATGTTGAAATTCAAATATTCAATATTTTGAAATATATATGGGTCTTTAAGATTTGTTGTACACTATGCAGTTGTAACATTTAGTGATTACATTCTTTGTATCAAGTAGACTAGAAATGATCTTTGAATGAACTTTCCTAAGTGGATATTATTTCCACATGTTTGAGATTAATAGGAGTTGGTTAATCTTAAGTAGCTCTTGGCTTTAGGACTGTAGGTTCGGCCTGGTCCAACTAGCAGGATGCATTACTGGGATCTAATGACTCATATTAACAGTATGATAAGAGTAGACTCTGGATAAATTAGACCCACATCATAGTGAGAATGTACATATAATAAGATGTTGAAAGATATGGGAAAGATTATAATAGCTAAGAATCAGTTGAAACTGATATTTGAGACCCAGCTTTGGGGCCTCATATGAGAAATCCTTAATGTAGCATCCAACTTATAAAAATAAGATTAACTAATGCGGAAGCGATCACTAGCAGCAGAATTACCGAAAATCACTAAAAATTAAAACCATTTTACAAAGAAATCCATTCTCAGGAACACTCTTTAAACAAGAGCCGTAATATTACATTCACATACTGGTTCACATAGTACATTCTCTGTACCATTTCTTCTCAAGGAATATATATACATCATTTGCTTTATCAAAATCTCAAGTAACAAAATCCTCGAAGCATCATGTCAAAAAATCAGATCGACTATAAAAACACTACCACTGATTCCTAGGACCTGAGAGTACATAGACGACACATAGGACTCTATTTACACATATACAATACTTGACAGTCAGTGTCTCCACCTGAGGATTCACTGTTGTCCCTGATGTTGTTGCTACTGTTGTTCTTCCCTTTTTATGAGGTTTCTGCCTCTACCTCGTCTACGTCCACCTATAAGTATTGGATTCCAAGGGGGTGAGACAATTATAAAATTGCCCCAGCGAGAGATATAACTATTCTTCGAAAACATTGTTATAATATTTTAACAAAAATAAACTGAACAATGGAATCATATATTCAAAGCAGATAAATCAATATCTATGTAGATTAGAGCCACATTTCTACTCAAGCATTTAAGCTAAAACTTGTTAAAGCAGCATGTCTCTTATTCAATAAGGACTTGAAGAGCATATATAACATTTATGTATCTAGAACATGCTAAGCAGAATAACATCAACCAGTGATTCTCATATTCAATCGTATGTAAATATGCTACACAGTTGATTACATTTTACAAACATTCTTAAGCCCTGAAGACATGAGATATACCGCTCATACTCCAACCGACCATGATTACGTAAAGCATCAGTACCACATAAGGTCAATGGGAGAGCCAGATTCCATGACCTCATATGTCTCGGTCAGTATGAGACTACTTTAGCAGAGACATCATGTGTCAAACTGCAATTAGCTTTCCAGGGTATATTGGCATCTTCACTATAGAGTTATAGCCCGTAGCATATACTCTCTTCAGGGTTATGGCCCATAGCCAATGCCTAGTTTTATATTGAGGAGTTATGGCCCGTAGCCATTCTCTTATTGGGGTATGGTCCAAAACCAATCCCATACATAGGACATGGTTTGTAACCATTCCTATGGGGCATAAGGATATATTTTCCCAATTACCCCAACATATTAAAAAATATGTGTTCCGAGTAAAACTCATTTCACCATTCAGCTAATTCTGATGCTGATAGATATGTTGTTAGGGCAACTACATTCTATGGTATTTCTTGATTAATTAAGTACATTATCGTATTCTTTTAGCATCAGCCAAGTTTCCAAACATAACTTAATAAGACAATTGCTACAAAGAAAACATGTACTATTTTCATTAATCACTTCTTAGTCTTTATAAGACATTGGAATCTCAGTCCCTCATTTTAATACTGGAAATACTCATCCCTTCACAAACTTAATGCCATAATCATATGGTTCTGGGTATTCAAACCCTTACCTCATCACTGAACATTATTACCACTTTTTTAGGTAACTATCATCTTCAGGTCATCTGACCAAGGTAAATATGATACTTGTTACATAAGCATCTTCTCATGGAACTTAAGGCCCATTACTTCTCTTATTGCCTCTTACTAGGCAACAAGGCATAGTATGGCACATAAGGCCCAATAAACAATTTCAATAAATAAAACACCATAGCTCATACCTGGCTATGTTCATCATCTCATGATTCCTGCATGGTTAGTGCAGATGATAACAGATATATCAATCATATTTCAATTCCATGCTATTCAAGGGTAACACCACTATTCCCTTACCAGGGTTAGGGTTTCCCATTTCATGTCAATCATGGTTACTCATTCCCTTTTGCACAATTAGGACCAATGATTTATCATTTCATTGTCCAAGGTTAGAGTTTCATGTTTTATAATGTAACCCAGAATTAGGGTTTCACATGCCTTCACCCTATTTCTACATTAGGGTTTACTATTCACATCTCATCAGGAATTATCATATACTAACACCCAATTTAGGGTTAGGTTTTACTATTCCTTCAAATTAGGGTTTTATATTCCATTACCCACAATTAGGGTTTACTATTCATCCTAATTAGGGTTTATCATCAAAATACCCTAAATTAGGGTTACTAATGTCATTACCCCAATTTCATATCACATCATCCTACTAGTTTAGGGTTTCACTCATAATTGCCCTAAATTAGGGTTTGAGTTCATTAATCAACTGAATTATGGTTTTATGATCTCTTATTCAAGGATCATACCCTAATTGTATACCACATCATTTTGAATGTTTTAGGCTTAAGTGCTACATGATTATCATTCATGTATGAATCTTTCTCTCTCATCCTACTCAGGATGTCCACTTCTCAAATCTTGATTAGATTAAGCCTAACCTTTATTCAATACATGCATTTAGGGTTAACTTGATGTATTAAATTATCACATCATTAATCATCAATGATTAATCCCACTGAGGGTATCAATCATCTAAGTACATCAGGTCTCCAAATGGTCTAATAAATTAAACCTTTAATTATATGAGGGTTCCAAATGAATTGACCAATTGAACCTTCAATTCCATTAGATGATCAATTGGATTAACCAATTGAATCTTCAATTGCATTAGTCATTCAATTGAATTGGCCCTATTGGACCTTCAATTAAATGAGGTGTCCTAATGGATCAACCATGTTGCACCTCAAAAATATTTAATTACATAGGCCCTAAACAATCTTAGTTCTCATAATTCAATTGGTAGAAAATCATTTGAGCAATTTGTCCTTGAAACTGATTGGACAAAATAGGTGTTGAAACCGTTTGCACTTTGGGTCTCCAAATGGTTTGAGACCGTTTGGACTCAAACGGTCTTGAGACCGTTTGGGCTCAAACGGTCTTAAGACCGTTTGGGCTCAAACGGTCTTAAGACCGTTTGGTCCAAACCATCTCAAAACCGAAAGAACCAAAAAGTCCTTTCACACTTACACATTTCATGATTTCAATGGATGAACCAGCATCAATTGAGTCCTTGATTTCTTTATCACTTGAACTATTGAATCAACCTTCAATTAGACCATCAATTAGGGTTTTGAACCCAATTGATCTAGGATTTCTACTCAAGAAACCTTCAATTATGGCTTTGAATCGAGTAGCCATCAATGATCAACATTGTGGAACTGATTTCAATTGCAACTAATGAATTATCATCAGATTTTTGATATGACCTGACCTAAAACAGTCTTGAGGTCATTTGGATGACCTCCAAACGGTCTTGAAACTGTTTGCCTCATCCTATCCTTGGAATTTGTGAAATTCCATTAGGGTTTAGATCATTGGATTGATCATCAAATCAGCACTCAATTGCATTTCAATTTGGTATCTCTAGACCTTCAATTACTCAACCATACTTAACCCTAGACCTCCAAATGGTCTAAGGTGACCTCCAAATGGTTTGAGACCATTCGGGTGACTTCCAAACGGTTTGAGACCATTTGGGTGACTTCCAAATGGTCTTGAGACCGTTTGGGCTAATCAACCCAAAAATCTAAGTTAACCAAATTGAATTTCAGCACTTATTTCGATTAGGGTTTGCTAATTGATTAACCTTCAACTGATGAACCCTTTATAATTAATCAATCAAATTTTATGGGTCATCAACCATCATCATTAGCATCAAAATTTCCAAATGGTCAACCCTGGTCAACTCTCCCAAACGGTTTGCAACCATTTAGCTTCAAACGGTTTGATGAAACTGTTTACTTTCAAATGGTTTTATTGAAACCGAATGAGCAACTTGTTGAAACCGAATGAAATACAATTTCTTTAGGAAATGTGTCTAAGATGATGTCATCATCATATACCTTTGTCCCTGTATCTCTTAGTGTTGACTCAAGGTCAATTAGGTCAATGTTGACTCACGTCTAAATTGACTAAACCCTTGTTTTGATGATGACTAACCATTCCACATATTGGTGTCTAATGCTTCTACATTGAGTGATTTCAGATTAGGTTTAGACACACTCAAAATGCCCTAACTTGCACATATCAAATTGGAGAAAAGACAAGTCAAAATAGCTACAAGTGTGCAATTTGGGATCTCTATGTAAATGACCTTAGAATTGCTTTGTAACCACTTGTAATGATTGTATGACTTGTAATTAAGCTTAGAAAAATTATTGGGACACAAAAATCCATCATTTGTATAGTCAAACGAAAATTCCAAAATACCCATAACAGGGATTTTGTCGGCCGAATTCCAAACTCGGCCGATCCATATATTCTGGGATTTTTGTGAGATTCGGCCGAGTTGCAAACTCAGCCGATTCACAATTCGGCCGAGTTGCAAACTCAACCGATTCATGGTTTGGCTGAATTGCCTTTATAGAAACTCGGCCGATCAGACTATACGAAAAAGTGCAGAAAAGTGATTCTAGCCGTTGTGGAGTTGCAACAAGTGAAAATAGATCCGTTGCAAGCCACAAAACGGCTAGTTTTCATTCTCATGTGTTCCCAAAGGCTAAGAGGCATCCCCAGCTATAAATAGGACCCCTTGGGCTTCATTCCAAGGTTGAGCATTCATTGCAAACTCTTTGTGAGGTTCCTATTCTATAGTTGAGTGCTTCCTACAGCCTCCTCTCTCTCTCTAAGCTTAATCACTTACTACATCCATTAGAGTGAGTAGGAAATCTGTAAGAGAGCTAGTCCCATTTGTATATCTTGTGAAGCTCTCACTTCCACAACCTCCCCATCTCTCCATTTCAATCATGAAGATGAAGGTTCTCTCTCTTAGCCAAGAGAGGTGAAGAAGAACAAGGGAAGGAGTTCCTTGGTGAAGATCAAGGCTAAAGACTTGGAGCTAGAGTGGGTAAGTCCTTGGAGAAGGCAGAAGACTCAAGCTCAAGTGGGTAAGACCTTGGTGGAAAGCTTCTCTGAGTGAAGGTGAAGTCAAAGGCGGAAGATCCAAGAAGAGTGGGTAATTCCTACAAGGCCGAAGACTTGTGCAAGAGTGGGTAAGTCCTTGGAGAAGGCCGAAGACTCTTGCAAAGTGGGTAAGTCCTTGGTAAGGTTGAAGACTCTTTGTATTGGATAGGTAAGTCCTTTGTTGGTCATGTATTGTATGTCTTATTAATGAATATAAGAGTGCAATTGTTTGAAGTCCTAGAGGTTGACCTCTCTAGGCAAGTGGACTGACACACTTCTAGTTTGAAGTGTGGAACCACTCTAAATACCTTGTCTAATTGGTGCATGTTCAATCTCTCTTATCCTTGCTATGCATGATTTAGTTGCACTCAAATTACCTATTTAGCAACCTTATCTTGTCATATAATTTGAAGGTTTAATGAGTTTTGTTTAAGTGCTTTCAGCTCTATTCACCCCCCCCTCTAGAGCATCTAATCACCCATCTAGGATCCAACAAGTGGTATCAGAGCGGGTCTTCTCCAAGCATACTTCAACAAGTAGGATAAGATGGGTGACTACCTAGGAGGGAGACTCTCGACCAGCCTTCCAATCTTTGATGGAAGCAACTTCCTCTATTGGAGAAGAAGACTTCAATTCTTCATCCAAGGATCAAGTCTCGAGATGTGGCAAATGGTGAACAGCCCATACATTCTACCAAAGACAAACATTGAAGAATGGGATGAAGCCACCTTGATGAAAGCAACCTTAAATGCAAGAGCCATGCACATCCTTTATGCCTCCATGACCCCCACCGAGTTCAACCAGATTTCCTCTTGTGAGACGGCCTATGAGGTATGGAGAAAGCTTTGCATCACTTATGAAGGGACAGATCAAGTGAAGGAAAGCAAAGTCTACATGCTCAAAGGGTTGCTTGAGAACTTCAAGATGGGAAAGGAAGAGGGCATAGCCAACATGTACTCAAGGCTCAACACCATCTTGAATGGTCTTACTGTTCTAGGACATCCTATGTTTAGTGGATAGATCAACTCAAAGATCCTTAGAACTCTCCCCAAGAGATGGGAATCCAAGGTGACTTCCATTGAAGAAGCAAGGTCTCTTAGGGATATTCCTATTGAAGAGATCATTGGAAATCTACAAGCACATGAAGCTACACTTGACAAGAGGGAGGAAGTAGAAAGACAAGAGAAGAAAGAGCTTAAGAGAATGAAGAAGGCTGAAATAAAGGCTCAAATTGAAGCTATCATGGAAAAAGTCTCTCCATCCTCTCAAGCTAAAGAAGAGGCCATGTACTCCAAAAGTAGACTCTACAAAGGCAAGTCCTCCTCCATCTGGTGCTTCACATGTGGAAAGAAGGGTCACTACAAGGAAGATTGCCCACAAGGCAAAAAGACCCATCTTCACAAGAAGGAGAAATGGCACTCAAGCTCAAGCGGCTCCTCCAACTCAAGCTCAAGTGAAGATTCATGTGAAGGATCAAGCTCAAGCTCTAGTGATGAAGGAGAATGTCATTTTGCTCTTGTAGCATCAACAAGTGAAGACTCAAATGAGGTAAATCTAGACTCTTTAGATAAAGAATCCTTGATTGATCTCATTCATGATATTTGTGCATCTCTTAAGTCTTCTAAAAAGAAAAAGAAAAAGCTTGCTAAAATTGTTGATAATTTGCATATAGAACTAGATGATCTTGAATATGCAAATTCTTGCTTGCTTATTGATAAAAATGATTGTCTTAGCCAAGTAGACTCTCTTAAACTTGAAAATGCTAGTTTACTTGATAAGATTAAATTTCTAGAAGCTCAACCTCTCATGCCTAATTCTAATGAAGAATATACTTTAATTGTTGATTCTCTCATGCATGACATTGATGTTCTTAAATCTGAAAACAAAAACAAAGATTTTGTTTTGCATGAATTAGAACTAGAAAATGCCTCCTTTCTTGCTAAAATCAATGGGCATGAATCTTGTTCTAGTTCTACTAATAGAGAGAATGATGTTGCTGCTCTTCATATTGATAGAGATTCTTATTTAACTAAAACTCTTTGCCTAGAAAATGATCTTCTACATGCTAGAGATAACATTAATCAATTGTCTTCTACTATTGCTTCTCTTAAGCATGATAATGATAGTTTAAGATCTTCTTTGCAAAGATTCTTAGTTGGTAAAAAGAATCTTAATCAAATCCTAGACCATACTACTAAACAAATTGGTAGACATGGTTTAGGGTATGATAGTAGTCAAGGGAACAACAAAGATAAAGGACCTCCAATATTCCATGGAGAATCCTCTAGTTCCAAGACTATGGGCACATGTAATTATTGCAATGAAATTGGTCATTATTCTTCATGTTGTCGTTTTAGGAAAGCACCCAAGAGCAATAGGATTTGGGTTGCTAAACTAACCCCTCCGGACCCAAAAATATGATTGGGGACCATTTCATCTTTCTTCTTGTAGGTACTTGCAAATGGATTGACTTGAGCTATTGAATTGCAAATTGACTTCTCAATCCACATGAAAGAAGAAAGGTGAGATGTGTAGAGGGTGACAACAAGTGTAAAAGCAATGGTAAGCACAAAGGTAAATGTTTTATTGCTTATAACCATTTCTAACTTGTTTTGTCAAGTTAGTGTGCACTATACATATGGTTTTTGAGTCAAAAGTGGCATTTTGTGTTTCTTTTCACACTCTTGCTCAAAAACTGTTTCTAATGCTTCTATAGTGCATTACTAACTTGCTTAGACATGTTTGGATATGGTTTGTATATTTTAGCATGCCTTTAAATATGTTTTTATGAAATATATGTGCTTTTTGACAGCTGCTCTGTCGGTCGAGTTTGCCCTAGTGAAACTCGACCGATAGGCACCAATGAGTGTTGCCAACAGCTGTCATCGGTCGAGTTGTCCATGCACAGAACTCGACCGATAACACTGTGCAAAGAATACACAGTTGGCTTATTGAATGAGAATTTCCCTCTCAACTAGATTTTCTCAACCAATAGCCTTACTCTTTGGCACTCTCTTTTGGTATCTTTATATATGCATATTGCCATGTTCTAAATGCCTATCTTGCTTACAACTCTATCTATCTAATTGCTCTAAATTGGTATATATATATCTTGCAATTACTTGCTTTGAGTTGTTTTGCATGTTTTGATGATGATCTCTTTGGATCTCTTGGTTGTGTCTAAAATTGCTTCCGTTGTGCTCTAACTTGCTACATCTATATAGGTGTATATCTTGTGTTGATACAACCTTGAGGTTCATAGGGGTAATCATCTTATGGTAAGGATGCATATCTAGTGAGTTATATCCTTTCATGTTTCTAAACTTGCATATCTCCTTGTTTGGATATATCTCTTCATCTAATCATAGCTTGCTCTATCTTGTGTATCTTTTGGCATATCTTGCTATGATCTAGATCCTACTAGTAGTCCTAACTTATGATATTATCTACTAGTAGTTCATATACATGTAGTTCTAACCCTGGTTATAATTGACATCTTTACTCATCTACATGCTATGCTTGTATCTAGTCTCATACATGCTCAAGATTGTTCCTTGAATTGCATATCTACTATCTTGAGTTGCTTGCATAACATTGTGATGCAGGGTACATAGATCTACATGATATGTAGAAATTGGAGTATTTTTGGATTTTATGCAGGTTTTGCTCCAGTTTCAGTTTTTGCTGCAAGTATAGTGCTTTTTATGCAGAAACACCCTTCTGAGCAAGACTCATTGCATTGCCATGAGCTCCGATGGTTTTTGGTCAAATTCCATCATCTTGAGGGTCAAAATTGTGATTTATTGTTTTTCTGCAGCACTTTATCTTGCATTTTTGGGTTGTTCAAGTATATGCTTTAACTTGCTTTTCTTTCTATGCTTGGACAAGCCCCTATCTGTGCTCTTCTACTCTCCTTATATAACTTGTGTTATCTCCTTTCTCTTTAACAAGTGATGTTTCTTTTTTCTTCATAACCCCCACCTTTTTGAAATGACAAAGGGGGAGAAAGGTAATGTCTTCTTTTAAAAAGAGGAAGAAGGCATGTCTTACATGAAGAAGAGAAGTATGTTCATGTAAAGGGAGAAGGTAAAGGGGAGAAGACATATATGTGTAGAACATATATGAGTAGAAGACATGGTATTCTATAAATGTTATGAAAGCTAACCATGCAGGAGAAATAGCATCAATTGAGGGGGAGTATGAGAACTCCACTAGCATCAATTGAGGGGGAGCATATGAACTCAATTCCATTGAAACCCCTAGGTTTCTCCAAAGGTATGAATTTACTTAAATGCTTTCAATACATTTATGGAATGGTTTGTCATCTTCAAAAAGGGGGAGAATGTTGACTCAAGGTCAATTAGGTCAATGTTGACTCACATCTAAATTGACTAAACCCTTGTTTTGATGATGACTAACCATTCCACATATTGGTGTCTAATGCTTCTACATTGAGTGATTTCAGATTAGGTTTAGACACACTCAAAATGCCCTAACTTGCGCATATCAAATTGGAGAAAAGACAAGTCAAAATAGCTACAAGTGTGCAATTTGGGATCTCTATGTAAATGACCTTAGAATTGCTTTGTAACCACTTGTAATGATTGTATGACTTGTAATTAAGCTTAGAAAAATTATTGGGACACAAAAATCCATCATTTGTATAGTCAAACGAAAATTCCAAAATACCCATAACAGGGATTTTGTCGGCCGAATTCCAAACTCGGCCGATCCATATATTCTGGGATTTTTGTGAGATTCGGCCGAGTTGCAAACTCAGCCGATTCACGGTTCGGTCGAGTTGCAAACTCAGCCGATTCACGGTTCGGCTGAATTGCCTTTATAGAAACTCGGCCGATCAGACTGTACGAAAAAGTGCAGAAAAGTGATTCTAGTCGTTGTGGAGTTGCAACAAGTGAAAATAGATCCGTTGCAAGCCACAAAATGGCTAGTTTTTGTTATCATGTGTTCCCAAAGGCTAAGAGGCATCCCCAGCTATAAATAGGACCCCTTGGGCTTCATTCCAAGGTTGAGCATTCATTGCAAACTCTTTGTGAGGTTCCTGTTCTATAGTTGAGTGCTTCCTACAGCCTCCTCTCTCTCTCTAAGCTTAATCACTTGCTACATCCATTAGAGTGAGTAGGAAATCTGTAAGAGAGCTAGTCCCATTTGTATATCTTGTGAAGCTCTCACTTCCACAACCTCCCCATCTCTCCATTTCAATCATGAAGATGAAGGTTCTCTCTCTTAGCCAAGAGAGGTGAAGAAGAACAAGGGAAGGAGTCCCTTGGTGAAGATCAAGGCTAAAGACTTGGAGCTAGAGTGGGTAAGTCCTTGGAGAAGGCAGAAGACTCAAGCTCAAGTGGGTAAGACCTTGGTGGAAAGCTTCTCCGAGTGAAGGTGAAGTCAAAGGCGGAAGATCCAAGAAGAGTGGGTAATTCCTACAAGGCCGAAGACTTGTGCAAGAGTGGGTAAGTCCTTGGAGAAGGCCGAAGACTCTTGCAAAGTGGGTAAGTCCTTGGTAAGGTTGAAGACTCTTTGTATTGGATAGGTAAGTCCTTTGTTGGTCATGTATTGTATGTCTTATTAATGAATATAAGAGTGCAATTGTTTGAAGTCCTAGAGGTTGACCTCTCTAGGCAAGTGGACTGACACACTTCTAGTTTGAAGTGTGGAACCACTCTAAATACCTTGTCTAATTGGTGCATGTTCAATCTCTCTTATCCTTGCTATGCATGATTTAGTTGCACTCAAATTACCTATTTAGCAACCTTATCTTGTCATATAATTTGAAGGTTTAATGAGTTTTGTTTAAGTGCTTTCAGCTCTATTCACCCCCCCTCTAGAGCATCTAATCACCCATCTAGGATCCAACACTTAGTACTTCTGATTTCATGGATTTACCAGTTTCAACCAACAATTAATCAAGATGATGAAGGAATCAACGAAATTGCAAGATTAATAGTTGAATAACAATGTAAAGGGGTTCAAGTTATATAACCCGCCTCCAATTGAGCTTCAAAACTCCAAGCTCACGTCAACAATGGTGTATGCAACTCCTTTCACTATTCCAAGGATCGTTCTCAAGCTTTGAGTGAAAAGGAATGGTTTAGAATTGAAGATGGGGTTGAGATAAGAAGAAATCATGCATTGTTTTGTGATTTCCACCATGAATTCAAGGTGAAAGGAAGTCAAGAAGCTTACCAACAGGTTGGGGGTCGTCCTCCTGGTCCTTCAAAGCTTCCTTGGTCGTTTTGCAAGCAAAGGGTGGAAGTGAATTCGAAATTATCCTTTCATTCTATGGATAAATGAGCTTATATGTGAATTTTATTGAAAATTCAATTAAGAGAGAGAAAGTAGGAATTATCTATTCATTTCTCTTACCACTTTCCCCCTTCTCTTCCTTATAGACGAGGCTATCCTCTTTGCCTCTTATTCCCTTCAATTATCCACAATTTAAAGAAAAGCAAATTAAGCACCTTAACTGTTATAATATTAATATCCATAAGTTAGTGGATATTTATTTTTCTTATAATAATGTTTGTGGGTTTTTCACCTCCTTAGGATATTTTCATGCCTTTGCAAGGCACAAGAACGTTCACACTAGACACATCCATCCATATCGTTTTTGGTTGAAGGCCCTTCAATTATTTTATTTATCTTTTGCATTAAATTGAATTAGGGTTTTCAATTATGCTTAAATCTTGATTATTTTAATATCAAGATTCTCTCTCCTTAAAAGTAGCTGAAATGAGACGCCCCTCTCATTTTCTTGCCTCTACAAGATGACAAGAATTATTTGGGACCTCATTGAAGTGGAAATTTGCATATAGAACCCTAGGTTTTAGGTAAATTGCACATTACACCAAAACTAGGTTTTAATGTACAAGCATTGCTTTATCAGCTCTTTCTTGGTGCTCATGCTTTAGGTAGCCATATCTCTACATCATATTCATTCTCATGATCTTAAACACACGAGGAACATATTATCATTCACAATTTGCAATTTAACCCCTCAACTTGGGTATTTTGCACTTTAGTCCAAAACAAGCAAAACATTATATTCAACATTATTCAAAAAGGACTAAAATTGAAATATAAGTTCCTATTGAGCCTTAATTACTTTTTAAAAGATAAGAGCAAGCATCTAATCAACTTTATTAAGAAAAACACCTAGGGTTAAAGCATAACCCAGGTCAGGGATGTTACAAGTTACCCACCCCTTACAAGAATTTTGTCCCCGAAATCATTAACGAAAACATTAAGAGAACAGAGTAGGGTACTTCCTCCTCATCTCTTCCTCTAGTTCCCACATAGCCTCTTCAATTCCACGGTGATGCCAGAGCACTTTCACAAGACATCTGTCTTTCTTTTTCAGCTTCTTGATTCTTCTATCAAGAATCAACATAGGTCCTTCAACATATGATATATCATCATTTAGTTCTACCTCCATAGGTTGCAAAACTAACTCTGTGTCAAGATGACACTTCCTCAACATAGAGATATGGAACACTGGATGCAATCTATGAAACTCAGGTGGTAACTCCAGCTTATATGCTACCTTTCCCATCCTCTCAATGATTGGATAAGGTCCCATAAATCTAGGAGCTAACTTCCCCTTCTTTCCAAATCTAAGGATACCTTTATAATGTGAGACCTTGAGATACACTCTGTCTCCAACTTGGAATTCTAAAGGTCTATGCTGCTTATCAGCGTAAGATTTCTGTCTATCCTGAGTCGCTTTCAACTACTGTTGTATTACTTTAATCTTCTCAGTTGTTTGCTGCACTAACTCAGGACCCAAGAGTTGGTACTCTCTAGTTTCATACCAACATAAAGGATATCTACAATGTCCACCATATAAAGCTTCATATGGTGCCATGTCAATACTGTGCTGATAGCTATTATCATAAGAAAATTCTATCAAGCTCAGGTGTAGATCCCAACTTCCTACAAATTTAAGGACACATGCCCTAAGCAAGTCCTCCAAGGTTTGTATGGTCCTTTCAGATTGTCCATCTGTCTGAGGGTGAAAGGTTGTACTAAACCTTAACTGCGTACCCAAGGCTTTATGGAGTCGCTCCCAAAAATGACTCGTGAACTGGGGACCTCTATTAGAAACAATAGTGGCTGGAACCCCATGCAGCCACACTATCTCATCTATGTATATATGTGCAAGCTTCTCAGCAGTGTAGGTTGTTTTGATGGGAATGAAATGTGTTGTCTTACTCAACCTATCAACTATCACCCAAATGTAATCATGACTTTTGGCTGTTTTTGGCAAACCAACCACAAATTCCATGGTTACATGATCCCATTTCCACTATGGTATAGGCAGAGGTTGCATTGTTCCTGCAGGCTTTTGATGTTCAGCTTTAACTTGCTGACACACTGGACACCGCATAACAAACTCAACTACATCTTTCTTCAAACTAGGCCACCAATACATATCTTTCAAGTTATGATATATCTTGGTGCTCCCTGGATGCATAGCATACATCGAAGAATGAGCTTCTTCTAGGACTAACTTCCTTAAGTCATTGACATCAGATACTACCATCCTACCATGGTAACAGACTACCTGATCCTCTGACTCATGAAAGCCATCCCGTTTCTCACTACCATACTCTGACCTGATCTATTAGACTACAACATCATCTTGCTGTGCTTCTTTAATTTGATGCCTCATAGTAGGTTTCACTTGCATCTCAGCTAACAACCTGGATAACAACGATACCTTAAGCTGTACATTATCTTGCCTTAAAGAGATAAGCATATCTCTCTTATAGAACACTAAGGAGTTTAACTGTGCTTTATCTAAGGCTGGTGTTGCTGATTTTCTTCTTAAAGCATCAGCAACCACATTAGCCTTCCCTGGATGATAATCAATTGTACAATCGTAGTCCTTGATTAACTCCATCCAGTGGCGTTGCCTCATGTTCAACTCATGTTGTGAGAAGATATATTTTAAGTTCTTATGGTCTATGAAAATCTGGAATGTCTCTCCATAGAGATAATGTCTCCAGATCTTCAAGGCATGGACCACAACAGCTAGCTCTAGATCGTGTGTCGGATAATTCTCCTTGTGTTTCTTAAGCTGTCGAGAAGTAAAAGAAATCACTTGCTTATCCTGCATCAACACACATCCTAGACCGTTCTTGGATGAATCACAAAAGACTATATACCCCTTTCCTTGCTCAGGTAGCACTAACACAGGTGCACTTGTTAACCTTTCCTTCAGCAACTGGAAAGATTGTTGACACTTTTCATTCCAGACAAAAGGAATTTCCTTCCTGGTCAACTTGGTTAAGGGTAAAGCTATAGAACTGAAGTTCTTAATGAACCTCCTGTAATAGCCTGCAAGTCCTAGGAAACTGCATATTTCAGTCGGTGTCTTAGGTTGTTCCCATAGCAGGACAGATTCTACCTTCTTAGGATCAACACGAATACCTGAAGCAGATATTACGTGTCCTAGAAAAGAAACTTCTGGTAACCAGAACTCACATTTGCTAAACTTAGCATATAACTTATGCTCTCTTAGCAAGGTCAAAGCTTGACGAATATGTTGTTCATGTTGTTGAGCATCTCTACTATATATCAAGATGTCATCTATAAAGATGACTACACATTGATCAAGAAAAGGTTGAAAGATTATATTCATGAGTTCCATAAATGCAGCTGGTGCATTAGTTAGTCCAAACGACATAACTATGAACTCATAGTGACCATACCTTGTCGTAAAGGCAGACTTAGGTATGTCACTCTCCTTAATACACAACTGATGGTATCCCGACCTCAGATCTATCTTAGAAAAGATAGTTGCACCACACAACTGATCAAATAAGTCATCAATCATTGGTAGAGGATACTTGTTCTTTATAGTTACTTTATTCAACTGCCTATAGTTAATGCATAATCGCATAGACCCATCCTTCTTCTTAACAAAGAGGACTGGAGCACCCCATGGTGAAGTACTCGGTCGGACAAAACCCTTCTCAAGCAACTCCTACAGTTGTTTCTTGAGCTCTGCCATTTCAGCAGGTGTCATTCTATACGGCGTTTGGGCTATTGGTTGCGTGTCCGGGATTAGATTAATCTCAAAATCAATCTCTCGGGGTGGTGGAACTCTTGGAAGTTCCTCATGGAATACATCTTCAAACTCCCTAACTATCGGAACTTTAGAAAGATTATAACTCTCCATTGTGGTGTCCGCCACATGAGCCAAGAATGCAAAGCATCCCTGTCTCATCAACTTCTCAGCTACCATAGCTGACACTAAACAGGTTGGAAGAATCTTTCTATCTCCCTGAAAGATCCATGTGTCACCGTTGTCTGTGAACACAGCTTGCTTGGAATCACAATCCAAGACAACCTTATATTTTTCTAAGGTATTCATCCCAAGAATTATATCGAACCCATGCATTTCAAGTGGTATAATATCCACCTGAATGTGATGATCAGAAAAGGAAAGAATGCAGGGAGAACACACTTCCCGCAACACTGCAGATCCCAACAAAGGTATTTCTAACAACAAACTATCCATTCTATGACTGACAATAATATTGCAGTCATCAATCACTTCTCGAGTGATAAAGGAATGTGTAGCACTTGGGTCAATTAACACAGATATAAAATAGGATGAAGACATATCAGAATGAAATAGTTTCATCTGACCTGTCACAACTCGTGGATTAACCACTGCTTCGGGTTGATTCATTGCATAGAATCTCATTGTTGCCTACTGTTGACCTTGTGCTCTATTGTTAGATGCAGAAGATCCTGCCTGGGATGCCTATCCAAGTCCTCGGGTACTACTAGAAAATGACTTTCTCTGAGAGCCTTGCTGACTCTGTCTCGGGGGTTGATTCACCACTGCATTCCCCATTGGGCAATCCCTTACCAGATGTCCTACTAGTCCACATCGATGACAAGTTCTATTCTCTTGATGTGGTCTAGAGGTTCCATTCACTGATGTTGATGCCATGCTAGGGGCTCTACTCAGAGGAAAACTACACCATCTACCCCTACTTGACATCCGCTACATCTGGGTATTAAACCTTTGTGGTGCTGTCAGTGTGGAAAACCTTGGTCTCTTGAAACCCTCGGACCTTTGTCCTTGAAACTGTGTGTACTCTTTCTTACTCTTGGTCTGACGCTTCTCAACCACAGACCTCTCTATCCATCTTACGGATTCCACGAAGGTGGCAAACCTCTCTCGGTTCTCTAAAGCAAACATCGGAGTGGTCAATTCAACGTTCAATCCCTTCTCAAAATGCTAAATCCTCTCCTCGTCAGTAGATGCCATATGCAGACAAAACTGCAAAAGTTCCATGAACTTAGACTCATACTCGCTAATGTTCATTTGTCCTTGCCTAATCCGTTCAAACTGAGTAATTTTCTCATCCAAAAAAGTCTTGGGAAAGTATCTACTGACGAATTCTTATCGGAACTCTTCCCATCCGATCTTAGAACCTGGCCTCTTGCCCTCTTCTATAGTCTACCAGTGACCAGCACTCCCCTTAAGGAGGTATAAAACATGCCTCAACTTCTCATTTTCAGGGATATTAAGGATCCTAAAGGCTTTTTCCAGCTCAGTCAGCCATAAATCGGCATCATCTGGATCAGTCGTACTAGCATAATCTATGGTCCCAACCTGGCGAAGTTGTTCAAAAGTCATGCTGGTTCCGTGTCCTTCATTGTGGGTTGGTACCCTCAGTGCAGGTAATGGCATCCTATCTGTCATATAGGTCATGGCGGCCATAAACTGTCCAAACATGGCTTGGAAGGCTGGGTTCCCCATATCAGCTTGATTAAACTGGGGTTGTTCAGGTACAGGCTCCTCCCTATCTTGGTCTCTTGCACCTCTTCCTAGTGCAGCAATGCTGCTCTCAGCAGCATGTTCATCATGTGATCCAGACATCTTTAGTTCTTCTTCTCCTCCTATATGAGTATAAGACACTATCAGATAACTGGAAGACACTAGAACAGACTCAACAAACTTAATCCTATGTCTCTGTAGACTCGGCGAACCTAGAGCTCTGATACCACTAAACTTATGGCATCCAACTTATAAAAACAAGATTAACTAATGCAGAAGCGATCACTAGCAGCGGAATTACCGAAAATCACTAAAAATTAAAACCATTTTACAAAGAAATCCATTCTCAGGAACACTCTTTAAACAAGATCCATAATATTACATTCACATACATGTTCACATAGTACATTCTCTGTACCATTTCTTCTCGAGGAATATATATATATATATCATTTGCTTTATCAGAAGTTCAAGTAACAAAATCCTCGAAGCATCATGCCAAAATCTCAGATCGACTATAAAAACATTACCACTGATTCCTAGGACCTGAGAGTACAGAGACGACACATAGGACTCTATTTACACATATACAATACTTGACAGTCAGTGTCTCCACCTGAGGATTCACTGTTGTCCATGATGCTGCTGTTGTTGATCTTCCCTTTTTATGAGGTTTCTACCTCTACCTCGTCCGCGTCCACCTAAAAATATTGGATTCCACGGGGGTGAGACAATTATAAAATTGCCCCAGCGAGATATATAACTCTTTGCCGAAAACATTGTTATAATAGTTTAACAGAAATAAACTGAACAGTGGAATCATATATTCAAAGTAGATAGATCAATATCTATGTAGATTAGAGCCACATTTCTACTCAAGCATTTAAGCTAAAACTTGTTAAAGCAGCATGTCTCTTATTCAACAAGGACTTGAATAGCATATATAACATTTATGTATCTAGAACATGCTAAGAAGAATAACATCAACCAGTGATTCTCATATTTCAATCTTATGCAAATACGCTACACGGCTGATTACATTTTACAAACATTCTTAAGCCCTGAAGAGATGAGATATACCGCTCATACTCCAACCGACCACGATTACGTAAAGCATCGGTACCACATAAGGTCAATGGGAGAGACGGATTCCATGACCTCATCTGTCTCGGTCAGTACGAGATTGCTTTAGTAGATACATTATGTGTCAAACTGCAATTAGCTTGCCAGGGTATATTGGCATCTTCATTATAGAGTTATAGCCCGTAGCATATACTCTCTTCAGGGTTATGGCTCATATCCAATGCCTGGTATTATATTGAGGAGTTATGTCCCATAGCCATTCTCTTATTGGGGTATGGTCCGAAACCAATCCCGTACATAGGACATGGTCCGCACCCATTCCTTTGGGGCATAAGGATATATTTTCCCAATTACCCCCACATATTCAAAAATTACAGTTCCGAGTAGAACTCGTTTCACCATTCAGCTAATTCTGACGTTGATGGATCTGTGGTCAGGGCAACTACATTCTATGGTATTTCTTGATTAATTAAGTACATTATCGTATTCTTTTAGCATCATCCAAGTTTCCAAACATAACTTAATAAGACAATTGCCACAAATAAAACATGTACTATTTTCATTAATCACTTCTTAGTCTTTATAAGACATTGGAATCTCAGTCCCTCATTTTAATACTGGAAATACTCATCCCTTCACAAACTTAATGCCATAATCATATGGTTCTAGGTATTCAAACCCTTAGCTCATCACTGAACATTATTACAACTTTTTCAGGTAACTATCATCTTCAGGTCATCTGACCAAGGTAAATATGATACTTGTTACATAAGCATCTTCTCATGGCACTTAAGTCCCATTACTTCTCTTATTGCCTCTTACTAGGCAACAAGGCATAGTATGGCACATAAGGCCCAATAAACAATTTCAATAAATAAAACATCATAGCTCATACCTGGCTATGTTCATCATCTCATGATTCCTGGATGGTTAGTGCAGATGATAACATATATATCAATCATATTTCAATTCCATGCTATTCAAGGGTAACACCACTATTCCCTTACCAGGGTTAGGGTTTCCCATTTCATGTCAATCAGGGTTACTCATTCCCTTTTGCACAATTAGGACCAATGATTTATCATTTCATTGTCCAAGGTTAGAGTTTCATGTTATATAATATAACCCAGAATTAGGGTTTCACATGCCTTCACCCTATTTCAACATTAGGGTTTACTATTCACATCTCATCAGGAATTATCATATACTAACACCCAATTTAGGGTTAGGTTTTACTATTCCTTCTAATTAGGGTTTTATATTCCATTACCCACAATTAGGGTTTACTATTCATCCTAAGTAGGGTTTATCATCCAAATACCCTGAATTAGGGTTACTCATGTCATTACCCCAATTTCATATCACATCATCCTATTAGTTTAGGGTTTCACTCAGAATTGCCCTAAATTAGGGTTTGAGTTCATTAATGAACTCAATTAGGGTTTTATGATCTCTTATTCAAGGATCATACCCTAATTGTGTATCACATCATTTTGAATGTTTTAGGCTTAAGTGCTACATGATTATCATTCATGTATGAATCTTTCTCTCTCATCCTACTCAGGATGTCCACTTCTTAAATCTTGATTAGATTAAGCCTAACCTTTATTCAATACATGCATTTAGGGTTAACTTGATGTATTAAATTATTACATCATTAATCATCAATGATTAATTCCACTAAGGGTATCAATCATCTAAGTACATCAGGTCTCTAAATGGTCTAATCAATTGAACCTTTAATTATATGAGGGTTCCAAATGAATTGACCAATTGAACCTTCAATTCCATAAGATGATCAATTGGATTAACCAATTGAATCTTCAATTGCATTAGTCATTCAATTGAATTGGCCATATTGGACCTTAAATTACATGAGGTGTCCTAATGGATCAACCATGTTGCACCTCAAAAAGATTTAATTACATAGGCCCTAAACAATCTTAGTTCTCAGAATTCAATTGGTAGAAAACCATTTGAGCAATTTGTCCTTGAAACCGATTGGACAAAATAGGTGTGGACAAAATAGGTGTTGAAACCGTTTGCACTTTGGGTCACCAAACGGTTTGAGACCGTTTGGTCCCAAATGGTCTTGAGACCGTTTGGACTCAAATGGTCTTGAGACCATTTGGGCTCAAATGGTCTTAAGACTGTTTGGTCTAAACCATCTCAAAACCGAATGGACCAAAACGTCCTTTCACACTTACACGTTTCATGATTTCAATGGATGAACCAACATCAATTGAGTCCTTGGTTTCTTTATCACTTTAACTATTGAATCAACCTTCAATTAGACCATCAATTAGGGTTTTAAACCCAATTTATCTAAGATTTCTACTCAAGAAACCTTCAATTATGGCTTTGAATTAAGTAGCCATCAATGATCAACATTGTGGAACTGATTTCAATTGCAACTAATGAATTATCATCAGATTTTTGATATGACCTGACCTCAAACGGTCTTGAGGTCGTTTGGATGACCTCCAGACGGTCTTGAGACCGTTTGCCTCATCCTATCCTTGGAATTTGTAAAATTCCATTAGGTTTTAGATCATTGGATTGATCATCAAATCAGCATTGAATTACATTTCATCTTGGTATCTCTAGACCTTCAATTACTCAACCATAGTTAACCTTAGACCTCCAAATGGTCTTGGGTGACCTCAAAATGGTTTTAGACCATTTGGGTGATTTACAAATGGTCTTGAGACCATTTGGGCTAATCAACCCAAAAATCTAAGTTAACCAAATTGAATTTCAGCACTTATTTCGATTAGGGTTTGCTGATTGATTAACCTTCAACTGATGAACCCTTTAGAATTAATCCATCAAAATTTATGGGTCATAAAACATAATCATTAGCATCAAAATTTCCAAATGGTCAACCCTGGTCAACTCTCCCAAATGGTTTGAAACCGTTTAGCTTCAAATAGTTTGATGAAACTGTTTGCTTTCAAATGGTTTTATTGAAACCGAATGAGCAACTTGTTGAAACTGAATGAAATACAATTTCTTTGGGAAATGTGTCAAAGATGATGTCATAATCATCTACATTCGTCCCTGTAGATCTTAGTACTTCTGATTTCATGGATTTACCAGTTTCAACCAACAATTAATCAAGATGATGAAGGAATCAACGAAATTACAAGATTAATAGTTGAATAACAATGTAAAGGGGTTCAAGTTATATAACCCACCTCCAATTGAGCTTCAAAGCTCCAATCTCACGTCAACAATGGCAGATTCAACTCCTTTCACTATTCCAAGGCTCGTCCTCAAGCTTTGCGTGAAAAAGAATGGTTAGAATTGAAGATGGTATCGAGATAAGACGAAATCATGCATTGTTTTGTGATTTCCATCATGAATACAAGGTGAAAGGAAGTCAAGAAGCTTACCAACAGGTTGGGGGTCGTCCTACTGGTCCTTCAAAGCTTCATTGGTCGTTTTTCAAGCAAAGGGTGGAAGTGAAGTCGAAATTATCCTTTCATTCTATGGATAATTGAGCTTATATGTGAATTTTATTGAAAATTCAATTAAGAGAGAGAAAGTAGGAATTATCTCTTCCTTTCTCTTGCCACTTGCCCCCTTCTCTTCCTTATATACAAGGATATCCTATTTGCCTCTTATTCCCTTCAATAATCCATAATTCAAAGAAAAGAAAATTAAGCACCTTAACTCTTATAATATTAATATCCATAAGTTAGTGGATATTTCTTTTTCTTATAATAATGTGAATGAGTTTTTCACCTCCTTAGGATATTTTCATGCCTTTGAAAGGCACAAGGACGTTTACACTAGAGAACATCCATCCATCTCGTTTTTGGTTGAAGGCCCTTCGATTATTTTATTTATCTTTTGCATTAAATTGAATTAGGGTTTTCAATTATGCTTAAATCTTGATTATTTTAATATCAAGATTCTCTCTCCTTCAAAGTAGCTCAAATGAGACGCCCCTATCATTTTCTTGCCTCTACAATATGACAAGAATGATTAGGGACCTCATTGAATTGGAAATTTGCATATAGAACCCTAGGTTTTGGGTAAATTGCACATTACACCAAAACTAGGTTTTAATGTAAAACATTACTTTATCAGCTCTTTCTTGGTGCTCAGGCTTTAGGTAGCCATACCTCTGCATAATCTTCATTATCATGATGCTTCAACACATGATGAACATATTATCAAGAACAATTTGCAATTTAACCCCTCAACTTGGGTATTTTGCACTTTAGTCCAAAACAAGCAATACATTATATTCAACATTATTCAAAACGGACTAAAATTGAAATATAAGTTCCTCTTGAGCCTTAATTACTTTTCAAAAGATAAGAGCAAGCATCTAATCAACTTTATTAAGCAAAACACCTAGGGTTAAAGCATAACCCAGGTCAGGGATGCTACACTTAATTGGGAATAAAGGAACACGGCGTAAGGTTCAGATTAAGTTTAATGATTAATATTATATGAACTCTAAATATGAAATATGGAAAAGATATGAGAAAATTATGTAAGGGCCAAGGTCGTAAGAATCAATCATGAGGAATGTATTATATAACCGAGTACAATGTTCTTATGTACTCCAAAGTAAAGGAAAAATAGAAGAAAAGAGTTAAGTATACGATAAGTAAATATAAGTAAAGAGTCTTCAGAAGAGTCAAAGTAAAGAGAATTAGATAAATATGTAAATCATAAGACTAGGATAAGAAAATAAGTTAAAACAAAGATAAATGTTGGAAATGATGAGCTTGATTAAGGAACGAGGGTTATGATATAATTGAGAGCATGGAATGTATACCTTTATTGTGAAGTTAATACATTCATCCTACTGCCTTTGGATTCTAAGTCTCTATAGAACAACAAACTAATTTCTAAAAGAAGAACAAAAGTGTAGCTTAACCAATAAATAAGTCATACAAAGGTAGACTATATTCAAGAGGTAAAAACTTGATTAAAAGAGATACTAAGTTTGACCGTGCATGAGTCGTTTGATTTAAAATGAAGGATATGTAATGTATTAAACATGAGTTGAAACTAGTACAAAGATTATGGATTTAGAATTTCAACTTTACATTAGCAAAAGGATAAAAATAAATATGTGCAACATGGTATATATGATCATACACCTAAAAGAAGCAACATGCTCATAAGAGAAAACTAGAAGTTAAAGATGATATGCGGAATAGCAGTATATGGTAAGGGGATTATGGAAAGTAATGAAAAGGTTTGAAACATGGTAGAGTAATATAGATTATAAAAGAAAGAGGTTGTGAGATTCAAGAAAGTGCTAATTAGTCAAGTATCCTTAACCTACATATGACAAATGTATTAATGTGATGCTTGAAGATAAGAATTCTAAGTCTCAGAACTGTCTTCTCTTCCATATATTACTTAATGAGAGAAATGTGGGAAAGAAGTGATAAGAAAATGAATCATATCTGATGCATAACCACCATGGTAGAGGCATCTAGTGAATGTAATAATTACACACAATATGATGATGAAACCCTAGAAGGGTAAATTGAGAATGTAATCTATCTAAATGGCCAAGTAAGAGAAAGGAAATTCAATTGATAAGATAAGGAAGACTTTAGTAAAACTTGTGAGATCCAAAGTTTGACTTTCAAATTAAGGGAGCAAAGTTACACACAACAACGTCATGATACTGATAAGGACCAAACCCTAGAATGTTTAGAGTTGTAGTAGTTCAAGGGTTGTCACTAGTAATTTGACCTTGAATACTAGCATCTCTATAAAACAAGATCTTGTGATTTGCACTATGAGAAGTAAACTAACACTGATAGTAATCCTAGCTAATCTGGAAGGTTGATGAACAATATGAAAATTATTCAGAGCAAGGGGTAAGAAATAAATTTGAAATGTAACAAGTGTGTTTTGAACAAAAGAAGAAGTGCAAGATGAGCAAAGTGTAATCTAAAACAAATTCTTGCAGTGATATCAAGAATGATGAATAATCTATTTTTAGCTTGTATGTTTCAATTTTAGGGATGTTTAATCTACATGATTAAAATGAGAAGGATAAGTAGCAAAAAGTAAGTAGTAATGAATGAGAAGAGAGATAAGAGAAAACAATGGCTTTTAGTAATATGTAAATTTGTTTTTAGAAGTATAATTTGTTGAAGGTATATTAAGGGATGTAAATTAGTTCTATGTATGATTTCAGTGTACATGTACAAGCAATATGTTAATTTCAGGTGTCTGATAGTTGTAGTCATTCATACCAGTAATCCATCTTAGTATTGTACAATTGTGGTATGGTGATATGGGTTGAATGATGATGGAACAAATGGAGGGTTACCCTGAATAAGGTAGTCTTACCTATTAACTCATATGAATAGAAGGGATGATAACCATATTGTATTGATATGTAACCCTAATGAGGTGTAACTTGTTATACCTAGATTTAATATAACTAAGTGATGGTAATTGGGTATGAATAATCATTGAATGACTAATACAATTATGGAGTACTTTGTTATTATTGTTGAAACCCAAGTATGCTATAACCCGATGGTATACCTTGAATTATGTGTGGGTTCATACTTGAGAATAGTATGGAATGTGATGGTAATGCTTCACCTTATGCATCCATGATCCAATGGGGATGTCGTGAGTAGTAATGTACAATTGTTGTTGAATCTAGACTTTTAACTCAAGACTATTTTGCTATTTGAGTAGCACAATAGTAAAATTCAAAAGAACATGGTGAACTCTCTTTCGTGATTTAGAGGTAATACATAAAAATAGTACATATTTAGCAGTATGAATTGAGATAGTTGGATCAGATTATCGATGTTGAGGTAACACCTCAAGAGTATGAAAATGTTGAAATGGTTGTTTCTCTCTCTATCCTATGATTGATTGTGGCATAGAGAATTTGTTTGTTATCATTGAGAACTATTTCAAACATGTTGTGATTTAGTAAAGGAATAAAGGACTTAATGTTGAAAACTGCATTCAAGTATGGAATACAAGAATATAATGACATGTAATATTTTAGAAGCTTAAAATAAACTTGAAACGTACATTACTTACATATTTATGTTTTGGGGATGAAACCTTTTTAAGGGGGGAGAATTGTTATGACCACATCTGAGCTTAATTGGTAAACTAGGGTTTACCTGGATGATTATTTGCTTAATTGGATTGAATATAATTAATGATGATAATTCAATTATGATGTTTTAAACCTAATAAGAACGTTAAGTGTTCTATTGTTTGAGAAATTAGGGTTTGAGAAATATAAACCCTAGTTGGCTAAAATTAGGGTTTTTATAGTACATGAGTATGGAATTTGATCAGGATAGCAGTGTGGTAAATGATTTTTCATATTTTCTAAATTTTTTTATTTAATTGAATTTCGGATATGATATGGATAACTCAATCATGCATATTTTAGAAAAATTTCAGAATATTTGAGTATTCTTTGAATGTGGTTCTCAGTCGGACTATACTTCGACTAAAATGCTGACAGAGTACTTTTCAGCAGTGTAGTGTTTTATTTTTATTTATTTATTGGTAACTCCAAATAATTTGAAATTTTAAATTGAGATCTAAAGCTCAATCATACACAATATGTAAAATTTTCATAGTTTTTGGATGTGTTTAGGCCTTATCAGTAGACGAATTACAGTAACTGACATTTATGTAGAATTTCGGATAGTAGTGCACTATTATATTTTTATTTATTTAATGGAAGCTTGGAATGATCTTAAATTTTAACTGAAGCTTTGAAACACATATATAAATAACATGATAAATTATCATAATTTTTGGAGAAGGTTTGCTCTCTGAAATACACGAATTCACTGAAACCGTTTTATGACAAAAAAAATCTGCTGAAATAAGAAAAAGTTTAGTGAGGGGTCAATGTGCTATTAACCCAAGCAGCTCAATTGCTCTATATGGTCAACCTAACACACAAGGATCTCTCATAATTCGTGATTCAATCTATAGAAATGAAATCCTAGAGAGAGAGAGAGAGAGAATTAGGGTTTGAGAGGAGAAATTGATGGAGATGTTGACCTAGGGTTTTGCGGTCCAAGGAATGATGAAATCATGTAAGTTTAGCTTCTTTGGATATAGTTTCATGGTGAATCTTCTCTCACATGTTAAAATTATGTCCCTCCTCTGATTTGATCCAAATTGGTATCAAAACTTTCCCTTTTCTCACTCTTTCTTCATAATCCCTCATTTTTAGGGTTTCTGAGTTGAAAGGATGAAGAATTGGGTGAATTGCTAGGGATTTGATATGAGATCGCGATTTTCAGGGATGAGCTACGTTTTTAAGGTGTTTTCACACCTTAGGGTGAGTGGGAACTTCCTTTAAACAGTATATTGCACGAAAATTGGTTAATTCATCCATAATCTTTAATTGCTAGTATGCGACTACAAACCCTGAATTGTCTATTTGTTCTAAGTTGTTGTAAAATGATATGAAATGGATTCTTCCTCTGTTTGGATGAAGTTTTGATGATAAAATCATATTATAAATGTGTACAATAAATCCTAATGATAATTCCCTAAGTATTCACAGACTTTATAAGAATAAATTGAAATATAGAGAATTTGTCTATGACTGAAATTTGTTGTATAAGTAAATAGAGAAAGTTGCTTATCTAGATCCCCTTTGTTTTGAATGATTGTTTATCTAAATTCATAGTACATATATGTCAGATACTATCTTGGATTTCATTTAAAGTGAGTAGTGTTTGTTTGGTATCTCAGTGAAGAGGGTGAAACCCTAGATGCGAGGAAAGTTGGATATTTGCGAATAGATTTCGTGAAATCCATTTGAAGGGATTTTCTTGACATGATAGACTTTATTTATTCAATGTTATTATTGATGCATGATATCCCAGTGAATGGCATGGAAACCCAAATTTAGCTCAGTTCCAAGGTTTCATACATATATTGATTTTATATGATTTGTTGATAGTAGTCATTATTCAGTGAATGTTTATGTCACATGAAATCCTTATGAGAGCCATGTGATAAGTGAATGGGATAAATGAAACCCTAAGGATAGGATGTTCAATGAATCAAGTATTTTGATATCAATGTTATCAGTATGAGATGTGGTGATGCACAACTCAAAATTTGGGTTGAGGTGCACGTTTTCCAAGAAAGTACAAATAATTTACAGGTGCAAATAACAATTTCTCATATGTCAAGTAATTAACTCTTATCAGTGTAATAAGATGTTAAATTGCATGATTCCAGTATGTATGTGCCAAGTGGACATGTAATATGGTTATTTAAGAATTTTAGTCTGCATGCATGTATAGTATGTTGATTACTTAGTATATTACAGTGTTTTGAATATACTTCTCTGCCAAGTCTAGAATGATATACATGTTGTATTATAACTTCAAATAAGAAGAAACAACACCATAGAGATACCAAAGTCAAGTATAAGTAAGAGAAGGATACAATGTAGAAAGAGCTTTCTAGGAATAATAAAATAATAGACTTAGGAGCCCTGAACACCGTACAACCCCTAGTTTACGCCTTAGGGGTGAAATGACCTAACCCTGGCAGCGTCCAGTATATGGGGGTTAGAATGTGCTATCAGGTGGCATGGGGGACGAATTCCTAGTGGAAGTATCCTTAAATTATAGTTTGCAGTGCCCAACATCAACCAGAATTCCTGGTGGAACTAGAGTACAAAAAAGCCAAGAGGTGGCTTGACTCTCCGCCTGTGTGCTCAGGTTAGAGGAGGAGTCCAATTTAGGCCAGAGAGCCATTTCCCTGTTGTAGACCAGGAGAGTAGTCAGACTTAGCATTTCTCGGGTGTGTCTGCTAAGTCTTGTACTGTGTGATCATAGTGCACTATGAGTCTTCATATGTAGAGTACACTGTATATGATCATGGCATAATAAAATGAATGAAAGGTTAAATAAGTGTGTACAATTATTCAATTATTCTTTGTATGTTTTTGAATTATTAGCTCTCTTTATGATCAATCAAGCATTTTATATATTGATTCACTCTTATGGATATTTAGAGTATCCTGCCATATTTATGATTGTCAATTATTAGTTTCTCTAAAGCTTTCTGTTGTTATAATTGATATCAATTGCTTAAAAGTATATCTGTAATTATATTAGTCTTTAGACTCTTTCTTTGAAGTACTCATTCACTGAGCGAGTAGGTTCACCCCTCTACTCAAAATTTTCAAGGAAATCACATGGACTTGAAGAAGATATCATTGCATCATAGTAGATCTTCCACAAGAGTTAAGTCTGAGTATAGTTAAGCTCAGTCGGTCCCTGTTACTCTGGGTCCTAGTATAGATGTGAGAGTGTTGTAAGTGATGTTTTGTATCTTTGTTTTCTTAATAAGAGAGAATGTATCTAATTATCATGTCGTATGTACCTGAGAATGAATGTATGGATGTGTATCATTTATGTTGATATCATATTAAAGTAATCAAAGTTTGATTCTCTTGCAAATTTGTTTATGTGATTGGATGTGAGAAAAATAAAGAGTTTGAAAAAGAAGAAAAAGTTAAGGGTGATCTTTGTATTACATTAAATCCTCAATTTATGCCCTAATCTCATGATTAATGGTAATTGTGAGATCGGGGTGTAACACTAAATGAGCCATCAATTGAGACTCAGAACAACCATTGGTTGATGACGTAGGAGGGCCATCGATAGTCAGAATCAGTGAGGTCATTGATTGACATCAACGAGTGGAAAAAACTGATCCAAAAACTAAGGGAAAACCATCCTTTGTTAAACCAAAAAAGCCATCGTTTGAATCACCACATATAAATACTAAAGGCCATCGAATGTGGAAACTATAACTATTGTTTGTTGAGGAGAAAATATGTCCATAGGTTGTTGTCACGAGAAAGAACCAAAAATAGAAGAAAGGTGATCACCGTCGGTTGGCATACAAAAGCAAGTAAAACATCAAGAGAACTAAACCATCAGGTGTAGAAGAAGGGGAGAAAACATCTCACAAAAACTTAAGTAAACCCATCGGTCAAGAGAGATCAAGAGCCATTGTTTGCCAAGAAAGAAAACCCTAAGCATCATATACCACAGGGTGGTCATGTACAAGGTTTAGAACACATCCAAGAAGGTGAACCGTCAAGAAACTAGCACCTAAGCTCAAACTCTAGGTGAAGATATGATCTTTCTACTTAGAATTTAGTTTTAGAGCAAGATCTAGCACATGCAGTTATAAATAAGAAAAAACATGGAGAAAGTTATATAGCTCACCTCTAGGAAGAAGAACAAGCTCCAAAAAACAAGGTAACTTAAGCAGAAGAAGAAGGAAATTGTAGCTTAACACTCCACACGTCCAAGCAAGCTTCTTTTCCAAGAAAGAGAGCAAACCCTAGGTCAAGGAAGCAAGAAAAAGGGGTTCTTTAATATATAGAGCAAACTCTACCATGGAACATCATGGTCATGACCAAAAAGAAGGAGGAAGGAGGTAGGGAAGCAAAGAAAACGAAGGAAAAGAGAGGTAGCTCACTTGCTTAGGTCAAGAATAAGCAAAGGAAGCTCCACAAGCTCTAAAAGAGGGTAGATCTAAACCCAAGCTACACATGCAAGGAGATCGACCACATTATTCTACCTTGGGAACCTTCTTCTACATTAGATCAAGGAGGAAGAAAATCTAGATAAAAAGTAAGAGAAATAACTCCAAAAGGTTTGTTTGCATGGAAGGTGGGAGGTCTATATAGCTATGGGTGAGAGAGAAGAGAAGGATAAGGTATCCTAACATGGTTGCCAAGTGTCCATGGCCAAGGGACATCACGTCCATGCAAGAAGTAGATCCATTGGTTGTGGAGTCTTCTAGCCAATCGTATCTTGACCCTCCCAGGGTGTCCATTGAGTTTCATCACTTGGTGACTATCATTTTATAAAACCCTAGGTCACTAGGTGGAAAACCATTGATTGGTCACTCCTTCCAAGCAAACCATAGGTCCAAGGGACCCCCAAGAGAGAAGACCATCGACCTACCACCTCTAGAGATCACCATATATTGTCACCACCTAAGGATTACCATTAGATGTAACCCATCCTAGCGAACCATCAGTTGATGGTCTCTCAAGGTTGCTCTTCCATGAGAGCCAAAACCCTAACTTACCCTAGAGATATGTTAGCATCAAACCATGGTACATCAAGGAGCCCCAAGCCACAAAAAACTCAAGGAAGGTATGAAAACATGTAAGGAACATAAATCATGTGACAAATTGCAAGAAAAACCTTAGATATGGGTAAATTGTAGAAAAATTCAAACAAACATATAATTGCATAACTTGTTCAAACAATGTCCAAACCGGACCAAACTTGAAACTTAAGCTTGTTACATGATATCAAAGAACCTAAAAGGGTTTGATTAAGGTTTTAAACACTTAATTAAGGTGTTAAATCACGTTCAATCACTAATAAAGGTCAGGGCCTTTACATTCTCCTTGACTAAAATTAAAACATTGAGATCAAGGCATCATTTTCTCCCTTTTCTTGATACTTTGTTTTTCTCTGACCACATATTATAGCATGGTTTATGGTTTATGCTTGGGCTACCTTCAACACATAACATTGCCAATTCTTTTTTTTTTCATTGGGAGGGGTTATGGATGTAAATCCTTTCACTCTTAATTTGTGGAGAAAACTACATACATACATGTGGCAAAGTATCCAAAGAATGCTACAAATGGAGAATGCAAAATGTATGAAATTTATTATTCAAATAATTGATATGCACAATTTCTAAGTAAAAACATGACACGCCTAAACAATGTGTTTAAAATGAAAATGTACAATCCATGTAATATAGACCTATGAGTCCCGAGTGTCAAACTTAGGAAAACGTTTCAAAAAAAAAACTACTAACTATAATATAATCAACTAGGCCAAGAAAATATGACTGATTGGTTATTTTATATCTAAGAGCAAGGACAAAGTTTAAATTAAGAGAATGTGGTTAGGAATGGATGGATTCCTTAAGATTATAGTTTCACCATATTATGCATTGCATTCAACTTCATTTCATCAATAATTATTTAGCCTTCACCCTAGACTAAAGACCCATAGCAAGTATTATCCACTTCTGCAACGTAATATACTACCTATACTAAGACAAACCCCACTTTCGTAGTGTTTTAAGAATAACTAGGTACATTAACGGTAACTCTAGGTTATTCTTTCACAGTTGTAAGCGCTCTCCCGAGGCACAATATGAGCTATGTAAAAATGTAACTTTTCCAACCACTAATCTCTCTCTCAAAGAAATTAGTGGTATAATATATTAGTTGTAGTGATCAAGCACAAACAATTCAGTAAGAAATTATAGATTCACATCCAAAATTAAAGGGAATATGGTATTAATTCATAAAAGTCAAATACAAAGCAATACCAGACTACACTCATATCCTAAAGAATATGAGGGATTAGCGTTGCATGATTTCTATCATCATATAAAGAGAGGAAGAGGGAGACAATGAGATAAGCATTAGAGAACCAATAAAAAACTCTCAGAGAAGCCGTCCTTACGATCCCCTCTGGTAGACACCTTGATCCAAAATGTTCCAACTACAAATCTACCTTCCAGAAGTGCCCAAAGAACTTGATCCGTGGCTATCTCCTTTGTCTCCTACTCTCCCAGATCAGTGCTCAAATGCAACAAGATAGAATATGTATCTCCCTGTAACCAAATTTTCCTTAGGTCATAAGTGGGGCTCTGGACGTCATTAAGATGCAGTCATTCGATCCATTGTTATCTTTAATCTGCACTGATTACGTAAACTCAGTACCACTAACAAGGTGTCGGTGGCACTGGACACCCGATGGGCCCGTCATATTCCAATGATCTACTCATTAACATTAAAAAGAATCGATTTGGGATAGAGTATAAAGGACCATACGTCCAATGTGAGGTACAATAGGTATTGCTCTAAATTTGGAATCAAATAATGTTGGTTGTCAACTAACTTGAAACCCTCAATAATTTGTGATGCTACCGACAAGTATGTCAATAGCACTGAGTTGCCTTCTGTGCATTTTGACTTGATTTGGCTACAAAAGGCAGTACCACCAAATAGCGTGTCGGTGTTATTGAAGTAATTAATTTGGTTATTTTTGCTTTGTGGGCAATGAGTCAGTAGCATCAACTTCTCTCTTCAGTAGCTTTGACTCCACACTTAGTAGCATCGAACACAGTCTCAATAACACCGAGATTTTTGGAATTTCTTGTTGGATTTTTGCATCATGTCGGTAGCACCAAGCTGTCATGCAAATACTCAAATTACCTAAAACATGAGAAACATAATATAAGTATGAATAAAAATGATAATTCAACATAATTTGATATAAATATTCAATATTTTATATAGCAGTGATTCATAGGATAATAATGATAAACAATATATGAATTATGTTGAGTTGAACAATTATACACTAAATGTAACACCCCTCCAAGCACATATATGACAGCGGAAGCAAACCTCATGTTTTCCATAACATGGGTCACTTGGCTCGGAGGAACATTACAAAACATGATAAACATTGCAATAAGATAAATGAAACACTTTGCATTAACTCAAAATATAGATTCATACATTGTTCATAAAAAGGGAAAGACATAAACTATCTCATCTTATATCGAACCTAATACATGTAGGCTAAGCAAATCTAAAGCATGAACTGAAACTACACTAGATAATCTATGGAGTGGTAGATGGCACCCCACCAAGATAAAGTCTCCTTGATCAACTACCCTTGAAGTCTCGCTTCAATTCCCTCTTGCTCCTTGATCTAGGGACATCTCGTCCCACAGCCATGCGAAAGAAAGCAACAATGTCAGTAACCGGCATTATGCATGTTATAAGAACTGAAAGTAAGCATATACTTGAACTGAAATAAACTTGACATGATTTAACATTAAGAATTTTCATTACGCTTTGGATTTCATTATATCAATGAATTAAGAAACAATACTATATGCATTCTCTCCATCACTGCCCACATGGGGCACATCATGCTCAGAAAGCCCATCATTGCTAGGAAGCCCATAATGACCATAAAGGTCCATCATTGTGAGAAACATATAATAAGTTACTTAATTCTCTTAACTTAACATTAACATCATTGCTCTTATCTTGCCATCAATGTAAATTGTCCTCATCCAATAATTGCACCAAAGTGATCATCATGTCGATTAAGGCTCATCTTAGTTGCACCAAAGTGCTCATCAATGCCATAAAGACAAAATAACATAAAGAGGAACAATTTACAACTTAAGTGCATTATCTTAATCATCATGGGATTTCTCCCTCTTAATCTTGACATTAACATTACATGATTTACATAAGTCTTTCTTCAATTTCCTTAATCGTGACATAAGCATAGCATTAGACTAATGAGCATCAATGATAAGCATAGGACTTTATGATTATATCAATCAACAAGCAAATAATAAAATCTGAGGCATCATCATTATCTTAATTGCATTCATTAACATGGAATTTATAGCATAATCTTAAATCATACGTAACGTGCAATTCATCCAAGATATATATGCATAATGGCATGACCTGCTTATATGGATTAAGGTAGATCCTAACTTAGTATCCCTAATCCTGATCGAATCCTATGATCCTAAAATTAACATGATTTCTATTAATTATCATCATTAGTACATCCTAAACCCTAATTTAAGTATCCTAAGAAATCATGGTTAGACACTATCAAATAAGGGTTTGAAAACCTAAAAATCATGTTCTCCATCAAAAAACCTTTCCAACGAATATTTTTGGGTATTTTTCTGATAAGCCGTAGATTTACTGTGAATTTAGGAAAATTTGGCCAATCAGATATCAAAGAAAATCCAAATAGGAAAATCAATTATCCAAAGAGTTGTGGGCCCTACCTAGCTGGCCCAATCAGGGGCCTCCAACTAGAGAACAAACTCATCATTTGCAAAACGGAGACAAGGGCGCTCAAAACCCAAAAATACCCATGGTCGCGCAATAGATGAATTAGATTCACAAGGGCAAAATTGGTAAAACCCTACATGGCATCTTCATCTTCGAATCAAAGATGACACCGCACACTACATTTCGAATTCAAGAACCAAAATAAAAATGTGATGGATTCATTGCGAACTAACTAGAGGAACCAGTTCCTGGGATCACTGCGGCCTCAAAGAGCGTTGACTCGGGGCCTGTGGTGCTAGGAACGCCATTATTCCCAGCTTCATACTGTGAGAAATAGAGTATAGATTCTGATTTCAAGATCATCGAGAAATAGGGCGTTTAAGTGCCCTCAAAAGTCAGAGAACCAAACACCGGGACCAGGCGAAGACACAACTATGATCCCCATAGCTAGTAGGTCACTGGATGACCTGGGAGGTGAACGTCGATGAGAAAGCTTGAACTGGGCTACAGGTTATGGAGTTTGGGGCACTTGCGAGACAAACTAGAAAAAGGAAACACAAGATGAAGGTCCATAGATGCTTACTTGGTTGCCAATTTGGTTGAATATGGTGGAGGAGAATGAGCGTTCAAGGTGTGTGCTGAATATAAGGATTGAATCTGTCAGTGTGACTTAGAGAACAAGAGATCAAATTGAAAGGAGAGGGGAGAATTATGTGGTTCAACGGTCATTTTTAGCCTTATATATATGTTTGGGGATCGAGAAGATAACATGTAAGTCCTAGAGGCGAGAGGAGTTTTAGCCCTAAAGGGCATTTCATCATTAGGGCACAGAGTCCCTTCGAACCCAGGCTCATTTGATTCGGGTCGACGTTGTGATCTCAACCGTGAAGAAATCAACTGAAACGGGACACTAGGGGGGGGCAAGCGGGGTCAGATAAGGAGTCAGGCCCTGGTTTCCTGATTACGGTCTCCTACTGAAGGTAGAAGATGATCCTATGTCCCTACGATAAAAAGAAAACAGTTGGGAGAGACTCCCCTTAATACAAGCACATGTGACATTTAAATAAATGGAAACTTAGGCGGATAAATCAAATTATCAAATAATAATTAACCCAAACTATATGTTAACTTCCCTAATGGATTTGAAGGGTCAAATGAAGCCCTATTGACTCCAAATTTGAACCACAAGCTAATTATGACTTCTAGAATCTCCCTACTCAATTAGATTTAGGTTTTCATTGACTTTTGTTCATCAACCTCATATAGGTTGCTATTTAATGCATATATTATTAAAATGTGACATTAATACGGAATTATCCTATTCAATGAGTTGGTTGAATTGATTTTAGGGTTATGAGAATATCTCATTATATTAGGGACTTAATTGTCACTTTAAGTTCTATCTGATAGATAAAATCCTAAAATTGCAAATTAGGGTTTCGGATTAAGGCCCTTGATATGTTTAATATTTTTAGGATGTTACAATTTTACCCACCTTAAATAAATTTTGTCCTTGAAATTTTCTTAGACCACTACCCACCTTAGGGTTTTCCATATTCATATAACATCCTAACTTATTATTCAAAAGCTCAAGACTAAACACATATATGGTCTAAGGATAAAGTCAAAATCTAAAAGTGATAATCTAAACCATACCTTGATTACTTTCCTCCTCCATGTCCATAGCAAAGACTCTTGCATGTCTCTTAGGGGTTGGGTTCTAGTTCTTGGCTTCCTTCCTCTGTATCTTAGGGTGATCTGGCTTTATGTGTCCAGGTTATCCACAATAATAGCATAAACCAGTACCAAACCTGCACGACCCTCCATGGACCCTCTTACAAGTTGGGCACTATGTTTTCTTTTAGACAACAGGGGCTTCAACCTCAGGAGCCTTCCTCTTGTTGTTAGGAGGTTGATGTTGATGTTGGTTGTTGTTCTGAGTAGCCTCCTTCTTGTATGACCTTCCGGGGTGGTCTTCTAGCTCTAGGGCAACATCCAACACAGCTTGAAGGGTTCTCTGGCCTCTTCCTGATAGGGTAAAGCTTAAGTCGGGCTTGAGTCCTCAGATGAACTTCTTTGTCCTATGTCGCTCATCATAATCATAATTATACTTCTGTAGGATCCTAAACTTCATGGCATACTGAGTCACAGTCATGTCACTGACCTGAGCTAGATTGGCAAACTCTAGCTCCATCTTCTCTATCATGGCTTCAGACACATTGTGCTCCTGGAAGGCTTCAACAAATCCTTCCCATGTGAGTGTAGGTGCATCATCCACTCTTGAGTTGAGGAAGTTCTCCCACCATGTACGGGCTGCTCCCTTCAGCATGTGGGTGGCAAAGCAAACCCTAGACTACTGAGGGCAGTCCAGGTCATGAAAACAATGCTCCATGCTCATAATCCATTCTTCTCCCTTGGTGATGACATCATTGTAAGGACCCTGGCCATCGTTTTGGGCTTACCCTATTTGTTTTACCTAAACCTGGTGCTTGGTTGTTTGCTAATCACCTTTAGTGGTGATTAGGGTTTGCTTGTGCTTTGTTGAGAGTTGAGGTGCTACTTGCAAAATAACCTAAGATAGGGTTGAAGAGCAATTTTGTCACCTTGAGAGATGTCTTTCTCTCTCTTTGCTTCCTCTAGGGTTGAGAGGAAGGTTTGGGTTTGTGCCTTGAGTTGTCTTGGGCTTGGTTGAGCTCTTTTGGGCCTTGTTCTCCCTTGTTTGGGCCTTGCTTTGCTTGGTTGAGCCCTGTATCGGGCAAGGGTGCTTGTGTCGGCCTTGCTTTGTGTTGCCCATGAGGGGTGTATTGGCCATGGATGGAGTGTTTTGGCCTTTGACCTTTGTTGACCTTCTTGCCTTGGTTGTGTCACCCAAGCTTGGACAAGTGGCCGACCCTTGGGGGAGTAGTGTCATGGCATGTGCATGAGTTTTGCAAGGTGTTAAAATGTGTGGACAAGTGTCCCTTGGTAAGGTGACACCTTGCCTTGGTCTAACCTTGACCCCCATCTATATATGCCTTGCCTTTCTCTTCCTTAGGAACCCTTTTAGCTCTTTGTTGCTCCTCTCTTCCTTGGTGCACGATACACCTACCCTTTGGAGCAAGTTGGTGGCCGATCCTTCTCCCTTGGTGGTGATCCCTTCTTCCTTTAGCTTGGTGGCCAAACCCTAGGTGGGTCTTGTCCTTTGGTAAGCATCTTCCCTCTCTCCCTAGAATCTTCCTCTCCATCTTGCTTACTCTTAGGCCATGGTGGTTATGCTTCTTGTTCCTTTTCTTGAGGTGGCCGAAGTAGTGTGCTTGGAGCTAGGTGCTAGAAGCTTGGAGCTTTGGAGCTTGAGGAGTTTGCTTAAGGCGGGTTACATAACTTCTAACCCTAGCTATACTACCTTCTCTATGTTGCATGTTTCATATATGTTGACAATCGACCATGCATGTATGTTTCTTGCTCTAGAACATGTTGTTGATCTTATGGATATTATGATGTTGATGTTGTTGTTGTTGTTGATGGGTTATATGCCTTTACACCTAGTTGGCCGAACCATAGTTGGGGTTTTCTTTGGTAGCAACACTCCTTTCTCTCCTTGGTCTAGAGAAGTGAGTTTGATCTCTAGTAATATGGGCAATACCCCTCTCTCGTTTAAGTTGAGAGGTGAGCTTATATTCTAGTTGCTTGGGTAACACCCTCCTCTCACCATGGATTTGAGAGGTGAGCTTTTGATGACCTATGTTGAGGTTAGTCCTTGTAGTTTCCCGACTTGTGAAATAGGTTGTGCAAAACCCCTCTCTTGGATGTTGAGAGGTGAGCCAACCTTCTTGATCAATTAGAGTTTGGTGCCCTTGTGCTTGAGGTTGAAGACGACCTTGTTGGGTTGTGTCTTGCATGATATGACTTTGGGGATAGTGCTGCCCGATAACCTTCTTGTCTTGGGTTGTACCTTTGGCCGATACCCATGTGTGCTTCGACATTATGCTTTGTCGAGTGCCCTACACGATACATATTTTTGAGATAATTTTACCTTGATGTCTGATATACCTTATCCACCCTAGAGTTAGGGTTTGGGTGACATGGTTGTTAAACCCTTGGATGGGAATCTTGGTCGATTTGAAGCCTCAACCCAAGCTTGGGCATTAGTGTTGCTCTAGGCGACATGAGTTGTCTACCCTTAATGCACGATATGCCCTTGAGGTGTAATTCTTGGTAGATAAGCTTTGCTTGGGTGATCCTTGTATCCCTGGACGATATGCTTAGTTGGAGCTTAGTTGGTGCCTGTCATGGTCCATTGGACGATACCCTTGGTGGAGTTGATAGATGGGTGATATACCCTTGATGAGATGTTGCCCAATACCCTCCTTAGGGTTAAGTCTTGGACGAAACACCATGTAGAGAGGGTGCTCGATGCACTCCCTTGTCTTTAGGTGGCCTTGGCCGTTATCCTTGATAAGCTTGGACGATATGGCTTCATGCCCGAAATGCCAAACCTAGGATGTTGACCGTTATGATGTTGGCTATGCACGACACCTTTTTTGGGCGTCATGGTTAACCTGGCTGATAGGGTTAACCCTTGGATGATTCTAGAAGGTTGCACGATAGGGGCGCCTTGGGCGACACCCCGTTGGCCGATATGGCTCATGTTGAAGGTTAGCCCGATAGTGGAACCTAACCCTAACCCTAGCTTGGTGCACATTAGACCCTTGGCTGATAGCCATGCTAGTGCTGCACGTTATGACCTCGTGGTTGGCTGCCCGACACCATGAGTGTTAGTGGAACTTTGCTGCATGTTAGAGGATGTGCAGTGTTTGGTTGATATGGTGGTGAGTTGCTTTAGGGTTTGGAACCCTAGCTGGTACAGCCTTTGGTGAGGGTTGGCTCTACTCGCCATACCTGTAGTGAGGGTTGTAGGAGTTTTGGTGAGGGTTCTGATATCCCAGAATGTATATAGTTGATGGTTCTCTTTTAATAATGATAACACAAGTGATATGATGTAATCACCTTGCATCCTGCAAATATGATGATGAGATGTAATGATAGGTTGTGAACTAGGAAGCTTGGAAACTTATGATGTTGCTTCACATGTTGATATAACACATGCATATGGTCACAAGTATAAGGCATAACATATGCCCATGATTGATAATAATACTATAAATGATAAAGCTTGTGTGATATACTCATGGATGCTTCTTTATACTTGATAGCATGATCATTCTGTTAATCCATGATGGTTTCAGTAATCTCTACGAATGTGTATACTAACCATGCAAATATTTCATGTGGATTCATAGCCTGGTAAGATCTATGAGATATATGTGCTTTGATTAGTACAATGTGATGATAATCCTTGTTAATGGAATAACAAGTTGATAGGTCTGAGAACCTATTATAAGGTTGAGTGCCTAGTTGAGTTGTTATCCTCTGATGATAAGATAAGGGATGTGTTCCCAGGATGTTGATACATGACTAAGATGCCTTGAGAGGCAGTGGTTGATATCATGAGGGATTGAGGTCCCAAGACAGTATGTTGATGGCAATAATGATGTAATTCTATAAGGCTATGTTTATACCTTGTTTTGCCTCAACAATTGGCTTAAAATATACTAATCAATTACAGACAAACATATCATGTAGTTTGCCCTGGCCATAGATCCATTACCATCAGTATTTGGTGATGGTGAAACAGGTTTATCCTGCGGGATTACCTGGAGCGCATATTGTTGAATATGTGTGGTTTCCCCTAGCCTAAAATAGGAGGGTTGAGTGCAACTGTGGTTGCATACTTGGGATGTATGGAGCATGGTGAACATACATGTGGCAAAACATCCCATTATCACACAGATAACGAGGTGTTACGCGAAAATGTGTGGAAATCACCATAACCACAGATTATGAAAATACGGGTTAATTAAAACCGATTGCGGAAAACTGATAAACTGTGAAACTATTACTTTCCAGTCCTCATCCTGCACAGAATCATGTCATATATAAACATACATGAGATCTGATGCGTGTCCACAGCTTCAAGGAACAGCTGTATATCCGTCACATGAGTTCACCACCTGATTATATACATAAAGGCCCATATCCGACCAACAGCAGGATATACAAAACACCTTCGATCGTTCATCGAGAAACATCGTCAAAACACAGCCAAGGACCTGAGAGTACAGGGATGACTCTAGACTCTACTACAAAACATCCAAAACAGCAGCCTATCCATCGCTTGCCTTCTACTGCTCTTCAAGCTGCTCGGTCGCAACACCACGACCACGACCACGTCTATCTCGACCACCTGAAAAACCAGCGGAGTGAGACAATTGAACAATTGTCCCAGTGGGAAACATAACTCCCCACCGCAACTACAGAACCTCAGCAAGATATACTATAACAGCAGATAATTATCAACATGTATAACCAGAGCAATCTATATATATATATGGCAAAGCTATTCTTACCGACAAGCTTACCAGTTGTACAAGGTGCATATAACCAAATATCTCTCAATAGAACATGTTTATCAGAATAAGATACAATGTCACAAAACTTGATTATCAAGATAAGGCATATTACCACATACCTGATGAATATAGAAGTACCTGCAGATATACCATAATTTAATACACAAACAAGGCCTCAACCAATGTTACGTGTTTATCTTAAGCAGTAAATACTAAACGGCTGTATTACGTATTATTATTATGCCCCGAGGATTTGAATCGTACCATTCAAATCCAACCTTCGGTTACGAAACCCAAGCTGGTGCCATACAAGGTCAATGGAAGAGCCGAACTCCACGACCTCCCATCTCGTGGTCAGTACATGAGTACAACACAAGCAGGACCGCAGTCACATGCTGAAGTGGTCTAAGCCATAGGGTTAGCTCCATAGGCTACCCTCACTCTAGCCCGCCTTGGTACAGGTCTCGGCGCTAGTAAAACTGAGCCACGGGCCTGTTCACCGTGCTCTGAGCCATGAACGCATTCATGCTCCTCGCATCACATATCCTGAGCCATGGGCCTGTTCACCATGCTCTTCACACGTGTCTGAGTCTGCAACTGGAGTTACACTCTTAGCTCCTCATTTTCAGGCTAGGAGCAACCTACACATATTCAACAATATGCGCTTCCAGGTTAACCCGTAGGAGAACCCGTTTCACCATCACCGAGTCCTGACGATGATGGATCTATGGCCAGGGCAAATTACATGATATATTTCACTGTGATTAATTAGTATCTTTTAGATGGATTGCAAGATTCAACCAAGTTGTATAAAATGCAAGATATAACGGAAGGTAAACATCATTATATTATTATTTAATCACATCAGCTTGATCCATCACAGGGATCCAACATCACATATTACCACTTGGCCTCTTGCCAACCATCCAGATCCATCTCAAGGATCATCACGTACCATGGGATATCAATCCTTCATCATGTACTGTCACTGACTCTCAAGGCTCACATCATCATTGTGGTACCAACACATTACATATATATGATCTCATAGAATAATTATCAAGGTAATAAACCCATCACATATGTCACATATCCCTTTCATGGCTACACATCATCTGCATGGTTAGGATACATAATAACCATAGATTCAACATAAAGAATATGCTCACTATCATGAACTATCATTCAAAATACTCTACTTATCATTATTACACTATTTGTTGTTCAAGCGTATTAAGCACATCATTATCAGACCATATACATACTCACCCTTATCTCAAGATTATACAAACAACCAAGGTATTCACTTTATATAGAAAGCATGTTGAGTATGCAGAGTAAACACTATTGTTACCAATGCCATTACTGTTACCATCCACTTATCATCACTATCTTTATCATTAGGCAACCATTAATGCAACTACCATTTAACATTATCATTAACCATCAAGCATAAGATTCATATCAATATCATGACATTACTACTCTTGTTACCATCGTTACCATTATTAGCATCACCATCTACTATTATCCTCATTGCTATGTCATTAAGAAGACTATTAATGTAACTGTCACTTAGCCACATTATTCCAACATGATCATTATTATTACTTTCTCTTACTAGCAAGGCATCACCTTCATCAACACAACTAATATTACCCACACTATTGACATCTTAGTTATCAACAACATTATCATTAATACTACCATGTCATTATTATTGTTACTAAGCAAGGTATTACTACCGAGATTTGGTTATGCTTGAGCGTCTACTGTCATGATACTTGGGACCGTCACCAAAGGACCTAACTGCCCTCACCTAAGACCTCACAACCCTTACTATGGCTAACTTGCTTGGCTAGGCATGGGGAGGCAGCAACGCTGCGTTGCACCCAACCTACTGCCCGCAACGCCCCTGTCACAAGAGAACCGTGCGACATGGGTGTCGCGCGTCAGGGAGTGTCGCACGATACACCCCATCGGGCAGTGCCCGTCATAGCTAACACCTGACGTCCGATAACCAAGGGTAACGCCCATCTATCAACTCCTCAACATCCAGGAGAGAGAAGGAGAGAAAGAAGGAAAGGAGAGAGGGAAAGAAAGAGAAGGACTCCCCACATATCGTGCAACAACACAAGGCCTAACGGTCAGCACACTCGCCCAAAACCAAAGGCTTGATGCCCGTCACAGCCCCATGCTATCGCGTGTCACAACCTAGGCCTATCGGCCGACACAAGATGCAACGCCCGTCCGGGCTATCAGCCGTCACACTTTGTGCCATAACGTGAAACTCCACCATCTACCAAAGAAAGCCTTGTCGTCCACCACAAGGACTAAAGCCTAACGTCCAAGAGAAGGACCAGAAGATAGCTCGTCTATCGTGCACCAAGGTATACAAACATATCGTCCAACCAAAGCTTAGCTCACTCTATCGCCCAACACATGGGTAGGGTATCGGCCAACCCTAAGAACACTCCATGTCGTCCAACTCAAGGTACCCTATCTTCCAACATAGAGAGCACCCTATCGTCCAACTCCAAGGCAAGGGCTCCATGTCATCCATCAAAGAGGATATCGTCCAACACACCCAACAACAAAGGGATATCGCCCAAACTTAGGTCACCATCAACCTCCAACTCAAGGGAAACCAAACCCTAGATCACTAGAAACCCTAAACCCTAAGGGCATATTGGCCATCAAAGGAAGCACAAGCAAGATACAAAACAAAGCACTAAGCTAACTATTAACACATAACAAGGTTATTGCTAGAGGTAAAGAAGTTAGGGTTAGAAATTATGCAACCCGCCTTATGCTCCAAGCTCCAAGGTACTCCAAGGTCCAAGCTATCGTCCACCAGGCTTCTCCAGGAAGGTGTATCGGCCACCACTTCAACTCCTAGGGAGTTTATCGTCCAACACAAGCTAGATGGAGAGGGATATCGTGCACTCAAGGTGGAGGAGAGACCAAACGATCAAAGGAGACCAAGGCAAGAGAAAGAACCATATATATAGAAGGAAAGGGTGGAGAAAACAAGGTACAACCATGCTAAGTGTCGTCCACCCAAGGGACACTTGTCCTAGGGTTCAAGCCACCACTTGCAAGGTCTAAGACACTTGTCCAAGACATGCACCAAGTGTCCACTACACAAGACCAAGCATCATGGGCAACACAGGCAGCAGCTCTGCTGGGCGACACACCAGCCTGTTGGGCGACACACCAGCCTGCTGGGTGACACAAAGCAGGTCCTGGCCGACACAAGGCTCAAGAAAGCCCAAACAACACATCTCAAGGCCCAAACAAGCTCAACACAGGCCCAAAGAACTCAAACAACAAGCCAAAGCCTTCCTCTCAACCCTAGAGGAAGCAAAGAGGGGAAAACATCTCACAAGATGACCAACTTGCACACAAAACCCTACACTTGGGTTATTTGCAAGTAGCCCCTCGAACTCTCAACAAAGCACAACAAAACCCTAATCACCTCTCAAAGGTGATTAGCAAGCATCAAACCACCAAGGTTAAGCAAAACAAATAGGGTAAACCCTAAATGCAGGTCAGGGTCCTTACAAGCTAACCCCCTTTAAGGGATTTCGTCCCCGAAATCCGAAGAGAAAAGTGAGGGATACTTCTGCCTCAACTCTTCTTCAAGCTCCCACGTGGCTTCTTCAACGCCACGACGCTACCAAAGAACTTTCACAAGAACCAGGTCTTTCCTCTTCAGCTTCTTGATCCTTCTGTCAAGGATCACCACAGGACCTTCCTCGTAGGTCACATCTGCATCAAGCTCAACCTCAACTGGCCGTATCACTGTACCTAAATTCGGATGACTTCTCTTCAGCATACTGACATGAAATACTGGATGCAACTTGTGCAACTCTGGAGGCAACTCTAACTCGTAAGCTACCTTGCCAACACGTGCTCTGACTAGGTAAGGCCCCATATACCTGGGAGCTAATTTACCCTTCCGTCCAAACCTTAGCACACCCTTCCACGGCGAGACTTTAAGATATACCTTGTCTCCTACCTGGAACTCCAAAGGTCATTGACGATTGTCCGCATAAGACTTCTTCCTGTCTTGTGCCACTTTCAACTGTTGTTGTATCACTTTGATCTTTTCTGTTGTCTGCTGTACTAACTCAGGACCCAAAAGTTGATACTCACCTGATTCATACCAACACAAAGGAGATCTGCACTTCCTTCCATACAAAGCTTCATAAGGAGCCATGTCAATGCTCCGCTGATAACTATTGTTGTAGGCAAACTCTATCAAACTCAGATGTACATCCCAATTTCCTAGAAACTGCAAAACACAAGCTTGAAGAAGATCTTCCAAAATCTGAATAGTCCTCTCGGACTGTCCATCTGTCTGCAGGTGAAAAGCTGTACTGAACCTCAACTGCATTCCCAACGCCTTGTGCAACTGTTCCCAAAAATGACTCGTAAACTGAGGACCTCTGTCAGAAACTATCGTTGCTGGCACACTATGCAAACGTACTATCTCATCCACATATACTCTGGCTAGTTTCTCAGCTGTATACGTCATCTTCACTGGTAGGAAATGGGCAGACTTATTCAATCTGTCCACTATTACCCAAATGGAATCATGATTCCTAGTTGTCCGGGGTAGACCAACTACAAAATCCATGGTTATATGATCCCATTTCCACTGCGGTATCGGCAAAGGTTGCAACGTACCTGCCGGCTTCTGATGTTCAGCCTTCACTTGCTGACACACCGCACATCTCGCCACGAACTCAGCTACATCTCTCTTCAAACCGGGCCACCAATACAAGTCCTTCAGACTATGATACATCTTGGTGACACCTGGATGCATCGCATACATCGACGTATGTGCTTCCTCAAGCACCAACTTCCTCAAATCATCAGCATCTGGAACTACCATCCTATCATGATAGCAAACTAGTCCATCCTCAGACTCATGGAACCCATCACGCTTGTCGCTGCCGAATTCTGATCTAATCAACAGTACTGCATCATCTGTCTGTTGCGCACCCTTGATTTGTTGTCTCAACGTAGGCTCAACTTGCATCTGTACAAAAAGACCAGACAACAAAGAAACTTCCATCTGTACATTCATCTGCCTAAGGGAAACAAACATATCTTGCCTATGGCATACCAGAGAACTCAACTGTGCCTTCTTTGAAGAAAGGGAAGAAGAAGACTTTCTGCTAAGCGCATCAGCTACTACATTCGCCTTACCAGGATGATACTCGATCGTGCAGTCGTAATCATTGATCAACTCCATCCATTGTCGTTGTCGCATGTTCAACTCTTGCTGCGTAAAGATGTACTTCAGATTCTTATGGTCCGTAAAGATCTGACACACTTCCCCATACAGATAGTGTCTCCAAATCTTTAACGCATGAACTACTACTGCCAAATCCAAATCATGAGTCGGATAGTTCTCCTCATGTTTCTTGAGCTGTCGCGAGGCAAAAGAAACCACATGATCTTCCTGCATCAACACACAACCTAAACCTTTCTTGGAAGCATCACAGAAAACAACATAGCCTTTCCCAAGCTCTGGCAAGATCAACACCGGAGCACTGGTCAGCTTCTCCTTCAGACTCTGGAAAGCTTGCTGACATCGATCATACCAAACAAAAGGTACATCCTTCCTGGTCAACTTCGTCATCGGCAACGCGATCACACTGAAGTCCTTGATAAACCTCCAGTAGTATCCTGCTAAACCCAGGAAACTACGAACTTCTGTCAGCGTCTTCGGTTGTTCCCAATCCGCAACGGACTCCACCTTCTTCGGATCTACTCTGACTCCTTCCGCGAATATCACATGACCCAAGAAAGTCACTTCATCCAACCAGAACTCACATTTACTGAACTTGGCATACAACTGATGTTGATGAAGAAGAGTCAACGCTTGACGAAGATGTTGCTCATGCTCTAGCCTGTCCCGACTATAGATCAAGATATCATCTATAAAGACTACAACAAACTGATCTAAGAACGGACGAAACACTCTGTTCATCAGATCCATGAAAGCTGTAGGCGCATTGGTTAACCCAAACGACATAACCATGAACTCAAAATGACCATACCTCGTCTTGAAAGCTGACTTTGGTATGTCACCCACCTTTATCCTTAACTGGTGATATCCATAATGTAGATCGATCTTCGAAAACACTGTAGCACCCGCAACTGATCAAACAGATCATCTATCCTCGACAATGGGTACTTATTCTTGATCGTGACCTTGTTCAATTGCTGGTAGTCTATACACAACCGCATCGAACCATCCTTCTTCTTAACAAACAACACGGGAGCACCCCAAGGCGACGTACTCGGTCGGATAAAACCTTTCTCCAACAACTCCTGCAACTGCTTCTTCAACTCTGCCATTTCTGCTGGAGCCATCCTATACGCTGACTGTGCAACTGGCCGTGTTCCTGGAACCAGATCAATCTCGAAATCAATCTCTCGAGGTGGAGGAACACCAGGAAACTCTTCAGGAAACACGTCTGCAAACTCTCGAACCACTGACACCTCCTCAAGACTAGGACCTTTTGCCTTGGTAACCACAACGATATCCACTACGTGAGCTAAGAACGCCTCACATCCTTGTCGTAACAACTTATCTGCCACCATAGCTGATACCAAACACGTCGGAAGAATCTTCCTATCTCCCTGGAAGATCCACTTCTCTCCAGCAACATCAAACACTGCCTTCTTGGAATCGCAGTCCAAGACAACATTATACCTCTCTAAGGTATCCATCCCAAGGATAATGTAACATCCCTGACCTGGGTTATAAACTAACCCTAGGTGTTTTGCCTAAGTATGTAATTAAACCCTGGTGATTATCTTTTGACATGTAATTAAGTTCCTCAGGAACATATACTTTCAATTTTATCCTTTTTAATCAAAGTTGTAGTATTATTTTGGTAATGTAGGGGCTTATGTGCAAATTACCCAGTTAAGGGGTTAACTTGCAATTACACATGTTAAGATGTTCTTTTGATGATGGGAAATCATATGAGTGAATATGATGAGACATGATGGATTTCCCAAGCTTGGGCATCTAGATGCAGCTTGTGGAATAATCCTTATGCTTAAAAACCCTAATTTGGAGTAAAATGCAGTTTACCCAATTTGAGGGGTGCAACTTGTAAAATACATCATCTAGAACATCTTTTATGACTCTTGTCATCATTTAGAGTATAAATGGTGAAAGGGAAACATCAATGAATAATCAGATAAGAAAAATGACCTTTGTACATAAAATTCACTAAGTTTGAGTAAGGAAACCTTCCACGTATGTACCCTAGTTGAAAGTTGGCTTTCTTTACCCCTAGATCTTGAGATTTCATGAGCTTTGCATAAGTTTAGATGAGATTGGACGTTCCCTTAAATAAGAAAGGACTTGGATGAGAATTTCAAAGTTCTAGAGGTCTTTATGGTGTAAATCAGCCTAAACTATATAAGCACCTTTCTTTCCAAACCAAGCAAACGTTTTCCTTCACTTCCTCACTTTTTATCTTTCTCAACCAGCCAAAGCAAAGCTCAGGAGCTCAAGGGGACGACCAACCTATTCTAGGTAAGAGAACACCACCTTCTAGCTTGGATTCATGGAAGAAATCGTATTACAAGGTTGAATTGCTAGTTTTCTTACTTAGGTTCCTTGTTCTAGCCGACCATCCCCATCTTTTTCTTGAAGAATTGACCTTGGCCGACCTGTGGAGCTCAAGACGCCATTAAAGACTTAAAGCTTGGAAGCTTGGAGCTCAAGGAACGACCTTAAGGCGGGTTTTATAACTCTAACCCTTAGCTTTGTTATGCATATCTTTGTTCTTATCTTCTATGATTAGTTCTTCTTCTACCTCCCTTCTTCCTTGCTATTTTGCAAGCAAAACGGTGGAGGAACCGACCTGAACAGAGGTTGAGGATGATGGGCGTGGATTCCTATGTCACTTTATGAAATGACCTTGAACCCTTTTTGTCACGCCCCAATCTCACATTAACCACAAACCACGAGATTAAGACGCGACAGGATGGGATTAACACATAACCAATCATTCATCACTTTTTAAAACAATTCAAGGCATTTAAATGATAACCAAGTTTAAACTGTAAACAGAAAACTGAGCAAACTGCAGGAACTTTTCTATTTTACTGAATAAAGATACAAGCAAGGTCTACAGCATAATACATTGATTAACATAAAGAAAGCATAACATTAATTTACATCTTTGTACACATTCTCTCTCTTTCTCTCACACCTTGTCCCGAGGATCGAGGGGAAATGGACTAAGAGACCTCTAACTAGACTAACTACAAACCTTCTATAGACTAGGCGTTAGGATGAAACGATCCTTCCGACTCCTGATGCTGATGCTGACCTGAAAATGTTTGAGTAGAGGGATGAGCCTACTCGCTCAGTGAATAAAATTTCACTTAGCTATCACTAAATAACTCGTCAGGTTTATAACTGAAATAAATAAATATACAGTTTCAACAGGGCAGTTCTATTGACATGACAGATATACAGGTAATAATCACATTTCTATGCATCAACAGGCATTTCAAATAAATAAACAGATTTATAAATTTATTGTGATCCTAAATGATTTCTTATTCATTTTATTATTTTGCCCTAAATATATGCAGTGTACTCTGCATATAAAGATCCGCAGCAAGTTCATGCTACGGTCCCACCGTACAAGACTTAGCGACACACCCAAGAAATGCTAAGTCTGACGCCAGCCCTGCTCTGCCACAGGACCACAGGCTCTCCGGCCTACAGGTTCTCCGGCCTCAATGCACTACTCCGAGTGCTCTAGACTCTTCCTCTAACCTGAGTACACAGGCGGAGAGTCTCACGGGGTTACCACCGTGACTCCGCACGGATTAATGTTGAATAACCCCCATTTTCCTCCAGTGCCACCGTGACTCCGCACGCGTTGTTGTTGGACACTGCCTCTATTTCCTCATTTGTCCGTGACACAGGCACGGATGATGTTGCAACACGAGTTTCACCCCTAAGTTGCAGATACCTCTTAGGGGTTCTACGGTGTTAGGGCACCTAGGTCTATTAATTAATTAATAGATAAACAATTTAACAGGAATATCGCATTACAACTGTATAACATAGAATTTCCTCTTTCTCATCATTCAGATCATGCATTTCAAGTTCCAATGAACTTATCACACTAAAATGTACATACTACAATATTTAAAGGTCATATCAACTGATACTGAAGCAAATAAGCATTTAAAATGAGTTAAATAATGATTTCTAAATGAACTGCCACTCACCCACTTCGGTGTGCTCGTATACACCGAAAAACATCCACAAACACGCCTAATTCTGCCCTTTACAGCAGTGTGCACGCCGTGCACCTAGGCTGCACGTCGTGCACCTTCAGTGCACTTCTGTTCTACTTTTCTACACCTTTGCACGCCGTGCAAACTGACTTGCACGCCGTGCAAACTGACTTGCACGCCGTGCACCTGGGATGAAACTCGTTCCGCTTCCTGTAACTTTGCACGCCGTGCAAACTGACTTTGCACGCCGTGCACCTGCGCAGAAACGGAATTCCCCTAAATTAGCTTTCTGCAATGTTGCACGCCGTGCAAAACGGATTTGCACGCCGTGCAACCTGCGCAGGGGCGGAAATTGCAGAAATAAAAGAGAAGATTGGGGTCGATTCGGTGGACGATTCTTACCTGAATCACTCCTATAGCTTCAGAATGACCTAGCAAGCACTTGGCAAGAAGAAAGAACGGAGGGGAAAGCATTGTTCGCTCCCTAGACCATCTCCATGGTCGTCTTCTTCATGGCTGCAGGAGGAAGAAGAAGGTGAAGAAGAAGAAGATGATGCAGCCGGTTGGTTTGGCTGGAGAAGATGAAGAAATCGAAGAAGAACGGAGAAGGAAGGAGCTTGGTTGCCTAGCTTCTCCTCTAGCTTGCTCTCTTTCCCTTTCTCCTTCTCTATTTTTCCCAAGCGGCAACCGAAGGAAATGAACTATCGTTCATTCCAAAGTCGGTTAATAGAGTTAAAAAGGAAAAACTGAAGGAAAGGATAAGGAAGGGTGCCCAGGGGCCGGATACAAATTGCCCAAAAACTTTTCCGAAATTACACATAGGTCCCTGCACACTAAAAAGCTTATATCTTTTTACTCGTAGGTCGGTTTTGCGTGATTTCTTCGGCAACGAATTAAGCACAAACTTGTCCTCAACCTCAGGACAAGAGAACAAGCTAATGATACATTAACACTAGCTCAAAGCTCAAAACACTATTAACAAAAGCAAGTACTCATCTCAACATAACTAGTTCAATTATGCACTAACCAAGGTACTTACTGCTAAATCGAGATGTGGGTCATAACACTTTTGGTCCAAACGGGTGCAACTCGTTTAAGGTCAAACGGGTTCAACCCGTTTGATCTCAAACGATCCTGCAAGATCATTTGGATCAAAACGACCCCAAGACCATTTCATTGGGTTGACCAAGCGTGGACCGTTTGGGTTTTCTGTTCACAATTATGTAGGCTAATGACCCACCAAATTTGAGGGGTTAACTCTAAAGGAATCGTAGGTTGAAGGCCAATTAATTAGGCAATAGAATTGAATTAAGTACTGATTTTCCAAACTAATTAACTTGAACTTTTGGGCAAACGGGTTCCAACCCGTTTGAGTGAGTTGACCAAGCATTGACCGTTTGGGGTACCTGTTCATAATATATTGAGTTTCATTCCTATAAATAATTGTAATCTAATTCCTAACCAATTAAGAATTGAAGACACTTCAATAACCTAACCATAATCGGGTGAAAGTTGCTGATTTCAATATGGATCTTGTTGAGTTTTGGGTTGAAGGACCCAAACGGGTTCCAACCCATTTGGGGGGTTCATCCAAACGATCTCACACTTGTTTAGTGACACCCTAAGATCGTTTGGATGTCTAGGGTTAAAGAAATTTGATGGTTTGAGGGTCCAATTACAAGATGTTGATAAATTGATGAAAAGTGCTGATTTTTAATTTAATTAGGGCTCAACCCTTATCAAATCATTTTGGTTTTTGGTCAAGCTTTGGGCAAACGGTCTCAAGATCGTTTGGAGGTCATCCAAACGACCTCAAGACCGTTTGAGCCAAGTTTGGGCCCAATTGGAGGTCAATTGATAGGTTCAACTCTGATTTGAATCATATTGTTGAACATTGATGATTAGCCAATTGGAAAACCTAATTGAGTTAGATTTAACCCTAATTGGCTTTCAATTGAGGGTCAATTTGGTGTCCAGTTGATTGAGGCTCATCCTAATTGACTCAATTTGTATATGGTTAACATGGCTTGGTCCAATTGAAAGCTTCAACATAAGAAATCCTATTCGAGCATAATCTTTGTGTTACCTTTTATGTTCATCCGGTTTGAACCCAAGTAGACCCACACTCGTTTAAGCCCAAACGAGTTCACACTCGTTTGAGTCCAAATGAGTTCACACTCGTTTGAGTCCAAACGGGTTCACACCCGTTTAAGCTCAAACGGGTTCACACTCGTTTAGGCTCAAACGGGTCCACACTCGTTTGGACTTAAATGGGTCCACACCTGTTTAAGATTAAGTGGGTCCATACTCGTTTAAGGTTCAAATGGATTCAAGGTCATTTGAGATTAAACAAGTTCAAGGTCGTTTAAGTATCAAATGGGTTGAAGGTTGAAGGTTAATCCCTAAACCAATTGGAGACCTTCAAGGTTGATTATACTTAATCACTTGAAGGTGTAAATGGTTCAATGATGATCTAATCTAAAACCTAATGGTAACCTAAGATGTTAAGGGACTAAGTGGCTAATGAATTGACCCATGATGATGGTCAATGGGTAAATTACCAAAATGCCCCTGAAAGGTTCAATTGAGTGATACCTTGTTTTAATCAAACCCTAATCACATGATAGTGATGAGTTGACTAGTGTTAATCAATGAGGACTTAACCCAACCTAATCTAGAGTGGTGTAATCACTATCTACTAGTTAGAGGAGAGAGAAAGTACCAATTATAATGGAAACTCAAGTAAAATGCCTTCAATATACATGAATGTGTAAGTTTAGGTATGATCCACTTATGTGAGATCATGGAAACCCTAATGATGATAATTGATGAATCTTAATCTTATCTGAGGTCTTTAATGATGATGTTTCTCATACATGAGTATTTTATGAGATCATTTCACCATGAGGTGAATAGTAAACCCTAATTCTAGGGTGATGACATGTAATGAGAATAGTAAACCCTAATTGATGAAAACCAGGGAAACCTAGCTCTTGTATGAGTAGGGAGATACAACTTCTTTAAATGAGTTATTTACTATTATCAGTTGATTTAACCATGCAGGTTCCTTTATGAGGATGATCATATCCAGGTATGGATGATGATACTATATTCATTGAAAGCATGTTGTTAGCTTTATGAATAGTGATATATCCTGATACCTTGTTAATAGCATCTTATGAGATTGATAGGCTGTGAGAGCCATGAATACCATCAAGGTCATGCTTTAAGAGATGACTTGTGATGAGAATATTGAGAAATGATAATTGATGAGAGTTAGGATTGTTACATTTAGTATTCTTCCTTCATATCTGCTATGCTAATGATTAATGTTTGAAAACATGTATGATGATAAAAGAATACTGAAATGTACCTAACTAATCAAGTATAATCATACCATGTAGAGCCCTGATCATAGATCCATCATTGTCAGGAGTTAAATGATGGTGAAACAGGTTTTCCTAAGGGGATTCCTGGAGCACATACTTTTGAATATGTGGGGTAATATGGATGTGAATTTCCTTACATCCTAGTGTAGGAATTGATGTAGATGTATCTTAATCTATCAATCCTTCACTATGTTTTATGTCGGGGTGATGTAACACTAATCTCCCGAGGAAATCCTTTATACCACATCGATAAGAGATAAACAAGAAATCTTTCGGTAGCGAAGAGAGTACAGAATGCCACTGTGACTCTAATAGCGAAGTATCAGAATACCCTGGTAAGCTATAGTAGTAGAGACACTAGATGTCCTACATGTTGATCCTCTTACTGACTGAGGAAGATGAGGTCATAAGAATCCGGCTCTTTTGATGACCTATGTATGATACCGATGCGACTTAATAGTGATCAGTTGGAGTATGAGCGGTATATCTCATCTCCGCAGGGCATAATGATGTTTGTAAAACATAATCAACCGCGTAGTATATCTGCTTAGGTTGAACTACGAGATACATTGGTTGAAGATTCTTTACTTCGTATACATATTCTTCATATTCCTTAAATGTTGTTGTTCTAATTGATAACAATTTGTTGTTGATTACCTTAAAGCTTTTATTGCCTATGTTATTCTTGGTTGCTATAATAAAGCTTCTGGCAAAGAGTTATAACTCTCGCTGGGACAATTATTTAAAATTGTCTCACCCCGTAGATTTCAACTTTTTAGGTGGTCGTCGAGGGCGAAGGAATCAATCTTCAGGAGACCAATATCAGCAGCAGCAGCATTAGGAGCAGCAGTAAATCTCAGGTGGAGATTCAGACTGCTGAGTTGTATAGTTAGATAGTCAGTCCTATGTGTTCTCTATACTCTCAGGTCCTTGGAGTCTTTTGGTCTGAGATTTTGGTTTTGAGTTCTTGAGATTTTGTATCATGTTGTATATAATTACTCAAGAAGTAATTATCTGAGATGTAAATAGTTTATCTCCTTTTATGAAAGAAGTTTTTATAGATTCAAGCTCTTATCCCGAAAAGTTTTAATTTCCCGTGATTTTTGTCTTCCGCTGTTAATCGAATCGCTTCCGCTAAGTTTATATCGTGGTTTTGGAGATCAGAGCCCACAATTAGTGGTATCAGAGCTCTAGGTTCGCTAAGTCTACAGAGACATAGGACTTAGGATGTCGAGTCTATCCTTAGTATTTCTTTCTTATCTAATAGAGTCTTCTGCTCCTCAGGAGAAGAAGATAATTAAGGATTTCTGAGCAACATGAAGAGTACGTGGCAGAAAGTAGTGTTGTTGCACCCCAAGGAGATGCAAGGAACCCAGAGATAGAACAACCTGTACCTGAGCCACCCAGAGAACCACCTCAGTTTGACCCAGATGACATGGGAAACCCAGTTGTTCAAACTATGTTCAGGTAGTTTATGACTGCTATGACACACATCACCGACAGGATGCCCATGCCTGCACCTAGGGCACCTGCCCAGCCTGAAGGACAGGGTATCAGTAAGACGTTCGAGCGACTTCGTCGTGTCGGAGCAACCGAATACTTTGGAACAACTGATCCTGCAGATGCCGATCTGTGGTTAACCGAGTTGGAGAAAGCTTTTAGAATCCTCAACATCCCAGAAGCTCAGAAGGTTAGACATGCTGTCTATCTTCTCAAGGGAAGTGTTGGTCACTGGTGGACCATGGAAGAGCAGAAGAGGCATGGAGTGGATATCTCGTGGGAATATTTTCGTCGGGAATTTATCAATAGATATTTTCCAAAGACCTTCCTAGACGAGAAGATTTCTCAGTTTGAGAGATTGAGGCAAGGCATGATGAACATTAGCGAGTATGAAGCTAAGTTCATGGAGTTATTGCTGTTTTGTCCGCACATGGCTGCTACAGAAGAAGAAAGAATCTGAAGGTTTGAGAAGGGTTTAAACGCCGACTTGACTACTCCCGTGTCTGCCCTAGAGAATCAGGAGAGGTTTGATACCTTCATTGAGTCAGTCTGAAGGATAGAGAAATCCGTAGTCGAGAAGAGACAAACCCATAAAAGATATCCGCAGTTCCAGGGTTCTTCATCTAGAGACTTTAAGAAGCCTAGATTTTCTGCACCTACACCTCCACCACCCAGAACTAGTGCTCAGACACAGTGGACACCGAGTAGAGGCAGGGGACGAAGCCTACCACTACAAGAGACTCACAGTTCAGCATCAATGTCAGTTACAGGACCACCCAGACCACAACAACTAGAGAAGAGTTGTTACAACTGTGGGAAGGTGGGACATTTGATGAAGGACTGCCGATCTAGGCCTGTCAGTGTGACACAACCTCAGAGACAGAGTCAACAGGGATCACAGAGAAGGCAATTTCAAGGAGCAACTCGAGGACGTGGACAAGCATCTCAAGCTGGATCATCAGCACCACCTCAACACCAGGCGACAACAAGGTTCTATGTTATGAACCCACCAGATGTAGTGGTCAATCCACGGGTAGTGGAAGGTCATATGGAACTTTTATATTCTGATATGTCTAAATCATGTGTTGTATCTGTTCTGATTGACCCGGGTGCTATGCACTCCTTTGTCACTCGGAGAGTGATTCGTAACTGCAATATGACAATTAGTCATAGGGCAGATAGCTTGTTTTTGGAGACTCCGTTGAGTGGGTCTGTCGTTTTGCAGGAGGTATGCTCTCCCTGCATCCTCTTCTTTTCTGATCATTGCATTCAAGTGGACCTTATACCACTTGAAATGCAAGGATTTGATATAATCCTCGGGATGGATACCTTAGAAAGGTATCGAGTTGTTTTGGATTGTGAATCCAAATAGGCTGTGTTTGCTGATGATAGCAGCACATGGATCTTTCAAGGAGAGAGAAAGATTTTACCCACCTGTCTTGTGTCTGCTATGGTTGCTGATAAGATGATGAGGCAAAGATGTTATGCATTCCTGGCACATGTAGTAGATGTTACCAAAGAAGGCCCCAACCCTACTGAAGTTCCTATAGTCAGGGAATTCAAGGACGTGTTTCCTGAAGAACTTCCAGGTATACCACCGCCTCGGGAAATTGATTTTGAAATCAAATTGATCCCAGATACAAAACCTATAGCCCAGACACCGTATAGGATGGTGCCTGTTGAGATGGCAGAACTCAAGAAACAACTTCAAGAGTTGCTTGAGAAAGGTTTTATCCGATCGAGCACTTCACCGTGGGGTGCTCCGGTTTTGTTTGTTAAAAAGAAAGATGGGTCAATGCGGTTGTGCATTGATTATAGACAACTCAATAAAGTAACAATAAAGAATAAGTACCCGTTGCCGAGGATTGATGATCTTTTTGACCAGTTGTGTGGTGCAACAGTCTTCTCAAAGATAGACTTGAGGTCTGGATATCATCAACTCCGTATTAAGGATAGTGACATATCCAAGTCTACCTTTAGGACACGATATGGTCACTATGAGTTCACGGTTATGTCGTTTGGACTAACCAATGCATCGGCTGCATTCATGGAACTCATGAATAGAGTTTTTTGACCTTTCCTTGATCAGTGTGTTGTCGTTTTCATAGATGACATTCTGATTTATAGTAAGGATGCTCAGCAGCATGAACAACATCTCCGACAGGCTCTAACTCTGCTAAGAAAACATAAGCTATATGCTAAGTTTAGCAAGTGTGAGTTCTGGTTGCCAGAAGTATCTTTTCTTGGACATGTGATATCTGCCTCGGGTATTCGTGTTGACCCTACAAAGGTAGAATATGTTCTATAGTGGGAACAACCGAAGACACCAACGGAGATTCGAAGTTTCTTGGGATTAGCTGGTTATTATCGAAGGTTTATTAAGAATTTCAGTTCTATAGCCTTACCCTTAACCAAGTTAACCTGAAAAGATGTTCCTTTTACCTGGAGTGATAAGTGTCAACAGTCTTTTCAGATGTTGAAGGAGAGGTTGACAAGTGCACATGTGCTTGTGTTACCTGAGCAAGGAAAAGGATACATAATTTTCTGTGATGCCTCCAAGAATGGACTCGGATGCGTGTTGATGCAGGATAAGCAAGTGATTTCTTTTGCTTCACGACAGCTTAAGAAACACGAAGAGAATTATCCGACACACGATCTGGAGTTAGGTGATGTGGTTCATGCCCTGAAGATCTGGAGACATTATCTCTACGGAGAGACATTCCAGATTTTCACAGATCACAAAAATCTTAAGTATATCTTCTCTCAGCATGAGCTTAACATGAGGCAACATCGCTGGATGGAGTTAATCAAGGACTACGATTGTACAATTGATTACCATCCAGGAAAGGCCAATGTGGTTGTAGATGCCTTGAGTAGGAAATCAACAACATCAACCATGGATAGAGCACAATTAAACTCTTTAGTATGCCCTAGGAGAGATATGCTTATCTCCTTAAGGCAAGACAATGTACAGATGAAGGTGTCATGGATTGCCGGGTTGTTGGCTGAGATGCATATCAAACCCACCCTAAGAGAACAGATTAAGGAGGCACAGCAAGTTGATGTTGCAGTTCAGCAGATCAGATCTGAGTATGGTGATGAGAAGCGAGAAGGTTTTCATGAATCAGATGATCAAATGGCATGCTATCATGGGAGGATGATAGTACCAGATGTAGATAACCTTAGGAAGTTAGTCCTGGAGGAAGCTCATTCTTCAATGTATGCTATGCATCCAGGAAGCACCAAGATGTATCGAAACTTGAAAGATATGTATTGGTGGCCTGGGATGAAGAAGGACGTAGTTGAGTTTGTTCTGAGGTGTCCAGTGTGTCAGCAGGTTAAAGCTGAACACCAGAAGCCTGCAGGAACAATGCAACCTTTACCCATACCACAGTGGAAGTGGGATCATGTAACCATGGACTTTGTTGTTGGTCTACCTAGAACAAACAAAGGACGTGATTCCATTTGGGTAATTGTTGATAGGTTGACTAAGACAGCACATTTCTTACCTGTTAAAACAACCTATTCTGCTGAAAGGTTATCCCAGTTATATGTTCAAGAGATAGTGCGTTTGCACGGAGTTCCTGTCACCATAGTTTCCGACAGAGGTCCCCAGTTCACAAGTCATTTTTGGGAACATCTACATAGAGAACTAGGCACCCAGTTAAGGTTTAGTACGGCTTTTCATCCACAGACTGATGGACAGTCGGAAAGAACCATACAGACCTTGGAAGACCTGTTGAGAGCATGTGTTCTCCAGTTTACCGGAAGTTGGGATCTACACCTAAGCTTGATAGAGTTTGCCTATAACAATAGCTATCAGCATAGTATTGATATGGCACCTTATGAAGCCTTGTATGGTAGACGTTGTAGATCCCCTTTGTGTTGGTATGAGACTGGTGAAGATCAGTTGTTAGGTCCTAATCTTGTGCAGCAAACTACAGAGAAGATCAAAGTTATACAACAACAGCTTAAGACTGCACAGGATAGACAGAAGTCAAATGCTGATAAGCGCCGTAGGCCGTTAGAGTTCCAGGTTGGAGACAAAGTATACCTCAAGGTCTCGCCTTGGAAAGGAGTCCTTCGCTTTGGAAGGAAAGGAAAGTTAGCACCTAGATTTATGGGACCTTATCCAATCATTGAACGGGTTGGAAAGGTAGCCTATAGACTAGAGTTACCACCAGAGTTGCAGAGGTTACACCCTGTGTTTCACATTTCTATGCTGAGGAAATGTCACCCCGACACTGAGTCAGTTCTACAACCTATGGAGGTAGCTTTGAATGAGGACATATCTTACGAGGAAGGGCCAGTGTCAATCCTTGATAATAGAATTAAAAATCTAAAGAAGAAAGATATAAGCCTTGTGAAAGTCCTCTGGAATCACTGTGGTGTCGAAGAAGCCACTTGGGAACTAGAGGATGAGATGAGAAGGAAATACCCTGCTCTTTTCTCCTAATATGTTTTGTTGATTTCGAGGACAAAATCCTTTTAAGGGGTGGATAATTTGTAACATCCCTGACCTGGGTTATAAACTAACCCTAGGTGTTTTGCCTAAATATGTAATTAAACCCTGGTGATTATCTTTTGACATGTAATTAAGTTCCTCATGAACATATACTTTCAATTTTGGTGGATAATTTGTCTTCCGCTGTTAATCGAATCGCTTCCGCTATGTTTATATTGTTGTTTTGGAGATCAGAGCCCACAGATAACATTAAAACCATGCATATCAAGTGGTATAAGATCCACTTGGATGCGATGTCCCGAGAAAGACAAGACACAACATGGACACACTTCTCGAAGCAAAGAGGACCCATCAAGAGGGGTTTCTAACAACAAGCTATCCTTCTTATAGCTAACAGGTAAACGACAGTTTTCAAGCATACTATAGGCGATAAAAGAGTGTGTAGCACCCGGGTCAACCAGAACAGATATAAAGCAAGAAGAAGACATATCAGAATGAAATAACTCCATCTGACCTGTCACCACTCGCGGGTTGACTATCGCCTCCGGCTGACTCATAGCATAGAATCGAGCCGTTGCTTGCTGTCCACGACCTCTGCTTCCTTGAGCAGACGATCCTGCCTGAGACGCTTGACCGCGTCCTCGTCCTCTGCTACCACTGGCCTGCGGTCTCTCTGACCTCTGAAAACTCTGCCTCGGCTGTTGCGTCACTTCAACGTCTCTATTCGGGCAATTGAACTTCCAATGCCCGGCCTGTCCACAAAGATGACATGACCTATCCTCAAACCGTGGCCTAGCTGGCCCTGTCACAGCCACAAAAGCTGAGCTGTGCGCCTTAGACGGTGAAGAAACATAACCTTTCCCCTTACTCGGAGACCACTGAGATGGTAAACCAGCACTTCTCATTGCTGACGGTGCACAAAACTTGGGGTTCTTAAAGCCACCAAACCTTCGTCCTTGAAACTGAGCAGGTCTTTTAAGGGACATAGACTCTCTTTTCTCCCTTACTGTCATCTCGATCTGTCGAACAGATTCCACGAACGTAGCAAACCGCTCTCAGTTTTCCAACGCAGACACCGGGGTTTTCAACTCAGCACTCAAACCCTTCTCGAAACGTCTGATCCGTTCCTCATCTGTTGCCGCCATGTGAGGACAAAACCTCAACAGATCCATAAAATTGGCTTCATTCTCGGTGATGTTCATCCTTCCTTGTCGCAACTTCTCAAATTGACTGATCTTCTCATCCAGGTACGTCTTGGGAAAGTATCTGGTGATGAACTCGCGTCGAAACACTTCCCAACAGAATACCTCACCAGGCCGCTTCTCTTCTTCGATGGTCCACCAGTGACCAGCACTACCTTTCAGAAGATAGACAGCATGCTTTACCTTGTCTGCTTCGGGGATGTCAAGGATCTGAAAAGCCTTCTCGAGACTTGTCAGCCACAGATCTGCATCCGCTGGATCAGCCGTTCCAGCATAATCCGAAGCTCCAACTCGGCGAAGCCGCTCAAAGGTCTTCCCAATACCCGATGCTTCTCCATGGGGAACCTACACTCTCGGAGGAGGCACTGGTAATCGTTCAACCATGAGATTCATCGTAGCCATTAACTGCCCCATAAGCTGTTGGTAAGCAGGATGTTCAAGTATGGATGGGTTAAATTGGGGATCCTCAGGCACCCGATCTTCATGTTCCTGTCCATCTACTCCATCAACCGATGCAACATCATTGTACTCAGCAGAGTGTTCTTCATGGTTTCCAGACATCTTGGCTTTTCTTCCGCTGAGGGCAGAAGATATTGTAAGAAAACCTGGACACGCATAAGAACAACTCAACCTAGTCCTAAATCCCTGTAGACTCAGAGAACCTAAGGCTCTGATACCAAAACTTGTGGCAACACATCCCATTATCACACAGATAACGAGGTGTTACGTGAAAATGTGCTGAAATCACCATAACCACATATTATGAAAATACGGGTTAATTAAAACCGATTGCGGAAAACTGATAAACTGTGAAACTATTACTTTCCAGTCCTCATCCTGCACAGAAACATGTCATATATAAACATACATGAGATCTGATGTGTGTCCACAGCTTCAAGGAACAACTGTCTATCCGTCACATGAGTTCACCACCTGATTATATACATAAAGGCCCATATCCGGCCAACAGTAGGATATACAAAACACCTTCGATCGTTCATCGAGAAACATCGTCAAAACACTGCCAAGGACCTGAGAGTACAGGGATGACTCTAGACTCTACTACAAAACATCCAAAACAGCAGCCTATCCATCGCTTGCCTTCTACTGCTCTTCAAGCTGCTCGGCCGCAACACCACGACCACGTCTATCTCGACCACCTGAAAAACTAGTGGAGTGAGACAATTGAACAATTGTCCCAGCAGGAAACATAACTCCCCACCGCAACTACAGAACCACAACAAGATATACTATAACAACAGATAATTATCAACAGGTATAACTAGAGCAATCTATATATATATGGCAAAGCTATTCTTACCGACAAGCTTACCAGCTGTACAAGGTGCATATAACCAAATATCTCTCAATAGAACATGTTTATCAGAATAAGATACAATGTCACATAACCTGATTATCAAGATAAGGCATATTACCACATACTGATGAATATAGAAGTACCTGTAGATATACCAGAATTTAATACACAAACAAGGCCTCAACCAATGTTACATGTTTATCTTAAGCAGTAAATACTAAACGACTGTATTACATATTATTATTATGCCCCGAAAATTTGAATCGTACCATTCAAATCCAACCTTCGGTTACGAAACCCAATCTGGTGCCATACAAGGTCAATGGAAGAGCCGAACTCCACGACCTCCCATCTCGTGGTCAGTACACGAGTACAACACAAGCAGGACCGCAGTTACATGCTGAAGTGGTCTAAGCCATAGGGTCAACTCCATAGGCTACCCTCACTCTAGCCCGCCTTGGTACAGGTCTCGGCACTAGTAAAACTGAGCCACGGGCCTATTCACCGTGCTCTGAGCCATGAACGCATTCATGCTCCTCGCATCACATATCCTGAGCCATGGGCCTGTTCACCATGCTCTTCACACGTGTCTGAGTCTGCAACCGGAGTTACACTCTTACCTCCTCATTTTCAGGCTAGGAGCAACCTACACATATTCAACAATATGCGCTTCTAGGTTAACCCGTAGGAGAATCCATTTCACCATCACCAAGTCCTGACGATGATGGATCTATGGCCAGGGCAAACTACATGATATATTTCACTGTGATTAATTAGTATCTTTTAGATGGATTGCAAGATTCAACCAAGTTCTATAACATGCAAGATATAACGGAAGGTAAACAACATTATATTATTATTTAATCACATCAGCCTGATCCATCACAGGGATCCAACATCACATATTACCACTTGGCCTCTTGCCAACCATCCAGATCCATCTCAAGGATCATCACATACCATGGGATATCAATCCTTCATCATGTACTGTCACTGCCTCTCAAGTCTCACATCATCATTGTGGGACCAACACATTACATATATATGATCTCATAGAATAATTATCAAGGTAATAAACCCATCACATATGTCACATAGCCCTTTCATGGCTACACATCATCTGCATGGTTAGGATACATAATAACCATAGATTCAACATAAAGAATATGCTCACTATCATGAACTATCATTCGAAATACTCTACTTATCATTATTACACTATTTGAAGTTCAAGTGTATTAAGCACATCATTATCAGACCATATACATACTCACCCTTATCTCAAGATTATACAAACAACCAAGGTATTCACTTTATATAGAAAGTATGTTGAGTATGTAGAGTAAACACTATTGTTACCAATGCCATTACTGTTACCATCCACTTATCATCACTATCTTTATCATTAGGCAACCATTAATGCAACTACCATTTAACATTATCATTAACCATCAAGCATAAGATTCATATCAATATCATGACATTACTAATCTTGTTACCATCGTTACCATTATTAGCATCACCATCTACTATTATCCTCATTGCTATGTCATTTAGCAGACTATTAATGTAACTGTCACTTAGCCACATTATTCCAACATGATCATTATTATTACTTTCTCTTACTAGCAAGGCATCACCTTCATCAACACAACTAATATTACCCACACTATTGACATCTTAGTTATCAACAACATTATCATTAATACTACCATGTCATTATTATTGTTACTAAGCAAGGTATTACTACTGAGATTTGGTTATGCTTGAGCGTCTACTGTCATGATACTTGGGACCGTCACCAAAGGACCTAACTGCCCTCACCTAAGACCTCACAACCCTTACTATGGCTAACTTGCTTGGCTAGGCATGGGGAGGCAGCAACGCTGCGTTGCACCCAACCTACTGCCCGCAACGCCCTTGTCACAAGAGAACCGTGCGACATGGGTGTCGCGCGTCAGGGAGTATCACACGATACACCCCATCGGGCAACGCCCGTCACAGCCAACACCTGACGTCCGATAACCAAGGGTAACGCCCATCTATCAACTCCTCAATAGCCAGGAGAGAGAAGGAGAGAAAGAAGGAAAGGAGAGAGGGAAAGAAAGAGAAGGACTCCCCACATATCGTGCAACAACACAAGGCCTAACGGCCAGCACACTCGCCCAAAACCAAAGGCTTGACGCCCGTCACAGCCACATGCTATCGCGCATCACAGCCTAGGCCTATCGGCCGACACAAGATGCAACGCCCGTCAGGGCTATCGACCGTCACACTTTGTGCCATAACGTGCAACTCCACCATCTACCAAAGAAAGCCCTATCGTCCACCACAAGGACTAAAGCATAACGTCTAAGAAAAGGACCAGAACATAGCTTGTCTATCGTGCCCCAAGGTATACAAACATATCGGCCAACCAAAGCTTATCTCACTCTATCGCCCAACACATGGGCAGGGTATCGGCCAACCCTAAGAACACTCCATGTCGTCCAACTCAAGGTACCCTATCGTCCAACATAGAGAGCACCCTATCGTCCAACTCCAAGGCAAGGGTGCCATGTCGTCCATCAAAGAGGATATCGTCCAACACACCCAACAACAAAGGGATATTGCCCAAACCTAGGTCACCATCAACCTCCAACTCAAGGGAAACCAAACCCTAGATCACTAGAAACCCTAAACCCTAAGGGCATATCGACCATCAAAGAAATCACAAGCAAGATACGAAACAAAGAACTAAGCTAACTATTAACACATAACAAGGTTATTGCTAGAGGTAAAGAAGTTAGGGTTAGAAATTATGCAACCCGCCTTATGCTCCAAGCTCCAAGGTACTCCAAGGTCTAAGCTATCGTCCACCAGGCTTCTCCAGGAAGGTGTATCGGCCACCACTTCAACTCCTAGGGAGTGTATCGGCCAACACAAGCTAGATGGAGAGGGATATCGTGCACTCAAGGTGGAGGAGAGACCAAACGATCAAAGGAGACCAAGGCAAGAGAAAGAACCATATATATAAGGAAAGGGTGGAGAAAACAAGGTACAACCATGCTAAGTGTCGTCCACCCAAGGGACACTTGTCCTAGGGTTCAAGCCACCACTTGCAAGGTCTAAGACACTTGTCCAAGACATGCACCAAGTGTCCACTACACAAGACCAAGCATCATGGACGGCACAGGCAGCAGCTCTGCTGGGCGACACACCAGCCTGCTGGGTGACACAAAGCAGGTCCTGGCTGACACAAGGCTCAAGCATGCCCAAACAACACATCTCAAGGCCCAAACAAGCTCAACTCAAGCCCAAAGAACTCAAACAACAAGCCAAAGCCTTCCTCTCAACCCTAGAGGAAGCAAAGAGGGGAAAACATCTCACAAGATGACCAACTTGCACACAAAACCCTACACTTGGGTTATTTGCAAGTAGCCCCTCGAACTCTCAACAAAGCACAACAAAACCCTAATCACCTCTCAAAGGTGATTAGCAAGCATCAAACCACCAAGGTTAAGCAAAACAAATAGGGTAAACCCTAAACGCAGGTCAGGGTCCTTACAATACCCATGGCTCATGATATGTGGTGATGAGCATGATGCGTTCATGGCTCAGATGTATGTACTAGCACCTATGATGAGGTGAGCTAGAGATATGGGTAGCTTGTGGAGCTAACCCAGAGGCTGAGGCCTATAAGCATAAGATTGCGGTCTTGCTTGATGATTCGTGTACTGACCACAAGAAATTGAGGTCATGGAGTCTGGATCTCCTTAGACCTTGTATGGCACCGGATTGGGCTTCGTAGCCAATGGTTGGATTTGAGCAGGGAAGGCTCACTTCCTCAGGGCATAATAAAATGCAATCCAGCCGAATAAGTATATCTTGCTTAGAGCAAAACACAAAACATTGATTGAGGCCTTGCTTACATAGATGATCTAGTTACACCTTGCAGATACGTGTACGATCCTTATATCTTGTGATAAGTTCTTATAAAGCTTATCTTGTCAATCATGTTCCATAAAGAAATACTTGGTAATATGCCTCCCGGATATCTTGGTAAGCTTGATGGTAATAATAGCTTTGCTCAGTATGTTGCTCTTGTTATACACTTTTATCAGTTATCTGCTATTATCTACTTTAACCTTTGAGGTTTTATAGTTGCGGCAGGGAGTTATGTTTCTCGTTGGGACTGTGTGTCTCACCCCACTGGTTTATACCCTATTTAGGTGATTGCTCTAGATGTGGTAGTGGTCGTGAGGTTGTAGCCGAGCAATAAGAACAGCAGTAGAAGGCAAGAGTTGGACATGATGCTATTTTAGTGGTTTTTTGTAGAGTCCTAGAGTCATCCATGTACTCTCAGGTCCTCGGAGGTGTTTGACGATGTTTCACGATGTTTAGCTGCTGTAATTTTTGTATACCCTACTGCGGGATGTACGTGGCCATTTTGTATGTATAAATAGGTGATGAACTAATATGCACTGTTGCGACAGTGGGTAGATTTAACTTGAGAACATATCTGGTAGGTGATCTTGAATATATCTATATATGACATGATCTTCTTGCAGGGCCTGGTTGCAAATGTTCTGTACGTATGTTTCCACAAATCAATTTTAAATAACCCATGTTTTCGGTAATATATGGTTCTGCACATTTTCGTGTGTCATCTTGTTGTCCATGTGATGGCGGTGTGTCACAGTTGGTTTGGTATCAGAGCCCTAGGTTCGTTGAGTCTATAGGGATCTAGGACTAGGTTTGCGTATATTCTTGTGAATTTTCTAGATTTTCTTATAATAACCTTCTACTCTCAGCAGAAGATAAAGCTTAAAGATGTCTGGAAACCATGAAGAACATGCTGTCAAGAGCATTGATGTTGCATCCGTTGATGGAGTAGGAGGACATGCACATGGAGATCGGGTGCCTGAGGTCCCCCAACTTGACCCAACCATTCTCAAAAATCATGCCTACCAACAGCTTATGGGGCAGATGATGGCTACGATGAATCACAAGGTGGAAAGGTTTCTAGTGCCTCAGCCAAGAGCACAGGCTCCCCATGGTGAAGCATCGGGTATTGGGAAGACCTTTGAGCGGCTTCGTCGAGTCGGAGCTTCGGATTATGCTGGGACAGTTGATCTAGCAGATGAAGATCTGTGGCTGACAGGTCTTGAGAAGGTCTTCTGGATCCTCGACATCCCCGAAGCAGACAAAGTTAAGCACACTGTCTACCTTCTGAAGGGTAGTGCTGGCCACTGGTGGGCCATCGAAGAGGAGAAGCGACCCGATGAGGATATCGATTGGGAGATCTTCTAGTAAGAGTTCGTCAGCAGATACTTTCTGAAGACGTATCTGGATGAGAAGATCAACCAGTTTGAGCATCTACGCCAAGGAACGATGAGCATCACCGAGTATGAAGCCAAGTTCATGGACTTGCTGAGGTTTTGTCCTCACATGGCAGTGACAGATGATGAGCGGATCAGACAGTTTGAGAAAGGTTTAAGTGCTGAACTTTCGACACCTGCTGTTGCTTTAGAGAATCGGGAGCAGTTTGCCACATTTGTGGAGTCCATCCACAGGATTTAATGATCTGTTAAGGAGAAAAGGGAGTCCATGAACATGAAAAGGCATGCTCAGTTCCAGGGATAGAGGTTTGGTGGCTTCAAGAAGTCAAGGTTTTCAACACCTTCCATGATGAGAGGTTCTAGTGCACCATCACAGTGGTCTCTGAGTAAGGGAAGAGGTCATGTTTCTTCACCGTCGAAGGCACATAGTACAGCTTCTGTGGCAGTAACAAAGCCATCTAGACTGTACATAGAAGGCAGGTCATGTTACCACTGTGGACAGATTGGGCATTTAAAGTCAAATTGCCCAAGAAGAGACGTTGAGGTAACACAATAGATGAGACAGAGTCAACAAGGGTTAGACATACAGTAGCCCAGTGCTAGAAGAGGGTGAGGACACGGTCAAGCATCGCAAGCAGGATCATCTGCTCAAGGAAGCAGAGGACGTGGGCAACAAGCAACGACTCGATTCTATGTTATAAGTCAGCCGGAGGCGATAGTCAACCTGCGAGTGGTGATAGGTCAGATGGAGTTATTTCATTCTGATTTGTCTTCTTCTTGTTTTATATCTGTTTTGGTTGACCCTAGTGCTACACACTCTTTTATTGCACATAGTCTGCTTGATAGATGTCCTTTATATGTTAGTTGTAAGAAAGATAGCCTGTTGTTAGAAACCCCTATTGATGGTTCCTTGATGCTTCGAGAGGAGTGTCCATCTTGTGTCTTATCTTTTTTGGGACACAATATATAAGTGGATCGTATACCACTCGATATGCATGGATTCGATGTGATCCTTGGGATGGATACCCTAGAGAAGTATAAGGTTGTGTTAGACTGTGGTTCCAAACAGGCGGTGTTTGATGAAGATGGAGAGAAGTGGATCTTCCAAGGAGATAGGAAGATTCTTCCGACATGTCTAGTATCAGCAATGGTGGCAGAAAAATTGTTGCAGCAAGGTTGTAAGGCATTCTTAGCTCATGTTGTGGATACCAAGGTGAAAGGTCCTAGCCTTGAGGAGGTGACGGTTGTCTGAGAGTTCACGGATGTGTTTCCTTATGAGTTTCCCGGTGTTCCCCCACCTTGAGAGATTGATTTCGAGATCAGTCTGATACCAAGAACATAGCTAGTTGCACAGACACCATATAGGATGGCTCCAGCAGAGATGACATAGTTAAAGAAGCATCTACAGGAGTTGTTGGAGAAAGGTTTCATCCAACCGAGCACATCGCCTTGGGGTGATCCAGTGTTATTCGTTAAGAAGAAGGACATATCGATGCGGCTATGTATAGATTATCGGCAGTTGAACAAAGTTACGATCAAGAATAAGTACTCGTTGCCGAGGATAGATGATCTATTCGATCAGTTGCGTGGTGCTATAGTGTTCTCAAAGATCGATCTATGGTCTGGATATCATTAGTTAAGGATTAAAGTGGACGACATACCAAAGTCAGCGTTTAGTACGAGGTATGGTCACTTTGAGTTTGTGGTTATGCCGTTTGGGCTAACCAATGCACCTGCTGCTTTCATGGACCTGATGAATCGAGTGTTCCGTCCGTTCCTAGATCAGTTTGTTGTAGTCTTTATAGACGACATCTTGATCTATAGTCGGGACAAGCACGAGCATGATCAACATCTTCGACAAGCGTTGACTCTTCTTCGTCAACATCAGTTGTATGCCAAGTTCAGCAAATGTGAGTTATGGTTGAAAGAAGTGACCTTCTTAGGTCATGTGATATCTGTAAGTGGACCCTAAGAAGGTGGAGTCAGTGGTAGATTGGGAGCAACCAAAGACGCCGACAGAAGTTCGTAGTTTTCTGGGTTTGGCCGGATACTACCAGAGGTTTATCAAGGACTTCAGTGCAATCATGTTGCCGATGACAAAGCTGACTAGGAAGGATGTACCTTTTGTTTGGGATGATCGTTGTCAGCAAGCTTTCCAATGTTTGAAGGAGAATCTGACTAGTGCTCCATTGTTAGTACTGCCAGAGCCTAGGAAGGGCTATATTGTTTTCTGCGATGCTTCCAAGAAAGGCTTAGGTTGTTGCTGATGCAGGAAGAAACATGAAGAGAACTATTCGACACATGATTTGGAGTTGGCAGTGGTGGTCCATGCGCTAAAGATTTGGAGACACTATCTTTATGGGGAAGTGTGTCAAATCTTTATAGATCATAAGAACTTGAAGTAAATCTTTTTATAGAATGAGCTGAATATGCGACACCGTCATTGTATGGAGCTAATCAATGATTATGATTGCACCATTGAGTGTCATCCTGGTAAGGCAAATGCGGTAGTTGATGCGCTTATTAGAAAGTCTTCTTCTCTCTCCACAAAGAAGGCATAGTTGAGTTCCTTGGTATGCCATAGGCGGGATATGTTTGTCTCCTTACGACAGATGAATGTGCGGTTGGAAGTTTCTTTGTTGGTAGGACTGTTGGCACAAATGCAAGTCAAGCTTACACTGAGACAGTAGATCAAAGACACACAACAGACAGATGATACAGTGCAGTTGATTAGGACAGAGCTTGGTAGCGAAAAGCATGATGGGTTCCATGAGTCTGAGGATGGACTAGTTTGCTATCATGGTAGGATGGTGGTTCCTGATGTTGATAATCTAAGGAAGCTAGTACTCGAGGAAGCACACACATCGATGTATGCTATGCATCCAGGAGTCACCAAGATGTATCATAATCTGAAGGACTTGTATTGGTGGTCTGGCTTGAAGAAGGATGTAGCTGAGTTTGTAGCTAAGTGCACAGTATGTCAGCAAGTTAAAGTTGAGCATCAAAATTCGGAAGGTATGTTGCAACCCATGCCGATACCACAATGGAAATGGGATCATATAACCATGGATTTCGTAGTTGGTCTACCAAAGATAGCTAGGAATCATGATTCCATTTGGGTAATAGTGGACAGGTTGACAAAATCTGCTCATTTCATACCAGTAAAAACAATGTATACAGTAGATAAGCTTGCTCGAGTATATGTGGACGATATAGTGTGTTTGCACGGTGTACCAGCAACAATAGTTTCCGACAGAGGTCCTCAGTTCACAAGTCGTTTCTGGGAACAGTTGCACAAAGCATTGGGAATGAAGTTGAGGTTCAGTACCGCTTTCCACCCCCAGACGGATGGACAGTCTGAAAGGACTATTCAAACTTTGGAGGATCTTCTCCGAGCTTGTGCTTTGCAGTTCCTAGGAAGTTGGGACATGCATCTCAGTTTGATAGAGTTTGCTTATAATAATAGTTACCAGTGGAGCATTGACATGGCTCCTTAGGAAGCTTTATATAGTAGGAAGTGCATATCTCCTTTATGTTGGTATGAGTCTGGTAAGTATCAGCTTTTGGGTCCTGAGTTAGTACAGTAGATAATAAAAAAGATCAGAGTGATACAACAAAAGTTGAAAATAGCACATGATAGATAGAAGTCTTATGCAGACAATCGCCGATGACCTCTAGAATTCCAAGTGGGAGACAAAGTGTATCTCAAGGTCTCACCTTGGAAAGGCGTGCTAAGGTTTGGCCGGAAGGGCAAACTGGCACCCAGGTATATGGGACCATACCCGGTAATAGCACATGTTGGCAAGGTAGCTTACAAGTTAGAGCTATCGCCAGAGTTACACAGGTTGCATCCAGTGTTCCATGTCAGTATGCTAAAGAAAAGTCATCCGGACACAGGGACAGTGATACAGCCAGTTGAGGTTGAGCTTGATGAAGACGTAACCTACGAGGAGGGTCCGGTGACGATCCTTGACAGAAGAGTAAAGAAATCGAAGAGGAAGGACCTGGTTCTTGTGAAGGTTCTGTGGCATCATCGTGGTGTTGAGGAAGCCACGTGGGAGCTTGAGGGAGAGATGAGGAAGAAGTATCCCTCACTTTTCTCTTCGGATTTTGGGGGACAAAATCCCATTGTAGAGGTTTATGGCTTGTAAGGACCCTGACCTTCATTTTGGGCTTACCCTGTTTGTTTTGCCTAAACCTGGTGTTTGGTTTCTTGCTAATCACCTTTAGTGGTGATTAGGGTTTGCTTATGCTTTGTTGAGAGTTGATGTGCTACTTGCAAAATAACCTAAGATAGGGTTGAAGAGCAAGTTTGTCACCTTGAGAGATGTCTTTCTCTCTCTTTGCTTCCTCTAGGGTTGAGAGGAAGGTTTGGGTTTGTGCCTTGAGTTGTCTTGGGCTTGGTTGAGCCCTTTTGGGCCTTGTTCTCCCTTGTTTGGGCCTTGCTTTGCTTGGTTGAGCCATGTATCGGGCAAGGGTGCTTGTGTCAACCTTGATTTGTGTCGCCCATGAGGGGTGTATCGACCATGGATGGAGTGTATCGGCCTTTGACCTTTGTTGACCTTCTTACCTTGGTTGTGTCACCCAAGCTTGGATAGGTGGCCGACCCTTGGGGGAGTAGTAGCATGGTATGTGCATGAGTTTTGCAAGGTGGTAAAATGAGTGGACAAGTGTCCCTTGGTAAGGTGACACCTTGCCTTGGTCTAACCTTGACCCCCATCTATATATGCCTTGCCTTTCTCTTCCTTGGGAACCCTTTTATCTCTTTTTTGCTCCTCTCTTCCTTGGTGCACGATACACCTACCCTTTGGAGCAAGTTGGTGGCCGATCCTTCTCCCTTGGTGGTGATCCCTTCTTCTTCCTTTATCTTAGTGGCCGAACCCTAGGTGGGTCTTGTCCTTTGGTAAGCATCTTCCCTCTCTCCCTAGCATCTTCCTTTCCATCTTTCTTACTCTTCGGCCATGGTGGTTATGCTTCTTGTTCCTTTTCTTGAGGTGGCTGAAGTAGTGTGCTTGGAGCTAGGAGCTAGGAGCTAGAAGCTTGGAGCTTTGGAGCTTGAGGAGTTTGCTTAAGGCGGGTTACATAACTTCTAACCCTAGCTATACTACCTTCTCTATGTTGCATGTTTCATATATGTTGACAATCAGCCATGCATGTATGTTTCTTGCTCTAGAACATGTTGTTGATCTTATGGATATTATGATGTTGATGTTGTTGTTGTTGTTGATGGGTTATATGCCTTTACACCTAGTTGGCCGAACCATAGTTGGGGTTTTCTTTGGTAGCAACACTCCTTTCTCTCCTTGGTCTAGAGAAGTGAGTTTGAGCTCTAGTAATATGGGCAATACCCCTCTCTCATTTAAGTTGAGAGGTGAGCTTATATTCTAGTTGCTTGGGCAACACCCTCCTCTCACCATGGATTCGAGAGGTGAGCTTTTGATGACCTATGTTGAGGTTGGTCCTTGTGGTTGCCCGACTTGTGAAAGAGGTTGTGCAAAACCCATCTCTCTTGGATGTTGAGAGGTGAGCCAACCTTCTTGATCAATTAGAGTTTGGTGCCCTTGTTCTTGAGGTTGAAGATGACCTTGTTGGGTTGTGTCTTGCACGATATGACTTTGGGGATAGTGTTGCCCAATAACCTTCTTGTCTTGGGTTGTACCTTTGGCCGATACCCGTGTGTGCTTAGGCGTTATGCTTTGTTGAGTGCCCTGCACGATACATCTTGTTGAGATAGTTTTACCTTGATGCCCGATATCCTTTATCCACCCTAGAGTTAGGGTTTGGGCGACATGGTTGCTAAACCCTTGGATGGGCATCTTGGTCGATATGAAGCCTCAACCCATGCTTGGGCGTTAGTGTTGCTCTAGGCAACATGAGTTGTCTACCCTTAATGCACGATATGCCCTTAAGGTGTAATTCTTGGTAGATAAGCTTGCTTGGGTGATCCTTGTATCCCTGGCCGATATGCTTAGTTGGAGCTTAGTTGGTGCCCATCATGGTCCCTTGGACAATACCCTTGGTTGGAGTTGATAGATGGGCGATATACCCTTGATGAAATGTTGCCCGATACCCTCCTTAGGGTTAAGTCTTGGACGACACACCATATAGAGAGGGTGCTCGATGCACTCCCTTGTCTTTAGGTGGCCTTGGCCGTTATCCTTGATAAGCTTGGACGATATGGCTTCATACCCGACATGCCAAACCTAGGATGCTGGCTATGCACGACACCTTTTTTGGGCATCATGGTTACCCTAGGCGATAGGGTTAACCCTCAGATGATGCTAGAAGGTTGCACGATAGGGGCGCCTTGGGCGACACCCCTTTGGTCGATATGGTTCATGTTGAAGGTTAGACCGATAGTGGAACCTAACCCTAACCCTAGCTCGGTGCACGTTAGACCCTTGGCCGATAGCCATGGTAGTGTTGCACGTTATGACCTTGTGGTTGTCTTCCCGACACCATGAGTGTTAGTGGAACCTTGCTGCATGTTAGAGGATGTGCAGTGTTTGGTTGATATGGTGGTGAGTTTCTTTAGGGTTTGGAACCCTAGCCAGTACACCCTTTGGTGAGGGTTGGCGCTTCTTGCCATACATGTAGTGAGGGTTGTATGAGTTTTTGTGAGGGTTCTGATAACCCAGAATGTATATAGTTGATGGTTATCTTTTAATAATTATAACATAAGTGATATGATGTAATCACCTTGCATCCTACAAATATGATGATGAGATGTAATGATAGGTTGTGAACCAGGAAGCTTGGAAACTTATGATGTTGCTTCACATGTTGATATAACACATGCATATGGTCACAAGTATAAGGCATAACATATGCCCATGATTGATAATAATACTATAAATGATAAAGCTTGTGTGATATACTCATGGATGCTTCTTTATACTTGATAGCATGATCATTCTGTTAATCCATGATGGTTTTAGTAATCTCTGTGAATGTGTATACTAACCATGTAGGTATTTCATGTGGATTCATATCCTGGTAAGAGCTATGAGATATATGTGCTCTGATTAGTACAGTGTGATGATAATCCTTGTTAATGGAATAACAAGTTGATAGGTCTGAGAACCTGTTATAAGGCTGAGTGCCTAGTTGAGGTGTTATCCTCTGATGATAAGATAAGGGATGTGTTCCCAGGATGTTGATACATGACTAAGATGCCTTGAGAGGCAATGGTTGATATCATGAGGGATTGAGGTCCCAAGACAGTATGTTGATGGCAATAATGATGTAATTCTATAAGCTATGTTTATATTCCTTGTTTTGCCTCAACAATTGGCTTAAAATATACTAATCAATTACAGACGAACCTATCATGTAGTTTTCCCTGGCCATAGATCCATTACCATCAGTATTTGGTGATGGTGAAACAAGTTTATCCTGCGGGATTACCTGGAGCGCATATTGTTGAATATGCGAGGTTTCCCCTAGCCTAAAATAGGAGGGTTGAGTGCAACTATGGTTGCAGACTCGGGATGTATGGAGCATGGTGAACATATCCATGGCTCAAGATATGTGATGATGAGCATGATGCGTTCATGGCTCGGATGTATGTACTATCACCTATGATGAGTTGAGCTAGAGATAAGGGTAGCTTGCGGAGCTAACCCAGAGGCTGAGGCCTATAAGCATAAGACTGCGATCTTGCTTGATGATTCGTGTACTGACCATGAGAAGGTGAGGTCATGGAGCCTGGATCTCCTTAGACCTTGTATGGCACTGGATTGGGATTCGCAGCCAATGGTTGGATTTGAGCAGGGAAGGCTCACTTCCTCAAGGCATAATAAAACGTAATCCAGCCAAATAAGTATATCTTGCTTAGAGCAAAACACAGAACATTGATTGAGGCCTTGCTTACATAGCTGATCTAGTTACACCTTGTAGATACGTGTACGATCCTTATATCTTGTGATAAGTTCTTATAAAGCTTTTCTTATCAATCATGTTCCATAAAGAAATACTTGGTAATATGCCTCTCAGATATCTTGGTAAGCTTGATGGTAATAATAGCTTTGCTCAGTATGCTGCTCTTGTTATACACTTTTATCAGTTATATGTTGTTATCTTCTTTAACCTTTGAGGTTTTATAGTTGCGGCGGGGAGTTATGTTTCTCGCTGGGACTGTGTGTCTCACCCCGCTGGTTTACACCCTTTTTAGGTGATCGCTCTAGACGTGGTGGTGGTCGTGAGGTTGTGGCAGAGCAGCAAGAAGAGCAGTAGAAGGCAAGAGTTGGACATGCTGCTATTTTGGTGGTTTTGTTGTAGAGTCCTAGAGTCATCCCTGTACTCTCAGGTCCTCAGAGGTGTTTGACGATGTTTCACGATGTTTAGCTACTGTAATTTTTGTATACCCTGCTGCGGTCTGTACGTGGCCATTCTGTATGTATAAACAGGTGATGAACTAATATGCGTTGTTGCGACAGTGGGTAGCTTTAAGTTGTGAACATATCTGACAGGTGATCTTGAATATATCTATATATGACCTGATCTTCTTACAGGGCCTGGTTGCAAATGTTCTGTACGTATGTTTCCGCAAATCAGTTTTAATTAACATGTGTTTTTGGTAATATATGGTTTTGCACATTTTCACATGTCATCTCGTTGTCTATGTGATGGCGGGGTGTCACAATCATCCTCTCCTTCTCTAGCAAAGGATTCGGGCCTGATCTTCAAGAAATCCATCAAGGTCAGCTCGTGGTGTCTGGGTTGACGTTTTCTTTGTCCTAGGGCATTGGTGAGTAGTTGTACTAAGTCTTCCAAGGCTGCCTTAGGGTTCCTTCTTGATCCACTTCCCTCACTAGAAGAGCTAGCACCATCTTCCCTATCCTTTCCTTTGTCAGACTTCTTAGGAGGCATCTAGAAAGACAAGGTATACTTAGGGTTAGAACATGTGAATCTTTAGCTTAGTGGCCATCAAATCATTGCTCTGATACCATATTGTAATGCCCCTCCAGGCACATATATGACAGCGGAAGCAAACCTCATGTTTTCCATAACATGGGTCACTTGGCTCGAAGGAACATTACAAAACATGATAAACATTGCAATAAGATAAATGAAACACTTTGCATTAACTCAAAATATAGATTCATACATTGTTCATAAAAATGGAAAGACATAAACTATCTCATCTTATATCAAACCTAATACATGTAGGCTAAGCAAATCTAAAGCATGAACTGAAACTACACTAGATAATCTACGGAGTGGTAGATGGCACCCCACCAAGCTAAAGTCTCCTTGATCAGCTACCCTTTAAGGCTCGCTTCAATTCCCTCTTACTCCTTGATCTAGGGACATCTCCTCCCACAACCATGCAAAAGAAAGCAAAAACGTCAGTAAGAGGCATTATGCATGTTATAAGAACTGAAAGTAAGCATATACTTGAACTGAAATAAACTTGACATGATTTAACATTAATAATTCTCATTATGATTTGGATTTCGTTACATCAATGAATTAAGAAGCATTACTATATGCATTCTCTCCATCACTGCCCACATGGGGCACATCATGCTCAGAAAGCCCATCATTGTTAGGAGGCCCATAACGACTATAAAGGTCCATCATTGCGAGAAACATATAATAAGCTACTTAATTCTCTTAACTTAACATTAACATCATTGTTCTTATCTTGCCATCAATGTAAATTGTCCTCATCCAATAATTGCACCAAAGTGCTTATCTGACCGGTTAAGGCTCATCTTAGTTGCACCAAAGTGCTCATCAATGCCATAAAGACAAAATAACATAAATAAGAACAATTTACAACTTAAGTGCATTATCTTAATCATCATGGGATTTCTCCCTCTTAATCTTGACATTAACATTACATGATTTACATAAGTCTTTCTTCAATTTCCTTAATCATTACATAAGCATAGCATTAGACTAATGAGCATCAGTGATAAACATAAGACTTTATGATTATATCAATCAACAATCAAATAATAAAATCTGAGGCATCATCATTATCTTAATTTCATTCATTAACATGGAATTTAAGGCATAATCTTAAATCATACTTAACATGCAATTCATCCAAGATATATATGCATAATGGCATGACTCGCTTACCTGGAGCAAGGTAGATCCTGCCTTAGTATACCTGATCCTGATCGAATCCTATGATCCTAAAATTAACATGATTTCTATTAAGTATCATCATTAGTACATCCTAAACCCTAATTTAAGTCTCCTAAGAAATCATGGTCATACACTGTTGAATTAGGGTTCATGAAAATCGTGTTCTCCATCAAAAAACCTTTCCAATGAATATTTTTAGGTATTTTTCTGATAAGTCGTTGATTTACTGTGAATTTAGGAAAATCTGGCCAATCATATATCAAAGAAAATCCAAATAGGGAAATCAATTGTCCAAAGAGTTGTGGGCCCTGCCTAGATGGCCCAATCGAGGGCCGCCAGCTAGAGAACAAACTCATCATTTGTGAAAAGGAGACAAGGGCGCTCAAAAGCCAAAAATACCCACGGTCGCGCAATAGATGAATTAGATTCACAGGGGCAAAACTGGTAAAACCCTACCTAGCATCTTCATCTTCGAATCGAAGATTACACCCTGCATTGCAGTTCAAATTCAATAACCAAAATCGAAAATGTGATGGATTTATTGTGAACTAACTAGAGGAACCAGTTCCTGGGATCACCATGGCCTCAAAGAGCGTTGACTCGGGGCTTGTGGTGCCAGGAACGCCATTGTTCCTAGCTTCATACCGCGAGAAACAGAGTATAGATTCTGATGTCAAGATCATTGATAAACATGGCATTTAAGTGCCCTCAAAAGTCAGAGAACTAAACGCCGGGACCAAGTGAAACCACAACTACGATCCCCATAGCTAGCAGGTCATTGGATGACTCGGGCGGTGAACACCGACAAGAAAGCTTGAACTGGGCTACATGTTATGGAGTTTGGGGCACTTGTGAGACAAATTAGAAAAAGGAAACACAAGCTGAAGGTCCGGAGATGCTTAGTTGGTTGCCAATTTGGTGGGAGACAGCGGAGGAGGCTGAGCGTTCAAGGTGTGCGCCGAATATAAGGATCAAATCCGTCAGCGTGACTCAGAGCACAAGAGATCAAATTGAAAGGAGGGGAGATCTCTGGGGTTCGACTGTCGTTTTTAGCCTTATATATGTTTGGGGAGTCGGGAAGATAACCTGTAAGTCTTGGTGGTGAGAGGAGTTTTATCCCTAAAGGGCATTTTGTCGTTAGGGCACAAAGTCCCTTCAAACCCAAGCTCGATTGATTCGGGTCGACGTTGCAATCTCAACCGTGAAGAAATCAACTAAAACGGGACACTGGGGGGGAAGCGGGGTCGGATAAGGAGTCAGGCCCTGGTTGCCTGATTCCGGTCTCCTACTGAAGGTAGGAGACTATCCTGCGTCCCTACGATAAAAAATGAATGGCTAGGAGCGACTCCCCTTACAGGCACGCGTGACATTTAAATAAACGGAAACTTAGGCGGATAAATCAAATTATCAAAGAATTATTAATCCAAACTATATGTTAACTTACCTAATGGATTTTAAGGGTCAAATGAAGTCCTATTGACCCCAAATTTGAACCACAGGCTAATTAGGACCTTTAGAATCTCCCTATCCAATTAGATTTAGGTTTTCATTGACTTTTATTCATCAACCTCATATAGGTTGCTATTTAATGCATATATTATTAAAATATGACATTGATGTAATTAACCTCTTCAATGAGTTGGTTGAAACGAATTTTAGGGTTATGAGAATATCTCATTATATAAGGGACTTAATGGTCACTTTACGTTCTATCTGATAGATAAAATCCTAAACTTGCAAATTAGGGTTTCGGATTAAGGCCCTTGATATGTTTAAGATTTTGAGGATGTTACACTAAATATATGGAAATATAGCATGTGAAAAGAAACTAAAGCTCAGTGGATCAAAATCCCCTAAGCTTGAATGTTGCTCGCTCTCGAGCAATACTACCTTTGGATGTGTTTGAAATAAGTCAGCAATAGGACAAATCTTATGAATTATATTTCTCAGTTATGGTCTCAAACAAGTCCTTATCAACCATCGAACACATAACTACTCCACAATGAGCGATAATGTTCATCAAAGATGTTCACCCTATGATTATTGGAACACTATTAATGGATCAGTTGCCATCATAGTCAATAGGGCATGCACTTGATGCACAATTTGATTTCCTATCTACATTGTTCTGATCTACCTATAAAACTAGGTCAGAAGCAGTCCTTATATAGAAATAAATAAGGGGGTCAATAATTTATGTGGCTTACTATACAAAGCAATGGGTAGAAATGATGTAGGTAACTATAAACAAGCATCACAAGTAACATCCAAATCATACATGCACAAATAAAATATGATGAACCTACAAAATGAAGAGAATAAAAAATATATCAACTCCGATACCTACTATTATGGTAGAATGATGAATGCACTGAATGTCCCATCCTAATGATGAGTGTTGGTGGGAGAATGCATACATGTACTATTTTCACCTTCTCCTTGACTAAAGTTAATATTGAGATCATTACATCCTTTTCTCTCTTTACTTGGTAGATTTTTTTCTATGCCTCTTATTCTAGCATGATTTATGATTTATGCTTGGGCTTCCTTCGACACAACATTGCCTTTTTATTCATTGGGAGGGGTTATGGATGTAAACCCTTTCATTCTTAATTAGTGGAGTAAGCTATAGAGGTACATATGGCAAAGCATGCAAAGAATGCTACAAAAGGAGAATGCAATCTACATGAAACTTATTATGCAACTAATTAATATGTACATTGGGATTGGAGCTTATATGATGATGATGATAGTCATTGTCTCACTAACCCCCTTATGATTCACTCCCCTTAACACATGGGCAGATCCTCCCAAGGTTCAAAATGTGCTTTTATACATGTATAACATTGTAAGTATAGTACATATATAGACTTTCAATATTAATACAAGAGAAAAATATATAGTTGGATTGATATTACAATTTTATTTCTAAGTAGCAGACCCATGTTCAAGTCTCAGTTTGAGTTTTAAACTATTTGGGACACCCAAAATGGGTACAACAACAGAGTTGAAACTTGAAAGACCTGCATCATATTTATGTGTCTGAGTTGGACCTCTCTTCCTCACACCATTAACAAGATATGACCTCCCTCTCCTCCCTTCTTGTGATATTAAACTCCCTTCCCCTTTCTTTATGCAACTAATTGATATGCACATTGGGATTGAGGCTTAGATGATGGTGATAATGAGTCATTGTCTTGCTAACTCCCTTATGAGCTTCGTTCCCCTTAACAACTGACTCTAGCCATGGGCGGATCCTCCCAAGCATAGTCACAGAATTCGCCGAATTTTTGAATAATTCGCGAATAATACGCAAACTAAACACTAGACGAATGTAACGGCCGAATTGCGCAAGAAATCCGAACCGTTCCCGAATAATACGTTTAATTCGCGTATAATTCGACATACCCGTATAAAACACGCATTTAACGCAATATTGGGAATAATTCCCGAATTTTTCTGAAAGATTCGGCCCAATAGTTGGCAGCCCACTTAGGGCTCTATATTCATTTTTCACGGAGACACGGACGAACCCTTTCCGCCCCGCTTCCGCCCTTTCGCGTTCGGCTGCCCTTCCGCTTGGCCGTCTCCGACTCCAGTCCCCAACGCCTGCCCCGGCCTCCTACAACAACGACGTCGGCCGATGGCTGCAGGACGAAGCAAGCAACGTCGGCGGCCACTGCATCGGGCTGCAAAGATCTCAAGTCGAGCAACAGAGCAAGCAAGGTCGGCGGCGCCTCGGTGGGCGGCAAGCGGCAGCTCCAGCCGGCAAGAAACAAGAGCGGCAGCTCCAGCGGCAAGAAATAAGAACCCAACGGCCAACAACCAACGCTGCCAAACAGGTATTCCTAATCTGCCGAACTACCATGGTTTACTGGTTTAGAGCATGTTATTTGACTTGGTTATTGGGACGTTGTCATTGGATCAAAATGTGTATCATGTGTTATATATATATATATATACGAATTTTTTCCGAATAGTTGACCGAACTTTTACCGAATTCTTACTGATTTTTATCCGAATTTTCCGCATAATTCCCGAATGCCGAATTTTTCAGCCTCGCCGAATGATTGCCGAATACCGAACTTGTGACTATGCTCCCAAGGTTCAAAATGTGCTTTTATACATGTATTACATCACAAATATATTACATATATAGACTTTCCAATATTAATACAAGAGAAATATATAGATGAATTGATATTACAACTTAAATTCTAATCAACAGTCCCAAGTTCAAGTCTCACTTAAAGTTTTTAACTATTTGGGACACCAAGAATGGGTACAACAACAAAGTTGAAAGACCTGCATCCTATTTGTGCGGCTGAGTTGGACCTCTCCTCACACCATTAACAAGATAAGGTTTCCCTCTACTCCCTTCTTGTGATATTAAGCTCCCTTCCCCTTTCTTTATCTCTCCAGCTTTGCAAACTTGCAGTTAAGTAATGAGCATCAATTGGGAGGAGGGTGATCTTTTCGATGCCGATGTATATGCATCAGGGGTGTTTAAAAAATGTACCTTATCTGAGACGTTAAACAAATTATAGATATTAGACCAGATAATCCCTGGAAAAAACAAAGGGATGGCATCGATTGAAGGGCACCAGTCTGCAAGTTGGATGTCAGCGCAGAGGATGCCGCTTCGGATTCCCTGGCACCACAGAACATTTTTACTTGGATAATTACGTTCGAGATGACGATGATAACAACAACTGAAACAACAAGAGCAGCACAAGCAGCGTTCGTTATGATGATATCCAGCAATAATTAGTATTGTTATGATCAGAATATCTAGGATGGTGTTGGGGGTGGAAAGAGAGAGAAGGCGGATCCGTTGTGTTGGTGTGATTCTTGGTACGGCGTTGAGTAAACGTATTGTAAATTTCATTGTTTTTCTATTTTTTTTTAGAGGTTTGTTATGTAGACCCATTTAGGAACCCAAAATGAAATTTCAAACAACCTCCTCCTTACAGGTACAAGGTATAACAAATAAAGTTATATTTTATTTATACCTTGTAGGGTTCCTTTTGGGTTCTAAAATAGTGTCCGCTTAACATTTGTTTCTTTTTACACCCTTGTTCTTGGCAACCCCCCGCACAAGAACGAGACACGTGATTAGGGAACCAGGGGAGCGTCATTAGATGTGGGAGTTTGATTGGGCGCGGCTGGATTACCGCTGTGCTCGATGCGTTGATTAGTCAATCCACCCAGACTGCCAGCTCACGCAGGGTACGAACGGGGCGACCAAAGACCACCACTAGTGTGTTGTGTGCATTCATGTCGAATTAACAGATGAAGCTCAATTAATAATATATTTATTTACCAAGATTCCAATATAATTATTGGTGGGAGTTCCGAGCCGGTTGCCGCTGCTGCCTTGCCGACGGGCCAGGGAGCCGGTCGGGCTCGGGGACCGGTCCAGCTACTCAGCCAGACAGACCGGTGCGAACTCGGCCGTTCCGTTCGGTCGTCCGTGATTCCGCCCGCGAGCACAGATTCCCAACCGGTCACCACCCACCTCTCGCTCCTCCTTTCTTGCTTCAAATACCCCCTCACCCCAAACCCAGCGGAATCCAAACTCCGAGAGGGCCGCGATCTTCGCGTATTCTGGTTGGTGCTTTGCTTGTTATTCGGGGACCGGCCTTCCTCTTCTCCGTCCTTCCCTCACTCTTCGTCTTCTCGGGTCTCGCCGCTCGTCCACCGCCGCCACCATGTCGCTCCTCAACGACCTCATCAACATCAACTTGTCCGACACCACCGAGAAGATCATCGCCGAGTACATATGGTAAGGGGCACTCGGGAGACTCACTCCCGTGAACCTGTCTCTTTCGATTCCTTGTACGGTTCTGATGCCGTTTTCTCGTTCTCTCGCCTGTACTGTTCTGCAGGATCGGCGGATCTGGGATGGACATGAGGAGCAAGGCCAGGGTTAGTCTCTTCTTCTTCCTCCTCGTCCTAATCGGTTTCTCTTCCTCTTAATCACTTCCGGCGGCGCTTCTTCTCCTTCAACTCCACTCCGTTATTTTGCGATACGATCCTTATGTTATTATATCTTAACTCTCTCGTGTACCTCTTGTTGGAGATCAGACGCTGCCCGGTTCAGTGAGCGACCCCAAGCTGCTCCCCAAGTGGAACTATGACGGATCCAGCACGGGTCAGGCGCCAGGAGAGGACAGCGAAGTCATCCTCTAGTAAGTACCTAGTACTAGTAGTACTCTGCTCTGCTATATACTCTGTTTTTACATCACCGATCACCACCGCCGCTCGCCGCTCTTCTATAAAGGAGCGGCGGTGGAGTTATATGTCTTTTTTGTGAATACTGACCGCTGTTTTTTCTCTCCCATCCTGTGACGTCCCTGAAACGCAGCCCGCAGGCAATATTCAAGGACCCGTTTAGGAAGGGGAACAACATCCTGGTACGTGTCTTTCTTCCTCTTAACAGATTCTGAATCTGGATTCTGATTCTCAAAATTAATAGCTGGGTAGCGTGTTACAGTTTGCTGCTTCGGTAGTTATGAAGGCCGATGATCACGGGTTATGGCTTAAAATCAGAGAAGAGAGAAGAGATGGCGAACGTTGTAGATTGAGTAGGGTAGTGGAGGGATATGGAGAGAAATTTCTTTATTTGACTTGATCAGATATGGAGATTACGGAGAGAGAAAGTAAGTCTCAGATCGAGATAAGTCTCACATCGAGAGATCGAGAGAGAGAGAGAGAGAGACACTCCACTCGTTTGCCTCTTTTGCAGAATTTCATTATTGGTGGTGTGTGAACATGGGCTTCCGCAGGTGGCAGAGCAGCAGTGTTTTCAATCAACGACGGGGAATGCAATCGTCAATAAAATAACTTATCCCATTAAATAAAAGTTCGCTGCTGTGGTCCTCGTATTAATTTAGTTTTAGCTGCCGCAACAATATTCTTCTTCAAAATTACTCTTTGGTCTGGTTTTTTTTCTATTGGTGATAGATGGAGGGATTAATAGAATATCGTAATTGGTTCGAGGAATCTGGACGGCCGACTGCGAGATACTCAGTTTGTTGTCGTTTTACTCTCGTCATACCGTGCGGCCCACCATAACCATTGTTCCCATTGCAAAGCACGGTCATTTTCGATGATCTATTTCGGAAGAAAAAAAAGGAACTATTTTTTTAGTAAAAAAGGAAAAACCAATCTGTCTTCAGCTAAAGATTGTCGATTGGATGTCGTTTTAGATTGCAGCTGCCTTTTTTCTTTTCGAGGCAAGCATGTGCTGCTCTCGGCTGTAAATTTCCTGGTGGGTGGTGCTGACCCGTTACGTCAGTGGCAGTGATGACTGCTGCTGCTGCTGCTTATGATATATGCGTTGGCTTCGCACTGAACTCAGTGGTGGGTGGGTGGGTGGGTGAGTTTTGGAACCATGCGGGGGCCTCTGAACTGACATTATTCTTTTTCTCAATTTGTTTTGTCATGTTTTGCAGGTCATGTGCGACGCCTACACGCCGGCAGGGGAGCCCATCCCGACCAACAAGAGGTTCAATGCCGAGAAGATCTTCAGCCACCCGGATGTCTCTGCGGAGGTGCCATGGTAAGTTGCTGGTCCTTTTTTTTTTTTTGGCATGCGAACTGATGCCTGATGTACCGAGGAAGTGTTTCCTATTTCTTTCCAAATATCACGCCATGGCTCCTTTTGCGATTCTAGAATGCATTTAGTCTTTGTCCTCAGCAAAACCAAATTTTTCTGTCGGGCTACTTAAAACAGCAGTGCTGTGTGTACAGTCATCGTACTAAAATGGGAAACCAAATAACTAGATTCTCTCACAAAAAAAGAAAGCCTTTATCTGGCACAAAAAACTGTCTAGCTTGATTGTGTTGCTTCATTCCCACTAACTTACCATGGACACAAAGTTACCATAGACACTGATGTAACACTGTTAATTCAGTTTGAACCATAAATTTAAGCCACAACGATTTCGATTTATAGATAGCGTCTGAAATCAGACAATTGCCAGACTATCAAACAAACTAGCCGAACTGTTTGAACCTTGATTAAGGTGCGAATAGGAAGAGCTCACAGTTTGATGGTTACTTCATCAAAAAGATAATATTTTGTTGCATTTTTCACGCATAAAAGCTACATATTGCACATTACTTAACTGGTAGTTATTATCCCAAGTGGACTTTGTCTTTGATCTTAATCACACATGAATATTGACTTGTGTACATATAAAAATTACCTATATATTCACACATCATCATACGATATTAATTGTTATATTATTGTTTATTTATGTCTGGAATCTCCTATTGCATATTTCATTTCATCATCTACAATTTCCTTGTTCATGAATAAATGGTAACTAGTTTCAATAATATATTGATAGCCTATGCATGCTATCACTTAAATCTGATCTTTTGAGTTTTCTGGTTAAATATTGAAGCTTAAGTGCCAATTGCTTCACCACTTTGGGATACAAGGGCATTCATCACGAGAAAAACATCTTAAATGTTACACTCTGATCTTATTGCCCAATGGCCATTAAATTGAACAAGCAATAATCCTGTACCTGTTGTACATCTTTGATTGAATTGATCCTTGCGTGAGAAAATGTTTGTATTTTTTCCCTCCATTCCTGCTAATTTTGTTACATTAATAAATTAGTTTTGAATGGAGAAATAGCACCCATCTTTGATTTGATGCTGTCCATGTCTTTGCAAACTAATTTGCGATTCTTGGATTAGGCTAGCACTAAAGTCAATTATCTTTGTCAACTCCCTGATTAATTTATGGATGATAACTTCAGGTACGGTATTGAGCAAGAGTACACTCTCCTCCAGAAAAATATTCACTGGCCTCTTGGATGGCCCACTGGTGGCTTTCCTGGTCCACAGGTGAGTTCACACATATTTCTAATTCGTCCTAACATCGGATATATGCAAAAATAGAAGAACGAATATGCAGGTTATATGAGACGTGCTCTTGTGGCTTTTTGATTTAATTACTTACACCTGTCATGCGACTAAAGTATCTCATTACATGTACAATGCCTACCTTTATGTAGGGGCCATACTATTGCGGTGCTGGGGCTGACAAGGCATATGGACGGGATATAGTTGATTCCCACTACAAGGCTTGCCTTTATGCTGGAATTAACATAAGTGGGATCAATGGAGAAGTCATGCCCGGACAAGTAATCTTCCAATCAACTTCCTCGATTCTTGTACCCTGAATCCATTCTTAGGAATTTACTCATCTTATCCTATATCACAATACTTTTTAATATCAGTTCAAGTTTGTGCTACGTTGGCGATTTATCATATTTTTCATATACTTATCCAACTACCCTTTTTGCAGTGGGAGTTCCAAGTTGGTCCTTCTGTTGGAATTTCTGCTGGAGATGAAGTGTGGGTCGCTAGATATATTCTTGAGGTAAGGCTTAAATACGATTTATCTTATCACAAGAGGAATTATAATATCTTCTGCAATCTTATGCTATACCCCGTGTTTGTAAGTAAAAACTGACTGATCACGTTCTCCTTGTTGTAAATATAGAGGATCACAGAAATTGCAGGGGTTGTGCTCTCTTTCGACCCTAAACCAATTCCGGTCAGTTTCCTTTTTAAAGAAGAAAATAGCTTAATTTTTCTTAAGATCAGTGCTAACATGCTTTGTTGATTTCTGCATACTTAGGGTGACTGGAATGGCGCAGGTGCCCACACAAATTACAGGTATACTTAAATCTCCAAACTATTACATCATGTTCCAGATTTCTCCAATTAATGTAGCTCTTCGGTGAATGAATAGTGTGTGGCATTCCAAAGTAAATATACCTCATCGTATGCTGTTATTCTTGGATTTCTGTAGTACCAAGTCAATGAGAGAAGACGGAGGATTTGAAGTGATTAAAAAGGCAATTGAGAAGCTATCTTTGAGGCACAAAGAGCACATTTCTGCATATGGTGAGGGCAACGAGAGAAGACTGACAGGCAGGCATGAAACTGCTGATATTCACACGTTCTCTTGGGTAAGAGCCGCTGAATGGGCACCATTCCCTTCCTATTGATTGAATATCTGCAATCACATGAAACATATGGCTATAGTTTCTTGATCAAATTGCCTTTCAGTTCTTTATGTGTCTGTTAAAACTTTAAACCAAACAAGCTATGTTTCTCAAATATTTATGCTATATACTAATTTTATATATATATAAATTAGTGCCAATTATCAAATATTACTTGATCAACAAATATTTTGTGTTTCATTGATTATTTACACATGGTGTATGTAGGGTGTTGCAAACCGTGGTGCTTCAGTGCGTGTTGGGCGTGACACTGAGAAAGCAGGAAAAGGTATAAATTCTGTGTAGGCACACTCCGGATTTGTATTTTTAGTAGTATTCTTGTATAGAATAAAAATGCTATCTGATCCATCACTCCTCTTCCCGTCTTTTATTCCCTTTACTAGCAACTTGCAAATGATAAATGGAGAAGGAGAGTCGCGCATTACGTTTTTTCCGTTCTGAAAACCACATATCAGATGTAGTGTTCAACCAGGATAGACGTTACTTTAAAACAAACTTCGTTTTCTCATTAAGTTTCTGATTGACCGTCATTCTGATTTACAGGCTATTTCGAGGACAGAAGGCCGGCTTCCAACATGGATCCATATACCGTCACCTCTATGATTGCAGAGACCACCATCCTGTGGAAGCCCTGAAGTGTCATCCCTTGATCAGTTGCAGCTTTTTATTCTAAATTGATGCATGCATCATTGTGCACCTAGATTTGGTACAGCACTGTTTGGGGTTATTTATGAAAGTCTCTGGTTATGTGGTGATTGATTGTTTGGTCAGTGGTCGCCCTCTTATGCATCATTTCCGACATTTGGTCAATAATATATATAGTGGCTTAGATTATTCCTTATATGAATTTGAAATGGTTTGTGAGCTTCATGGAAATAAGAAAGATCTAATGCGCTGTGTGCCAATAGTTCCTACAATGGTTAAATGTCTTGCCCACTCGTTCCTGTATGTACAATGCTATGATTGCTATCGTCGTTAGTTTTGTGGTGAATATGCTTCGCAAGGCGTTTTACTAATGGAAGCCAGTTCATTATTTGATGCAAGTCTGGAGCTTTCTTGGTACCTTGTTGTTGCACCGGTGACAAAAAATTCAGAAGCAAAGTCCTGTAGTTGTGTCTAATCAGTAATTTATCTTACCTAGATTAGCTCGAAGTTGGGAAAATGATGACTAACTGCATGTCAATTCTCATCCGTAAGGTTGAGCATAACTTATTATAGCTTGTAGTCAGCATGGTGAGCCTCTTCTGATTAATTTTGGTGAAACTGGACTTCGGCTATTTCTTGTGATGTATCATTATTGCCGTACTAAATTGTAGCGTTCATGCCATTTCTTTGAAAATATATAAGTGCAAACTGACTGTCTTACAGTTCGACTGTACCGGAGCCGATTGATTATCTGTTCCACAGAATTGAATCTTGTCGTGCTCAGGTGGATCACGCAACTTACTATAAACGTCAGCATTATAAACTGACCCACCACAATAGTTGTACTCGGTTATTGACATTGATGCTGTCATGTGAGAGAGGGATCTTCAAATACACTTTATTGAAGTCCTCGTGCCTTTCTAGGAATATCTTGTTTTCATGTCTGTATTATGTGATAATGTATCACATATAATCAGCAATTGAAACTTCTGCACTGGTTTTACAAAGACGAACACTATGGGGGTGGGCTCTCCAAAATCAGCTTTTTACCTTTTAAGGTTCGATTAGTTTGTCGTAACTGGTCCAAAAAATTTATGAACAGTTTTTGAGTTCCATCAAGAGTGGAAAATAAATTTCAGGACAACTAACAACATTTCTTTTACAGTTACATTCTTCATTCATTATAAGTGACACATGTAAAATATTTATAACTAGAAATATTAACACAGTTCATTGTTAGAACCATAATATAATATGACAAAATATTATACAATATAATCACACTATGTAAAATATTTTACTCTATAACCATCGTTATCAGTGTGATGTACAAAATATAAAATACAAACATCATGAAAAAGAAACACAGTACCATGTGAAAATAATGTAATTTACATAACATATTTTTATTCTTAATGTTTAAATAATATAATGTAAATATGATAATTAACTATAACCATTCACAAATAATATAGTAAAAGTTCCCAACAAAAATAATGTAAAAATTAATATTCTACATTGTGTTAAACAATGATGAACTAAAATTTATATTTACAAGCACATGAAATGCGGATATTATTAAATACTTTCTATACATAAACTGAAATAAAAATATTGTGATTGTGATTTTAATCATAATATTTTTATTAAGATTATAATTGTACCATAATAAAATATTTTTTAAAGGAGCAATGTTTGTACCATAACCACTTGTTGAAGTTATTATGATTTAAGAATATTATGATTTTCATGGATATGATTCTTTTTTATGCCTTTGTCATCCTCACTTATTTATATTACACAATAACAATCAAGAATAATTTTTAAATAATTTTCGTATTTACACTTACAACTAGGGCTGGCAAAATAAGACCCGACCCGGTGGATCAGACTCGAACTCAAAATTTTAAGCGTGTTTAGGGTCTAAAGTTTTTCGACCCGAACCGAAATTGACCCAAACCTGAAGAACTCAAAATTAATGTAGGGTCGGGTCCGAGTATGAACTTTAGACCCGAACTGACCCGATTGACCCAAAATTCAGAATTATATTTTCAAATAAAATTACAAATACTAGATTTTAAGACACCCAATGGCCTATTAAATTACTAACCCATCAATCATAAAGTTTATTTTGGCAATTCTACATTTTTTTATTGATTTGTATGATTTATAATACTAATTATATTATGAATTTGTGTTTGGAACTCTCGAACAAACTAACATAGGCTTTATATGTGTTTCTCAATCACATTGTAAGTTTATCACAATAAATTTGTTAATTACACTTGAAAATTATCAATGATTAGACAAATCATAGCATTTTTCTAAAATTATTCTCATGGTATTGGATTTACGTGTCAAACCTGATAAATCCAAAACTATTTGCGGGTCGGGTTAAGGTCAAGGGTTTGGACCCTAACATCCATAATTTGCAAGTTTAGAGTCTAGCCAAAAAGTATTGATCCGAAATAAAACCCGCTCAACCCGAACCCAATTTCCACCCTACTTACAAGAAACCAATCACATGGAAGTGAATGAAACTTAAGTTCCAGAAACTGAATTCAAATTTAAAGAAAATGAGTACCACAGAACTCAGGACTTAAACCAAACCAATTGGAGCCTTAGGAGCACTCTGGATCGAATCATTCAAGATTCTGGTAATTATGCATAAGTTTTTTTTATAATTAGTAGCTAATGAATACTGCATGCGGTTGATCTAGCATTTGTGCCAATAAACTCGTGAGTTTTAAAAGCACACTACATTCTGAGTAATTGAAACCTGCTGCATAAGTCTAGGTACCAGCTGCTCTGAATGCCCTCCTTGCAATCCTAAACTTCTATTCAGGGACACTCTGGATCGAATTATTTCAGATTCAAGTAATTATGTATAAGCTTTGTTTTATAATTAGTAGCTAATGAATACTGTATGCAGTTGCTCTAGCATTTATGCCAATAAACTCGTGAGTTTTAGAAACATGGCACATTCTGAGTAATTGAAACCTGCCGCATAAGTCCAGGTGTTAATTGATTCTATGATACGTAAGCATGATTAACATGGACATGATTACGATTTAGGATCTTGATCATAAACTAGTCACTAAACAATGTAAAACATACCCGTAGACATTGTGGAATACAGAAGACAAGATCTTGATGAAGCAAAACTTCTAGATCTGAAACGCGTCTTCTCTCCCTTCGCCTAAGCCGCCAGCCGTAAGTCCAAGCCGTAATTGCGGTTTTGTAAGTTAACCCTAAGATGGATATCGGGTTATATTTATAGGCAGAGAGAGGGACGAATTTCTCTATAAGCCTTAATCACAACCGTCCATCAAGGTTGTAAAATAAAAGAGAAAGTCTTATAAATTAAATCCCAATCCTATTAATTCAGCAGTTTCCTTCTTTGACCATGATTGTTATATGGGCCACATAATAAAAGCATATAATGAAATTCGGAATATCCACAAGTCCATAAAAATAGGGACTTGTGGGTTATGAAATTTCCAACAGTCTCCCACTTGGTCCATATTACAATTCCATTATGGTGTTATATAGGAAAAACATAAGGCACGCATCAATGCTGAAATAATATACATAATGGGTTTACTTTAATTACCTTGGTTAACCCGAATCATTGATGAGGGTCATAGCGGTTCTACATTAATTAAAGAACATAGTTCCTTCCATGTACCAGTGACCAACAATCAAATTAACCAATTATGTATAGCGAAGCAATCATAATTGTCCACTTAATGTCTTAGGAAAGACTATTTCTGTTATCATACATTACAATAATATGTACATAATGAATCATGATATGAAACAGAAAAATTCAGAAGTTCCAATACTGAGTACTCAAATAATGTCATTACAAAGCACATAGCAATCCATAAATTAAGAAAAGCTACTGGTTACCCTCAAGACCCATTGTTTCTGCATGCTGCTTAAATGTCTTGGGTGGCAACCCTTTAGTAAATGGATCTGCTATATTAGCACTCGTATTAATGTGCTCAATTGACACTCTCTTCTCCCGAATTTCTTCTTGAACTGATAGATATTTCATCTCCATGTGCTTTATGCCTTTAGAGTACCTATCATTCTTCGAAAAGAAAACTGCTGCAGCGTTATCACAATAAATTTTCAGCGGCCTAGAAATAGAATCAATGACTCTAAGCCCTGAAATAAAATTCCGCAGCCATAATGCTTGAACTGTAGCCTCAAAGCATGCTACTAATTCAGCCTCCATGGTGGATGATGCAATAATGGTTTGTTTGGCGCTCTTTCAGGAAATAGCACCTCCAGCTAACACAAACACATAACCAAAAGTGCTTTTCCGGGTATCCACGCATCCACCAAAATCTGAATCTGTGTAACCAATCACTTCAAGGTGATCAGTATGCTTGAATGTGAGCATATGTTTCTTTGTTCCCTGTAAGTACCTCAACACTTTCTTTGCAACTTTCCAATGATCAATGCCTGGATTGCTTTGATAACGTCCCAACATACCAACTGCATAACTGATATCAGGTCTAGTGCAAACATGTGCATACATCAAACTTCCTACAAGAGAAGCATAAGGAATATCTTTCATTCGATCACACTCTAATTCAGTTTGAGGACATTGATTTAAGCTGAACTTATCCCCTTTCTGAATTGGAACAACATTAGAATCACAAGACGCCATATTAAATCTTTCCAAAACTTTTTTGATATAAGCATTCTGAGACAATGCCAAAAACCTACGTGATCTGTCACGGAATATTTCTATCCCAATCACATAAGAAGCCTCTCCCATATCTTTCATTTCAAAATTTTAAGAAAGAAAATCCTTGGTTTCCCGTAATAAACCAAGATCGCTGCTGGCAATTAGAATATCATCAACATATAGAACCAAAAATGCAAACTTACTCCCATTGATCTTTAGGTATATGCATTGATCAACAATGTTTTTAGTGAACCCAAAGGCCGTAATGGTATTGTGAAACTTAATATACCATTGACGTGAAGCTTGCTTTAATCCATATATTGATTTCTTTAACAAACATACCATGTTTTCCTTTCCATCTATAATGAAGCCTTCTGGCTGAGCCATGTAGACTTCTTCTTCTAAACTCCCATTCAGAAAAGCCGTTTTCACATCCATCTGATGTAACTCTAAGTCAAAATGAGCTACTAAAGCCATAATGATTCGTAAAGAATCCTTTTTAGAAACTGGAGAAAATGTTTCATTATAATCAATGCCCTCTTCTTGATTAAAACCTTTGGCTACAAGTCTGGCTTTACGTCGTTCGATTTTACCAAGAGAGTCACGTTTGGTCTTATAGACCCACTTGCACCCGACTCTCTTATATCCTTCAGGTAAATCGACCAACTCCCAAACTTTATTTGCAGTCATAGAGTTTATCTCATCACACATGACATCGATCCATTTCTCAGAATTTTCAGATTTCATGACTTGTGAATACGTAACCGGATCTTTATCCATCCCTATGTTAAATTCACATTCTTGTAAATACAATAAGTAATCATCTGAAATAACTGATTTCCTGCTTCTTGTAGATCTCCTTAATTCTACTGCAGGTGTTGCATTTACATTCGGTTCAATGGCGACAACAGGCTCATTATGGAGTGCATGATCATTGACATGTTGTTCTAGATTATTGATTGGATCAACAACATTAGCTGGAACAATGTCAGTCAGAATTGAGGGCAAGGGAATTGGTATTGGTGCCCTTATTTCTCTAATGATCACTTCTCTAACTTTATCACTCCCAATGATTTTGCCATTCTCAATGAATTTAGCATTACCAGTTTCTACAATTCTAGTAGTATGGTTAGGACAGTAAAATGTAAACCCTTTTGATCTTTCAGGATACCCAATGAAAAAACCACTAATGGTTTTTTGATCGAGTTTCTTCTCATGTGGATTATAAATGCGTGCCTCCGCTGGACATCCCCATACATGTAAATGTCTTAAGTTGGGTTTCCATCCCTTCCACATCTCGAAAGGTGTCTTAGGGACAGCTATGCTGGGAACCCGATTTAAGATGTACACAGCAGTCATAAGGGCATGCATCCACAAGGATATGGGCAAATTGGAAAAACACATCATACTCCTAACCATTTCTAGAAGTGTACGATTACGTCTCTCAGCTACACCGTTCATCCACGGGGAACCGGGCATTGTGTACTGAGGGACAATTCCTAATTTTTCTAAGAGTTTAGCAAAAGGACCAGGACGTTGTCCTGATTCATCATATTTTCCATAAAATTCACCACCTCTATCAGACCTAATGATTTTCACCTTTTTACCTAATTGCCTCTCAACTTCAGTAATGTAAATTTGAACAGCATTCACAGATTGAGATTTATCATGCAAAAGGTAAAGATAACAGTAACGTGAATAATCGTCTATAAAGGTAATGAAATATTTTTCTCCACCAAAAGATGGAATATCGAAAGGTCCGCATATGTCTGTGTGTATAATTTCGAGTAGTTCAGTGCTTCTTGTGGCTCCTTTCTTAGTCTGTTTGGTTTGCTTACCCTTAATGCAATCCACACAAACACCAAAATCAGTAAAATCAAGACTTGGAAGAATCTCATCTTTAACTAAACGATTAACTCTTTCTCTGGATATATGACCCAGTCTTTTATGCCACAAAAATACAGAACTTTCACTCGTCCTACTACGTTTCAAACCCACTTTAGGATGCAAGGTAACAAGAAGCGATTCAGAAAATGTATCATCAAGAAAAATTTGATATAAGCCATTAATCAAAATTCCTGAACCAAACAAACAGTTTTCCTTAAACAAACTGAAACGTCCACCACCAATTTCTAATGAAAAGCCATCATTATCAAGTTTAGACATGGAAATTAAATTCCTAGAAATGGAAGGTACATAAAGATTTTGCTCCAGATCTAAATAAAAACCAGAGTCTAATACGAAACGGAAGGTGCCAATGGCTTCTACTGGAGCTTTCACTCTATTTTCCATGTAAAGATAGGCTTCATTTGGACTTATGTTCCGGGTTGTAAGGAATCCCTGCATCGAGTTTGAAACATGAACATTAGATCCAGAATCAATCCACCAAGTATTACAAGGTGCTTCTACAAAGTTTGATTCGAAACTACATACAAAAGCCAAAGGCTTACCTTTCTTTTCGAACCATTCTCTGCGCTTTATGCAATCTTTCTGAATGTGTCCAGGCTTCTTACAGAAGTGACAGTTATCATTCTTCCTTGCTTTCTTAGGTGCAGATTGGCCTGACTGATTGGATGGACTAGTCTTAATGCCCTTCCAATTTTTCTTACCGACTTTGTTCTTCCCGTACCCATTACCATGCATGTAATTTTCCTGAGCAACATGACCATTCTGCTGCTTAATTCGAGCCTCTTCCTGAACCAGCTTATTGGTCAGTTGATTCACATTCTACGTATCCTTAATCGTGTTATAGTGAATCTGAAAAGGACCATATTGCTGAGGCAGTGAGTTTAGGATAAATTGGACTAGGAACGAATCCGCAACAGTCATGCCCAATTTACCTAGTTTTGCAGCCAGATTAGTCATGTCAAGTACATGTTTCTGTATAGTTTTAGTACCATCATAACGGGCAGTCGTTAGTTCAGCCATAAGTTTTCCAGCAATTGCTTTATCAGCAACCTTAAAGCGTTCAATAACTATTCTTAAATACTCCTTAGCTGTCTCACTCTCACTCTCAGTAATGGAGGATTTGATGTTGGTAGCAGTGGTTAAACACATGAATTTCAAGCAAAGTTTATTAGCTCTAGTCCATGCATTAAAGTTTTTGATCTCATTTTCTGTTGAGGTAGCAGTAAGATCAGCAGGCTTGTCTACGGTTAATCCCGAATCAATCTCAAGCACACCCAAGTAAAACTCGACATGTTCTTTCCACTCGGTGTAATTAGTCCCATCTAGTTCGGGAACTGAGTTGACAAAGGAATTAAGACTAGCGGGTTGATGAACTGCATTATAGAAATATGTTCACGATAATTAATCTTTGAGTTGTAAACACATATAGACAAATATGACTAAGATTTATACATAAGCGAGTGATTTAAACCAATAATCAAACAAGTATGGTATCTGTGGATATCCTATACATGTTTAATTACAGAAATGAAACAACTCCATAATAGTTATTTTACTTGTAATGCATTGACTACCTGTGGGTAATACATAATGCTAGTAAACAACCAACAATAAGTTTACTTAGTCCGACATCCATTACGTTCTTTGAGTCCACTGTGGTGAACTTCAACCAATAATATGAACGTCATATCTTAAGAAGAGTAACATTCACGTACTGAGATGAAATCACTGTGGTGATTATCAGAACGATATGATATGAACATTGCTCTTAATAGTATATTTTCCCTAACAATTATACACATATATGGGATTTTTCCTTAACAGTTATACACATATATGAGATTTTAGTGAACAAATAATTAAGGAAAAATTTTATAGTCCTATACATGATAGAGTTTTACTCCAGAATTATTCAATAAGGCACGGAAACATCAAACAAAATTTACATAACAATTATTCCCAAAAACACTTAAAACGTGATTTTGAGGGTCTAAACGGCCGAATTAGGCTAAAAAATGAAAACTTTATGGCGTAGCGATAAATCTTGAAGAAAACGCCGTTTCTGATGAAGAGTCAAAATTTCATCGAATTCTGACACTTTTTCGGAAGATGCGGAAACATGGATAAACGTTGATTTTATCTTGATTTAGGACTAAGAATATGATCATAACGAAGCGACTGATACCACATGTTAATTGATTCTATGATACGTAAGCATGATTAACATGGACATGATTACGATTTAGGATCTTGATCATAAACTAGTCACTAAACAATGTAAAACATACCCGTAGACATTGTGGAATACAGAAGACAAGATCTTGATGAAGCAAAACTTCTAGATCTGAAACGCGTCTTCTCTCCTTTCGCCTAAGCTGCCAGCCGTAAGTCCAAGCCGTAATTGCGGTTTTGTAAGTTAACCCTAAGATGGATTTCGGGTTATATTTATAGGCAGAGAGAGGGACGGATTTCTCTATAAGCCTTAATCACAACCGTCCATCAAGGTTGTAAAACAAAAGAGAAAGTCTTCTAAATTAAATCCCAATCCTATTAATTCAGCAGTTTCCTTCTTTGACCATGATTGTTATATGGGCCACATAATAAAAGCATATAATGAAATTCGGAATATCCACAAGTCCATAAAAATAGGGACTTGTGGGTTACGAAATTTCCAACACCAGGTACCAGCTGCTATGAATGCCCTCCTTGCAGTCCTAAACTTCTTAGTAGCCAGAGGAAAAGAAAGCCCGAGTAGCATGGGGCACGTGGAATCCCGTGTGAATCAACAAAGACCACCTTGTAAGACTAAATACTCATGAGTGACCGATAGTAAAGTAGTACCATGAGGGAAATGTGAAAAGAACCCCCATCGGAAAGTAAAATAGAACATAAAACTGTGAGCTCCCAAACAGTAGGAGAGAAATGTGATCTCTAAGTTGGTCTAACATGTGTGCCAATAAACTCCATGAGTTTTAGAAGCACGCCACATTTTGAGTAATTGAAACCTGCCGCATAAGTCCAGGTACCAGCTGCTCTAAATGCCCTCCTTGTAGTCCTAAACTTCTGTTTTTGTACTGCCGGCACCCATTACTGTGCTAAGATCTGATACGATAGCACATAAAAAGCTACCGGTGCTTGGAACATCGAACATGCATGCTAGCAAAGGACTAAAAGGTCCAATTGGTATTTTTTTTGGAATGGTATTTCGTTTATGAGAAAAGAAGTACAAACCAATTGGCATTATGAATGCATGAAGAGAAATATAAAAGAGAATGAGAAATATAAAAAAGAATATGTATAATAATTAGAAAGCTTTTCCCAAGACAAACCCATGACCAAGGGGACAAAGGGATATCGTGCTAGCGAAGGACTAGAAAATCCAACCGGTAGGAATGGTATTTCGTTTATGAGAAAAGAAATACAAATCAATTCTCATTATGAACGCATGAAGAGAAATATAAAAGAGAATATGTACAATAATTAGAAAGCTTTTCCCAAGACAAAACCATGACCAAGGGGACAAAGGGAGATCATGCAAGTGAAGGACTAGAAAATCCAACTGGTATCTTTTTGGAATGGTATTTCGTTTATGATAAAAGAAATACAAATCAATTCTCATTATAAACTCACGATATTTCGTTTATGAGAAAAGAAATACAAATCAATTCTTATTATAAACGCACGAAGAGAAACATAAAGGAGAATATGTACAAATAATTAGAAAGATTTTCCTAAGACAAACCTATGAACAAGGGGACAAAAGGAGATGCAAAAGCAGCTACACAAGAAGCAATATGTATCGGTCGCAACCTTGCTAAAGAAAACCTACTATGAAGAAAAGAGAGGAAAATGCTAGCAAACCACACAAGAAAAAAACATCTAAGCCTAACATAAAGTAGCGCTAAAAGTTCACTTGATTTAACATAATTGAAACAAGCACAACTACAACTAAAAAAGGTAAAATTTGTTCATGAACAACGCCAAATGAGAGAAGGAAGAGAGTCGACTAAATGAAAAGTATATGAATTTTGTCAAATCAAACAATAGTGGGGGCGATCTTCAAGAGATGTTATATTAATCGTTTGTGACCACATGAGGGTTCTTAAGATATGTTAGGAGCGGCAAGGGCTCACTAAACATTTGTATTAGAAGCATTAATCAAAGATGAGCTTAGAACTTTCATGTGCATAACCCTAATCGCTCTGGCGACTAGGGAGACGATGTTGGGAGCTTTTCTTTCTCTCTTCTCCCATGTGATTTTGTTAATCTTGCAGATTCAAGGGCCACTACTCTGCTTGTGCTCGGGTCTCCTTCAAGATGGCAATGGAACTATCAGATAGATACACACGATTGGGTTTGCAGGAGGATGAAGAAGACGATTGATTGAAGGGGAGGGGGAGAGGCAAGTACATAGCAAAACATCTCTCTTTCTTAGGCTATATAACTTATTATGAAAAGACCTTATAAGTTGTGGGACCTTAAGAGAACCCTGACTCAAGCATGAGTTCGATCCAACAATGTTCTATTCAAGCATGTGGACACCTCAGTTTCATTATTCAAATTTTCCCTTGGAAGGATAAACGTAAAGTCCTTTAAGGGGGGCCGTGGAATTTTAAAAATTTATTGTTGATGACGAAATAGATCAAGGATACCAACCTCCGGGGGAAGATGACACTTTTAGAAATCATGTTCCAGATGTTCCAGACAAGTTTGTATGGCCTAACCATAGGCCATCGACCGGAAGCGTTAATAAAGTCTATTGCTTGCAGAATCAACAAGGTTGTGTAAGTGGACAAAGATGAATTAGGATGTGAGCTCTAAGAATTCGAGTGGAAAGTGAAGTTCAAAACCTTTAAAAAGAATGTAGAAATTCATGAAAAAAAGGAAATCTAGTTACCTCAGAAGTCAAGGATGAGCAGTTACAAAATTTTAGCTTTTTGTGTGGGCTTCTGGATCACATTAACAAAGATTGCCAGATTGAGGAAGAGGAGGATGGACAACAACGACCATGGGGAGCCTCACGAGAAAACCTAGACTCTATGATACCAAAGAACTGTATGGTGAGGGATTTATGAATAAAATGTTGACATTTTTTTGTGAAACTGGATTGGGAGTCTTCTTTGACGTCATGACACAAACAAGGAAGAAATAGTAATATCTTGATGGGGTATGAGCTTGAAGAAGACCTAAGCTCTACGGGACACTCATCCATGCATGGAGGGGGATCACATGAGAAATGAAAAGAAGTTTTGCAAAAACTTGTGGACCATCTATATGAACAAAGAGTTAACAAATCAACATTAGAAAACAATAATAACAATATGAAAAAATAACCACTAGAGAGGAAAGAAAGATATTTGGGCGATGTTTCTGGTAATGAGATCATTAGAATTCTTGATGTGAGGATTACTAGGCCATGAGAGGGAGTACCAACAAAAATGGAGAGAGGTGGAAATGTGGGTAATTCTAGAAAATCCAAAAAGCTTGCAGGTATTGCGTGTTGGGACAATGAATTGAGGATCAAAAGGGGGATAGTTCAAGACACATCAAGATAGATAGTAGGTACAACTGTGGCCTTTAAAACTTTAAACTTTGATATGGGAATCCCTAGGGATGAGAAAGTATAAGGAGGGATAAAACTACCTACAAAAATGATAATACCATTGAATAATGACTGGAATACAAAGAAACCTCTAATAAGGGTCAAAGGAAAAATGGACATGTGCATCAGAGTTTAGATCTCAGTGAAAGTTACTAGAAGGTTACTACAAAATTAAAGAAACATTTGATCATTAGAAGAAAAGTGAAAATCAATGGGAGAGAACCTAAAGACGAGGAAGAAGAAGGTGAACTGAAGATAGGAAAAAGGTGCATGTCTTAAGAAATGAGGGACATGGACCTGAACTATGAACATAATTCTGAAATAAGGCTCAAGAAACAACACCAAGAAGAGGCATATGTGGGGGCTGAAGATGGGCACATGATGTTCCAAGTAGTAGCAACTGGGGCAGACCAGGCCCATGAACAAAAATGAAAATCATCAGTTGGAACTGTGGAGGGATTGGCAAACCCAGTAGTATGAGTTCTCTCAACAATTGGTGTTGGAAATAAGGCCCAATCTTGGTTTTCCTTTCAGAAACAAAGGTTTTTGAGGCGCACTTGAGTAATGACAAAAGGGACTACACTTTTGTGGATGGTTTTTACCTCTCAAGCATAGAAAGACCATAGGTGTTGGGACCGTGGTGGAGAGATCTAAAGGTTGATATCATAAGTTATTCTCAAAATCATGTAGATTTCCTAGTGACATATCAAGAAGGTTGACCTCAATGGAAGGCCTTTAGCATTTATGGTTGGTCTCATAAGCACTAAAACACAATATGTGGGATCTGATGAGAAGGATGAAGGGTAATTCTAACATATGAATCATATTCTTTGGTGATTTAAATGAAATTATACCTAAATGAGAAAAAATGGGGCACCATTAAGACCAGATAGGTAGATGCAATATTTTAGAGATGTTATTGATGTTTGTGCCTTATTAGATCTGGATTAACTAACAACCCATTCACTTAAGGACATGGTCTTACTATAGATACTCTAGTCAAAGAGAGGCTAGATAAATCCCTTGATACCTTTGAATGGAGACAAATGTTAACCTACTATAAAGTTTTCCATCTTGTTATATACAAACACAATCATACACCCATTGTTATCTATGCTAATGGGAGGGGATAAAGGGGAAGAAAAGGGAATTTTTTCTTCTCCAGTTTGAACCTTTTTGTATATCTAAAGAGTCATGTGAATAGGCAATAAAAAGCTATTGGGAGGGATCCTTTGATTAGGAGGGGAAATCAAAGGATGTGGTAAAAATATGGATTCATGGGCGGTCATAAAGCATGTGGACTTAAAGAATATAATAAAAATATTGTTAAACTTTTACGGGAAGAGCAAAAAAAACCGGACAACACAATTTTCAAAAGATGCAATTAAATTTCTCAGGAGCTTATATACTAGCACATACATTATGATTCCTATTGGTATGCTTGAGCAAGAGTAAATGAGTTGAAGGCGGGGGATAAAAATACAACATATTTTCACCACAAGGTTTCACATAGGAAGACAAGAAACACTATTAATGGTTTGAAGGACAAACATGGGGTGTGGAAAAATGAGGATGAGGAGATTGAAAAAGTGGTTCTTGACTTTTTTTCACAACATGTTCCAATCAAGCAACCTATCGGGGTTTGAGCAAGCTACATTTGGAATTACCAAAAATATTGATGATGCCATGAACTAAATTAAACTACGAAGGGATTTTGTTGATGAAGAAATATTTATAGCCCTAAAATGGATGCATCCAAACAAAGCTCTTGGTCCAAATGGTATGAAGCTAATTTTCTTTCAATTTTTTTGGCATGTGGTGGGAAGAAACACGTCAAACTACATAAAAGGGCGGTGGAAATGTGATAAAACTATTGAAGAGGTAAATCACACCCTAGTGGTTCTTATCCTAAAGGTGGAAAAACTTAAATAGATGGATGAGTATAGATCAATTAGTTTGTGTAATGTAGTATACAAAATTGCCTCTAAGGTCCTTGCTAATAGAGTTGAAGTTGTTGATAGGCAATATCATCTCTGAGAATAGAGCGCCTTTATTCCTGGATGAATGATTACTGACTATGCCCTTATTGCTTATACAATTTTTCATAAAATGAATTCTGGGATAAGTAAAAAAGGACACATGGCCCTCAAACATGACATGTCTAAATTCTATGATAGAGTAGAGTGGAACTTTTTGAATTTTGTTCAAATGAATATGGGTTTTGGGGAAGGATAGAGGAAGAAGATTTAAGGGTGTGTTTCATTTTTTAACCATTCCTTCGCCATCAATGGAGACCAGTCCAAGAAGATCAAGCCATCTTGTGGACTACACAAGGGTGGCTCACTCTCTCCTTATATTTTTATTTAATGAGCCAAAGATTTCTCCACCTCTATAATGCTTGTCGTTGCAAATAAATCTCTGCATGGTATTAAAGTCAATAGATCCACACCATGCATCTCACACCTCTCTTTTACATATAATAATATTGTCTTTTATATAGCCTCCCATCAAGAATGCTTGGTGATAGCTAATTTAATTAGCCAATACATGCATGTATCACGATAGAAGATTAATTTTGACAAGACCAAGGTGGCATTTAGTAAAGAAGTACACCACAACACATGATGTGAGATACATAGTCTTCTTCAAGTTAGGGAGGTTGAAAGACATACTAAGTACTTGGGACAACCAGTGGAAATAAGTAGATCCAAAATATAGGTTTATAAATTTGTGAATGAACGAGTCCAGAAGAAGCTACAAGGGTGGAAAGAATTTTTTTTATCCAAGCTATGTAAAGAGGCCCTTATCAAATTTATCACCCAAGAAAAACTGACATATATAATGTGTATTTTCCATGTCCTCTCAAGTATCAGGAATGAGATCTAGAGTACCATTGCAAGTTTTTGGTGGGGGCAAAAGACATAAAAAAGTTTCTTGGAAATGTTAGGCAAATCTCTACAAGCATAAAGAGTGATGTATAAGATTTAGACATGCATGCTTTCAATTAAGTCTTATTCAAAAAATAACTTTAGAATCATCTCTAAGATAGACTCTCTTGTCTACAAACTTATAAATGCTAGATACTTCCCAAGTCATCTCTCTTCAGAGCAACGAGAGGTTACAATCCAAGTTTTACTTGGCATAGCCTTTAGGGTGCTAAGCCAGTGATACTCGAGGGACTGAGTTGGCCTATTAGAAATAGAAATGGCATCAACATAAGGAGTGATAAGTGAATCTATAAGAGTAAGGATAACCTAGTTGAATTTCATTCAAATCCCTTGAACCAACCACAACTTGTTAATGAACTTATTGTTTTTCTCTCAACTATGTGGAAGGAGGAGTATTTGCGGGAACTTTTCCTAGAGGATACATGCAAATCAATTTCTGATATGCATTTTAACAGTAGGTTAACCGAGGACAAACCATTTTGGAGGCAAATATTCTAAAGGAGTCTTTTCTACCAGATCCACATACTATCTGGCACATCTCAGTAATGTTTCTTTTCTTTTGAGCTGACCCTGTACAAATGATAAAGTCTATAAACTATTTGGCAGTCAGGATGGCCTACAAAGCTATCCCACTTCCTGTGGAGAGTTTTTATATGTAGCATGTCTACCGTGGGAAAATTTGTTGATCAACATTGTAATGTGAATGAAATTTGTCCATTATGAAAAAGAGAGAAAGAACAGATCACATATATGTTTTTCATGCATGATGAAGCTAAAAAAGCATGGTCATCCCTCTCTGTCAAACAAATTGTGGCGACACATCCCGCTATCACATAGACAACGAGGTGCCACGTGAAAACGTGCAGAAAACACCATAAACCACTTATTACCAAAAACACATGATAATTAAAACTGATTTCGGGAAAATAGGTAAACCAAGAAACTATTACATTTAGATCCTCAGCCTACAAGAAAACAGGTTATATAAACATTTACAAGTCTTGATACATGTTCACATCTTAACAGATCAGCTGTCTTTTCATCACATGAGTTCATCACCTATTTATACATACACAACGGGCCACATCCGACCAGTAGTAGGATAGACAAAGCTTTATCAGCTATACATTGTAAAACAACGTCAAAACGCCCCTAAGGACCTGAGAGTACATGGATGACTCTAAGACTCTTCAACAAAACAACCAAAACAGCAGCATACCCATCTCTTGCCTTCTACTGCTCTTCTTCTTACTGCTCGGCCGCAACTCCGTGACCACCACCACGTCTAGCGCGAACACCTAAAAAGGTTGTAAACCAACGAGGTGAGACACAGAGTCCCAGTGAGAAACATAACTCCTGCCAAAACCATAAAACCTCAGAAAGATTAAAGCAACAACAACAGATAATTGATAAAGCGTAGAGTAAGAGCAGTCTATAGAGAAAAGTTGTTATGAGCTTACCAAGATGTACGGGAGGCATATAACCAAGTATTTCTTTATGGAACATGATTGACAAGATAAGATTTATAAGATCTTACCACATAACATAAGGAACGTATAAGTAACTGCAAGGTATAACAAGATCAACTACACAAGCAAGGCCTCAATCAATGTTCCGTGTTTTGCCTTAATAAATACTATTCAGCTGGATTACGTGTTATTATTCCCTGAGGAAGTGAGTCGCACCACTCAAATCCAACCGACAGCTGTGAAACCCAGAGCCGATGCCATACAAGGTCAATGGAAGAGCCAGACTCCACGACCTACCACCTCGTGGTCAGTGCACGAGAACAAAAGTAGGACCACAGTCTCATGCTTAAGTGGCCTCAGCCATAGGGTCAGCTCCTGTAGGCTACCCTTTCTCTAGCCCGCCTTGGTACAGGTCTCGACGCTAGTATATCTAAGCCACGGGCCAGTACACTGTGCTCCCTGAGCCATGAACGCATTCATGCTCTATCACACTGAGCCATGGGCCTGTTCACCATGCTCTATCTATCCCGAGTCTGCAACCGCAGCTGCACTCGAATCCTCTCTATTTTAGGCTAGGAGAAACCTCACATATTCAACAATATGCGCTCTGGGTTAACCCGCAAGAGAACCCATTTCACCATCACCAGCTACTGATGATGATGGATCTATGGCCAGAGCAACTACATGATATGTTCCACTATGATTAGTTAGTATATTTTAAATGGATTGTCCCTCATCACAAGAAACCACTGTCTAAAAAGGCATTCTCATCCCTGGGGATAACAATCCCAGATCTCATCGTCAGAGGATAACACCTCAACTAGGAACTTACGCCAAACTCAGGTCCTCAGACCAAAACACATAAGACTAGTGATGCAGGTTACCTCATCATCAAGAATGATCATCAATGCAGTGTTATTCATACCTATATACCTCATAGCCCTTTACCTAGCTATGCATCCGCATGAAACACCTGCGTGGTTAGTATACACAATCATAGAGATAATGGAAACCATCATGGATTAACAGAAGGATCATATTATCAAACATAGGGTAGCATTGATGATTATATGCTTTATCATTCATGCCTCAAACCTATAACCATAGACATGGGTCACATCATCGTGTGAAGAAACTCATATACTTCCAATCTTATCATTTACTCATCATTGTAATATCATGTCATAAGAGTTCATATACGTCATGCCTTCATATGAGCATGCTACTATATCAGTTACCTCACTACTATCAAACATGTCAAAGATTCATACTCCATAAACCATAATTCTTAACAACAAGCATATAATTGCATGATAAAGAACTGTCATATGGGTTTTTGGGTGGAACAGGACCCTCACTAAAAGTACTGACTACCCTCACAAGAAGTGTGATAGGCAGGGCACCCTCACAAGAAATGATATCAGGCAGGGTAACTTTCCTCCCAAACAGCATATCGGCCCATCACAGCAAGGGTGTGGGGCTACCATCTCAAGGCATGTCACACAACTATATGTATCGTGCATCCATGGATGTCATGCATCCATGTGTTTCGGGTTAGGGTCACCATATGCCGCTCTATCGGTTATCCTCACCAAGCCATGACGCCCAACACAAGACTAGCTTACAGAGCTCCATTACGTTCAAGGTGTAACGGGCACCAAGCTACAACTCAAGCTAGGTGTATCAGGCAGGGAACTCAACACGGCATAACGCCCAACACACAAGGCAAGGACCAGGGTGTATCACTGTAACATCCTTATTTTTTTAGTACTTGCTTACAATCTTTCTAATGTCATATCATTTATAGTCACATATTATAAATATGTCAATTTTAAATATTTTTAGTCATTACCATGCACTGGAAAATTTACCACAAAAAGAAAATGTCTAAATAAGATGAAATCCAAAATTTTAAGATTTAATTCATTTTAAATAATTAGTTATGCAATATCCAAACTTTATTTTGTTTTAATCATATTAATTATTCTAGCCAACTTTTTAGAAAACAGGCTGTACTGGAATATTCTAGACTCTAATATGATTAGTTGGTAAAATTTTGGTTTTAATCAGAGTTTATTTAGTTAACTAATTTTCTTTAGATAATGACCTTTTAATTTTAAAAAAGGGGCATTTCCCGAAAAACCAGTTCTTTTGGGCCTCGCAACGGCCGTCCGATCTGGGCACATGTTGTACCAGGATAATCATAGCCATTCAGAACCTCCTTCAACCCCAGTTTGCTTGGGTGGGACTCCAGCCTCCCAATCCACAACAGATTTCTCGCTGTGTGATCAATCGTTTCCAAAACAGTTTTCATAGTTAGATTTAGGAGAGGAATCCACACCTATATAACCCATCATCAAACCCTAAACTTGAAAAACAAAGAAATACCCCAATTTTTTATTATCCACTTTCTGTGCCGCCATCATCCTCCATCACCAAGCCACCCCCGTTCAATCCCCATGGCTGCACTATCTCCTGATCCCCTGAAACTCACTGTCAACGTTGGCTCCTTGTGAGACATCCTAGCTTGCTCTACCCACAAGGTATCGCAATGATTACAGGGTGAAGGTTGCCGCCAAGCAACCCAAGATAGGAACAAATAGGTGGGGAGTGATGAGGTTCCCTCAGAGTCTGCCGCCGTTTCCTCAAGTGCATCTGAATCTTCACAAAAGGAGAGAGTTAGATCTAGTTTTCAGAGAGGCTGTGTGGATAGGATTTTGGCTTACTATAGGTAAGTGGGCCATGTCCTTTGAATCCATGTTATATAATTATTCTTCCTAGAATAATCCATTAGACGCATGGTCTAATGATCATACGTAGGCTACTATTTTTTCAGTATAGTAAAATTTCTATCTAAAATGGCTCGTGCTTAGATCATATAAATTATCAGTTTCAAGTTATTATTCATGCATATTTGTTAGAAATCAGCACGTGAATTATCAGAACTCAGAATACATGATTGACATTTATTTTAGTACGTTAATTCCTTACAAACATTTTGAATTTAGAATCTCCTTCAGAATACCAGATTTAGATACATAATCTGGATTTTATTCAAACTTATCACAGTCTTTTACTAATTGAGTTTAGAACAATATTTATAACTTAGAATGCCAGAATAGATTTCATACTCTGGAATTTATCTCAAGTAGTTGAGATGTAGAATTAGAATGGAAATAGAAATAGAATCAGAATCATATCTAGAACAATAATAGAAAATGACACTAGAACATAATTTATATTATATAATAAGTCCTCATAGAACAGAAATATTGCGGTACACAGACTAGAAGGCAATTATGCCATAGAAGGTGCATTGCACCATAGAAGGCACTTGGTGCCACAGAATAGAAGACACCTCAGTGTCATCAGAAGGCTTTCATGCCACAGAAGGTGTGTTGCACCATAGAAGGCACATAGTGCCACAGAACATGACTTATTGTATAATAGTGGCAACAAAAAGATAAAATGTATAAATAAAAGATGCACATAAATATGTTTAGTATAGTGGTAGATGTAAAGTTTTTATAATACAATTATTTATTTTATGTTATAGAATTCAATGCCACTTACTCTAACTAGAATTATTTTCATTGTGCATGGCTGGGAACGCGACATCCACATATAGTGACGAGTGGCCCGTGAAGGAGTTCAGATTCAAGGGAGCAGGATATCTTTCACTGGTGGGACTTTATCTTAGGCGATCCTTCCAGCTTGAGGATTTCTTTTCTTTTGTTCTTATTAGGATTAGTATATCCAAAACTTTTAGTTTCTTATGTTAGACTTTTGTTGGGATTTTTATTCCCGAATCTTTCGTTTCAGCATGTTAGACGTTCCGTTGAACTCAATTACTTTGGTTATTCGAATGTTTAGTATGCCAGATATGTGATGCTTGCCCATGTTTTATTTTAATATGTGAGTTGATGCTTTCACATATAGTATTTGTGGTTAATAAAAAAGGGCAGGCGTTACAATTTGGTATCAGAGCATTTTAAAAACCATTAGTGATTGATATCCGTATATAAACCCTCATAGATGTCTTTTGTACAGATGGCTCCTAAGAAGAAGTCTGATAAGGGTAAGGATCCCTTCGATGGAGAGGAAAGCTCATATAGTGTGGGAGATGATTGTGAGGTGTCTGGGGGAGGCAACCCCAATGGCTACCCTAATCCTACTCTGGATGTGCTCATCAAGGCTCTGACTGACACCCTGACCGGTCCACATATGAGGCATCCACCACCAAGAAACCATGAGCTGACCCTGGTTGATTTCTTGAAGATCAAACCAGAGACTTTTTCTGGCAAAGCTGAGACAGACGTAGTCACTCGTGCTGAGGAGTGGTTACTGAGTATGGAGCACTGCTTTCATGATCTGGGATGCCCTGAGAATTCCAAGGTTCGTTTTAGGACCCATCTGCTGAAGAGTGCTGCCCGCGTCTGGTGGGAGAACTTCACCAATGCTCGAGGACCTAATGTTGTACCACTGACGTGGGAGGAGTTCACTACCACCTTCCAGAACTGTTACATTTCAGAAGCCATGATTGAGAAGAAGGAAATGGAGTTTCGGCGCCTCAAGCAATATGATTCCACCGTCAGCCAGTACACTATGAAGTTTCGTATGCCACAGAAGTATGGGACTGAAGATGAGGCGCACTTGGCCAAGAATTTCATGCACGGCCTAAAGCCTGATCTGGGATTTGCTCTGGTTGGACGTGGCATCAAGACAGTGCAAGAAGCCCTAGAAGCAGCCCTAGAGTTGGAGGACCACCCAGGACAAAATTGGAAGAACGGATGATCTTCTGGAGGCAACTACCATCATAAAGGTCAGAACGGTGCACACAACAACAAGAGGAAGGCCCCAGAAGGAGCACCATCTCAGAAAGGAGTTCCAGGAGGAGGAGCCCAGAAAGCACCTGGCCAGGTTTGCCCCAAGTGTCAGAAGCCCCATGGTGGGGAATGCAAGTTTGGGCAGCTAGTATGCTACCTATGTGGTGATGAAGGTCACTTCAAGTTCAACTTCCCAAAGAAGCAAAAGCAAGACCAGAATAATCAGAGAGAGAAGCGTCATGCAAGGGTGTTTGCCATGGACACAACAGAGGTAGATGGGGACCAAATAGTTGAAGGTATGACCTAACCCTACTATTTAAATTACAGATAAGTATGTTATGACACATAGTTTAGACTTCTTAGTATAAGAGTAATGAACTGAGGATGGTCAGTTATTACCAACACATAATAAGTAAAACACTAAGGTGGGTAGTACATAAGAATTTCGAGGATGAAATTCATCCAAGGTGGGTAGAATTGTAACATCCTTATTTTTTTAATACTTGCTTACAATCTTTCTAATGTCATATCATTTATAGTCACATATTATAAATATGTCAATTTTAAATATTTTTAGTCATTACCATGCACTGGAAAATTTACCACAAAAAGAAAATGTCTAAATAAGATGAAATCCAAAATTTTAAGATTTAATTCATTTTAAATGATTAGTTATGCAATATCTAAACTTTATCATGTTTTAACCATATTAATTATTCTAGCCAACTTTTTAGAAAACATGATGTACTGGAATATTCTAGACTCTAATGTGATTAGTTGGTAAAAATTTTGTTTTAATTAGAGTTTATTTAGTTAAGTAACTAATTTTATTTAGATAATGACCTTTTAATTTTAAAAAAGGGGCATTTCCCAAAAAACCAGTTCTTTTGGGCCTCACAACGGCCGTCCGATCTGGGCACATGTTGTACCAGGATAATCATAGCCATTCAGAACCTCCTTCAACCTCGGTTTGCTTGGGCGGGACTCCAACCTCCCAATCAACAGCAGATTTCTCGCTGTGTGATCAATCGTTTCCAAAACGGTTTTTGTAGTTAGATTTAGGAGAGGAATCCACACCTATATAACCCATCATCAAACCCTAAACCTGAAAAACAAAGAAATACCCCAATTTTTTATTGTCCTCTTTCTGTGCCGCCATCGTCCTCCATCACCAAGCCACCCCCCGTTCAATCCCCATGGTTGCACTATCTCCTGATCCCCTGAAACTCACTGTCAACGTTGGCTCCTTGTGAGACATCCTAGCTTGCTCTACCCACAAGGTATCGCAACGATCACAGGGTGAAGGTTGCCGCCAAGCAACCCAAGATGGGCACAACCAGGTGGGGAGTGACGAGGTTCCCTCAGAGTCTGCCGTCGTTTCCTCAAGTGAACCTGAATCTTCACGAAAGGAGAGAATTAGATCCAGTTTTCAGAGAGGCCGTGTGGATAGGATTTTGGCTTACTACAGGTAAGTGGGACCTGTCCTTTGAATTCATGTTATCTAATTATCCTTCCTAGAATAATCCATTAGACACATGGTCTAATGATCATACATAGGCTACTATTTTTTCAGTATAGTAAAATTTCTATCTCAAATGGCTCGTGCTTAGATCATATAAATTATCAATTTCAAGTTATTATTCATGCATATTTGTTAGAAATCAGCACGTGAATTATTAGATCTCAGAATACATGATTGACATTTATTTCAGTACGTTAATTCCTTACAAACATTTTGAATTTAGAATCTCCTTCAGAATACCAGATTTAGATGCAGAATCTAGATTTTATTCAAACTTATCACAGTCTTTTACTAATTGAGTTTAGAACAATATTTATAACTTAGAATGCCAGAATAGATTTCATAGTCCGGAATATATCTCAAGTAGTTGAGATGTAGAATCAGAATGGAAATAGAAATAGAATCAGAATCATATCTAGAACAATAATAGAAAATGACACCAGAACATAATTTATATTATATAATAAGTCCTCATAGAACAGAAGTACTGCGGTACACAAACTAGAACACAATTATGCCATAGAAGGTGCATTGTACCATAGAAGGCACTTGGTGCCACAGAATAGAAGACAGCTCAGTGTCACCAGAAGGCTTTCATGCCACAGAAGGTGTGTTGCACCATAGACGGCACATAGTGCCACAGAAGAGGACTTATTGTATAATAGTGGACACAAAAAGATAAAATGTATAAATAAAAGATGCACATAAAGATGTTTAGTATAGTGGTAGATGGAAAGTTTTTATAATGCAGTTATTTCTTTTATGTTATAGAATTCAATGCCACTTACTCTAACTAGAATTATTTTCATTGTGCATGGCTGGGGACGCGACGTCCGAAGATAGTAACGAGTAGCCCGTGAAGGAGTTTAGATTCAAGGGAGCAGGATATCTTTCACTGGTGGGACTTTATCTTAGGCGATCCTTCCAGCTTGAGGATTTCTTTTGTTTTGTTCTTATTAGGATGAGTATATCCAAAACTTTTAGTTTCTTAAGTTAGACTTTTGTTGGGATTGTTATTCCTGAATCTTTCATTTCAGAATGTTAGACGTTCCGTTGAACTCAGTTACTTTGGTTATTCGAATGCTTAGTATGCCAGATATGTGATGCTTGCCCATGTTTTATTTTAATATGTGAGTTGATGCTTCCGCATATAGTATTTGTGGTTAATAAAAAAAGGGCAGGCGTCACAATCACCCAACACAACCCCATCATCTCAACCCAAGACTCTAGATCAAGAGAGAGTATCGGGCAACACCATCCCCAAGCCATATCGTGTAATATACAACCCAACAAGATCGTCCTCAACCTTAAGAACAATGGTACCAAACCCTAGATTGATCAAGAAGATCAGCTCACCTCTCAACAACCAAGAGAGAGGGGTTTTGCACAACCTCTATCACAACTCGGGCAACCACAAGGATCAACCTCCACATAGATCTACATCTACCAAAAAGCTCACCTCTCAAATCCATGGTGAGAGGAGGGTGTTGCTCAAGCAACTAGAACACAAGCTCACCTCTCAACTTAAACAAGAGAGGGGTATTGCTCATATTACTAAAGCTCAAGCTCACTTCTCTAGACCAAGGAGGGAAAGGAGTGTTGCTCAACAAGGAAACCCTAAAACATAGTTCGGCCAACAAGGGTACAACTAAGCAAGAAACTCATCTTAGAACATACATGGCCGATTATGAGCATAAGCAAACATACAAGAACATAGAAGAAGGTAATATGATTAGGATTAGGAGTTATGCCACCCGCCTCAAGCAAGCTCCAAGCTCCTAGCTCCAAGCTACACCTTCGGCCACCTCAGGAGGAGGAAGAAGAAGACTCCAAGATAAGGATCGGCCACCAAGCTTGCAAAGGAAGAGGTGTCGTGCAACCAAGGGGGAGGGGAAACTAAGGAACTAAAGGGATCCTTAGCAAGAGAAAGAAGGTACATATATAGGAGAGGATGGAGGAGAAACCAAGGTAAGACAAGGCAAGGTGTCGCCCACCTAGGGACACTTATCCAGGGGAAATGCCACCACTCTAACTTGCCTTAAACACATGTCCAAGGCCATTGCCACATGCAAGCATCAAGCGCCATGTGTCCACTAGTGGTGACACAACCGAGGTCAAAAAGGTCAAAGGGGGTCCATGGATGACACTCCCCATCTCCATGCTCGACATCACTCCCTAGGCGACACACCTATGGCCGATACAAGGCACTCCTGCCTGACACAAGGTCAACAAGGCAAGGGCAAGGTTCAAGCAAGGCATCTCAAGGCCCAACAAGCTCATCCAATCCCAAAGCAACTCAAGCAACAAGCCCAACCTTTCCTCTCAACACTTAGAGGAAGCAAGGAGAGAGAGGAACACTTCTCAAGGTGTCAAACTTGCTCAACAACCCTAGACTTGGGTTAATTGCAAGTAGCACCTCCAGCTCTCATCAAAGCACAAACAAACCCTAATCACCACTAAAGGTGATTAGCAAGCAACTAAACACCAGGGTTAAGCAAAGTAAATAGGATAAGACCTACATGGTGGTCAGGGTCCTTATAAGCTATAACCCTCTACAAAGGGATTTCGTCCTCGAAATCCGAAGAGAAAAGTGAGGGATACTTCCTCCTCATCTCTTCCTCAAGCTCCTACGTGGCTTCCTCAACGCCACAAAGTTGCCAAAGAACCTTTACCAGAACCAGGTCCTTCCTCTTCAGCTTCTTTACTCTTCTATCAAGGATCATCACACGACCTTCCTCGTAGGTCAAATATTCATCAAGCTCAACCTCGACTGGCTGTATCACTGTCCCTATGTCTAGGTGACTTTTCTTCATCATGCTGACATGGAACACTGGATGTAACCTGTGCAATTCTGGCGGTAGCTCTAACTTGTAAGATACCTTTCCCATACGTGCTATGACCGGGTATGGTCCCATATATTTGGGTGCTAGCTTACCCTTTCGGCCAAACCTTAGTGCACCTTTCCATGGTAAGACTTTCAGATATACTTTGTCTCCTACTTGGAACTCCAAAGGTCGTCGGCGATTGTCTACATAAGACTTCTGCCTATCTTGTGCTGCTTTCAGCTGTTGCTGTATCACTTTGATCTTTTCTGTTGTCTGCTGCACTAACTCAGGACCCAAAAGCTGATATTCACCAGACTCATACCATCATAAAGGAGATCTGCACTTCCTGCCATATAAGGCCTCATAAGGAGCAATGTCAATGCACCGTTGGTAACTATTGTTGTAGTCGAACTCTATCAAGCTAAGATGTACATCCCAACTGCCTAGGAACTGCAAAACACAAGCCCGAAGAAGATCCTCCAAGGTCTGAATAGTCCTTTTAGACTGTCCATCCATTTGCGGGTGAAAAGCGATGCTGAACATCAACTGTGTTCCCAACGCTTTGTGCAACTGTTCCCAGAAATGACTCGTGAACTGGGGACTTCTATCGGAAACTATCATTGCTGGTACGCCGTGCAAACAAACTATCTCATCCACATATACTCGAGTGAGTTTCTCGGCTGTATACGTTGTCTTCATAGGTATGAAATGGACAGACTTCGTCAATCTGTCCACTACCACCCAAATGGAATCATGATTCTTAGCTATCCTGGGCATACCAACTACGAAATCAATGGTTATGTGATCCCATTTCCATTGCGGTATTGGTAGGGGTTGCAACGTACCTGACGGCTTCTGATGCTCAACCTTGACTTTCTGGCATACTACACATTTAGCCACAAACTCAGCTACATCTTTCTTCAAACTAGGCCACCAATACAGATCCTTCAGATTGTGATACATCTTGGTGACTCCTGGATGCATAGCATACATCGATGTGTGTGCTTCCTCGAGCACTAGATTCCTCAGATCATCAGCATCGGGAACCACCATCCTATCATGATAGAAAATTAGTCTATCCTCAGACTCATGGAACTCATCACGCTTTTTGCTACCGAGCTCTGACCTGAGCAACTGCACTGTATCATCTGTTTGTTGTGCGTCTTTGATCTGCTGTCTCAGCATAGGCTTGACTTGCATGTATGCCAAAAGTCCTGCTAACAAGGAAACTTCCATCTGCACATTCATTTGCCGCAAGGAGACAAACATATATCGTCTATGGCATACTAAGGAACTCAACTGTGCCTTCTTTGTGGAGAGAGAATAAGATTTTCGGCTAAGCACATCAGCTACCACATTCGCCTTACCAAGGTGATACTCGATGGTGCAATCATAATCATTGATTAGCTCCATCCAACGGTGCTGTCACATGTTTAGCTCATTCTGTGAGAAGATGTACTTCAAGTTCTTATGATCCGTAAAGATCTGACACACTTCCCCGTAAAGATAGTGTTTCCAAATATTTAACGCATGAACCACTGCTGCCAACTCCAAATCATGAGTCGGATAGTTCTCCTCATGTTTCTTAAGCTGTCGCGAAGAAAAAGAAACCACATGGTCTTCCTACATCAGCACGCATCCTAAGCCCTTCTTGGAAGCATCACAGAAAACAACATAGCCCTTTCCAGGCTCTGGCAGCACTAGCACTGGAGCACTAGTCAACTTCTCCTTCAAACTCTGGAAAGCTTGCTGGCAACGATAATTCCAGACAAAAGGTACATCCTTTCTAGTCAACTTTGTCACCGGCAACACGATCACACTGAAGTCCTTGATAAACCTCCGGTAGTATCCTACTAAACCCAGAAAACTGCGAACTTCAATTGGCGTCTTTGGCTGTTCCCATTCTACAACTGACTCCACCTTCCTCGGGTCCACTTTAACTCCTTCTGCAGATATCACATGACCCAAGAAAGTTACTTCTTTCAACCATAACTCACACTTACCAAACTTGGCATACAACTGGTGCTGGCGAAGGAGAGTCAACGCTTGTCGAAGATGCTGTTCATGCTCCTGACTGTCCTGACTGTAGATCAAGATGTCATCTATAAAGACTACAACAAACTGATCTAGAAACGGACGGAACACTCGATTCATCATGTCCATGAATGCAGTAGGTGCATTGGTTAGCCCAAACGGCATAACCACAAACTCATAGTGACCATACCTTGTCCTAAAAGCTGACTTTGGTATGTCATCTGCCTTAATCATCAACTGATAATATCTGGACCGTAGATCGATCTTTGAAAACACTGTAGCACCACACAACTGATCGAACATATCATCTATCCTCGGTAACAGGTACTTGTTCTTGATCGTGACTTTGTTCAGCTGCCGGTAGTCTATGGATAGACACATCGATCTGTCCTTTTTCTTAACGAATAAGACTGGAGCACCCCAAGGCGATGTGCTTGGTCGGATGAAACCTTTCTCCAACAACTCTTGTAACTGCTTTTTTAGTTCTGCCATCTCTATTGGAGCCATCCTGTATGGTGTCTGTGCAACTGGCTGTATTCCTGGAACCAGATTGATCTCAAAATCAATCTCTCGGGGTGGAGGAACACCAGGGAACTCATCAGGAAATACATCTGCAAACTCTCAGACAACCTTCACCTCCTTAAGACTAGGGCCCTTTGTCTTGGTATCGACAACATGAGCTAAGAACACCTTACATCCTTGTCGTAACAACTTTTCTGCCACCAACGCTGATACTAGACACGTCGGAAGAATCTTCCTATCTCCTTGGAAGATCCACTTCTCTCTGTCATCATCAAACACTGCCTGCTTGGAGTCACAGTCCAACACAACCTTATACTTCTCTAAGGTATCCATCCCAAGGATCACTTTGAATCCATGCATATCAAGTGGTATAAGATCCACTTGTATACTGTGTCCCGAAAAAGATAAGACACAAGATGGGCACTCCTCTCGAAGCATCGAGGAACCATCAAGAGGGGTTTCTAACAACAAGCTATCTTTCTTACAGCTAACAGGTAACAGACAGTTATCGAGCATAGAACGTGCGATAAAAGAGTGCGTAGCACCTGGGTCAACCAGAACAGATATAAAGCAAGAAGTAGACAAATCAAAATGAAATAACTCCATCTGACCTGCCACTACTTGGGGGTTTTTACCTTAACTGGAATAGTTAAATTATAATGACATAGTTTCCGAATAAAAATCAAAGATGAGCATGTATCTTAGAAAAACTTGATTGATAAGGAACAACCTATACAAATGGTATCTAGAAGAAAAGTTTGAGAGGAGGATATGTTATGGAACAAATCAGTTGTTACCTTCTTTCTATAAATTTCATAGGCAACATGGAAGTAAAATATCTTTAGAAAAGGAAAAAATGTGAAGAAAAAGAGAAAGGGGAGAAACAATGTGCATATCAAGCATGTGTATAGTTTCATAGTAGTATTGGTTAAATCAAAGAAAATTTTGCTAGAAATATTACATGTAAAGAAGAGACATATAATGCCATCAAAGAAAAAGAGACAAATGAAGAGACCATGTAAATGCCTCTTCATTAATTTCCTTTCCGATGAGGAAACTGGGCAGTACCTGATACACCATCAGTTTTTAGTGGTGTGAAATCATACAACTGATAGACAAGAAAGAAAATAATTCTTTGATACAAAAAAGACTCCAAATCCATAAGATGGTGTTTTGCTGTCCAGGGAAGGATGATAACCTTAAGAATATATGACTGTATGTGTAAAAGTATAATTGAATTAGAGAAGAATCTTTTGAAGAGGTGTCTCGTTTAGAAAATAGGAATTTTATGATAGAGTTTAGATTGATATTTCTCTATGTCTATGAGATATGAAAATTTAGAAAATTATTCTTTAATGATCCAAGAAAAGGAAATTATCCTTCCAAAAGACAAGAGGTAGGGGACTAAGTGAAATTTTGATAATCTTTAAATATGTCATAAAAATTGTTGATGCGTTTCTATGTGCGGATCACTTTTGATTATGAATGATACACTTATCTTGAGATTTTTGTAACTATATTTTATGAATGATTTTGGTTCACAATGAGTTTGTGTGTCTGCATAAGGGGGGATTTGAAGTTTGTAGCAATGTCGGTGAGTTTTGAGGTTAATGATTCCCCAAACCATCCTTGATTTTAGAAATGGTAATCTTCTCCCAAGAAACAAGATGGAAATTTGCATTATATGGGAAAATTCATAGAGAAGAGACTACATATTATCTATTCCATGAACAATTTTGTAGGAATCACTACTACAACAATGGCTTATAACATCACATTTAGAGGCGACAGTTGTATCCCAAAAACCGACGCCTAAACCCTACAACGTCGGCTGAAAGTACAAACTGACATCTATATGTGAAGACCGACCAGAGACGTGTATCGCTTTTTATTTAGCATCGATTGCTCAGTACAAAACTGATGCCTAAAATCACCCACCAAATCCAAATTTTCAGTGCAAAAAAATTGCCTCCAAAATTTCACATACGACGTCGGTTGTTTACCAAACAACTGACGACTAAATGTTTTTCGCGGGATAGAAATCGGGCCCATTTTTGTCGTCGATTTTCTTGCAACAACCGACGCCGATGTGTTTTCACGTGCTGTCCCCGTGAAATTTTTTACCCCCCCCCTTGGCGTCGATATTTTACGGCAACCGAAGACTATGGACATAATTCAAGAATATTTTTTTTGTTGGCATATGTAGATAGACATCGATTTTTCTAGTTGAAACCGATGACTATCATTGAACATATGTGTCAGTTTTTTTGTGGTGATCGACGCCTTTTATTTTAAGCATCAATTGTTTTTAATAACCGACATCTATTGTTAACTTAATAGAACTCGCACGAACTAGACTCTTCCACTTTCTCTATTTCATTGCCGATTAAGTTTAGGTCTGGCAATTCCGCTGCTCGCCTAGTGCTCTGCCGCCGCTGCTTGCCGCCACCACGCCTACCGCCGCTGCCGCTTGCCTACCGTGTGCTTGCTTGCTCGCCTGCCACACCGCCGCCGCCACGCCTTCCGCTGCTGCTGCCATTCGACAGGTACCCTTCTTGCTCCTCTTCTTCGTCCTATCTTTGCATTGCACAACTGGTGGTTCTCCACTTCTACCTTCTCTTTCCATGGTGAGTAAGTTGTGTGGTCTTCATGATCACGAGTCAACTCAAGATTGGGCTTGTTTGGTCTGGCAGGAACCTGCGAAGGTGATGAATCTATTTTCCATCTCTGGTTTGCCAATCTCAAGATTGGGCTTGTTTGATCTTATAATATTCATAGATTATTTATCTAATGTTAGAAAAATACATATAAATAGTTATCGGAAAGAATTTTAAAATAGGAACTTGGTTTTCTGGCTTTTAAACTCTAATTCCATTGTATCTTTTCATCTTTTCCTAAAACACCCAAATTAGGATTTAAAAAGGTACTTAAGATGATAATAAATATAAATTGTGTTAATTTTAGGAATAGGTGAGGTTAGAAGAACTAAGTTAGGATCTTCTTTGATCCAGGTAAGCATGTCATACCACTATTCATATTTACTTTGTATGAATTTCATGTTATGTATGATTTAAGACTATGCTTTAAATTTCAAGTTAATGAATGAAATCAAGATAACGATGATGCCTCTGATTATATTATTTCATGTTGTTTGTTGTATTAATAAATTCCTATTCTTATAACTGATTCTCAATAGTTTAATGATATGATCATGTAATGATCAAGACACTAAAGAAAGAATCATCTAAAATAATGTTAATTTCAAGATTAAGAGGGAGAAATCCCATGATGATTTTAAGATAATGTACTTAAGTTGTGAATTGTTCCTCTTGATGTTATCTTGTCTTTATGGAATTGATGAGCACTTTGGTGCAACTAAGATGAGTTTTGTTACAAATATATGCATATTAGGTTAAGGACATGTTTCTATTGTGACATGTTGAGTTTTTTTACTATGTTATACCCACCACAATTTTTGTTATAAAATAATACATTGATTAATTTAAGAAGCATTGATATGTTGTTATGGCTGTCCACAAGTGTTTTTATAAGAAAATTGTGTTTTGAATGGGGTTGTGAACAAGGGACTGGTGTTATATTATGTTGGCCTAGAAACCCATCCAAGATTTACTCATTAGGAGTAAATCTTGGATAGTCCCCGGTTTGGGACTATTCTTGAATACTTAATCTCACTTAGGATGTAAGTGTATAATGTGTATTGGGTTTTTAAGAAAATTTCAGCAACATTTCCCCATTTGTTCTCTAAGTACATATGTACTTGGAGAACAATGGGGAAATGCTGCCGAAATTTTCTTGAAAACCCAATACACATTATACACTTACTAGTGATATTAGGTGTTCAAGAATGGGATAGGTGGTACACATTTATTATATATAAGACCTTAAACCCTAAACTTTTAATCATAAACCCAAGTCTTTTAACCCTAAACCCTAATATATACTTGTTTTCTCTTTGATCATAGAATGGATAGATCATGGATGTCCATTCCAAATTGTTGAACCCCAGAGTTTGTTTCTAGTATTGATCACTTTATTAGATTTACTGAGGAACATAGGAAACAACCTGGAGATAGGTTCTACTATCCATGTAGGCACTGCGGTAACAACTTAAAAGTCAACATTGGTGACTAAATCAAAAGTCATGTCATGTGCAACGAGATTGTACAAGGCTATACAAAATGGCACTGCATGGAGAGATTTCAAACCTAAAATCAGTGGATGTCGAAAGAAGTTCTTGTGTGGAAGAATAAATTGCCTCCGATGATGTAGATGTGAACGGACCAGTTCCAGTAGACATCGTTGATGCGATGCTGGATAGTTGTGGGGTAGAGCACACCGATCCACCTCCCATGTTTAGAAACATTGTGCATGATGCTGAGATATCGTTATACACAGGTTGTACTAAGTTTACGAAGCTTAGCACTGTGTTGAGATTGTATAAGCTGAAAGCTAACAATAGATGGAGCGACAAAAGCTTCACACCATTGTTGTCTTTGTTGAAAGAAATTCTTGCTGAAGGAAACGAGCTGCCAATCTCAACATACCAGTTAAAGAAATTGTTGTGCCCAATGGGAATCGAGGCCAATAAGATACATGCATGCCTGAATGATTGTGTATTATTTCAAAAGGACTATGTGGATTTGAAAGATTGTCCAAAATGTGGCACGTTAAGGTATAAATTGACGACTTCAGGGGGGGTACAAAATTGGTTCTCCTTCCAAGGTGATGTGATATCTACCTATAATATCACAGTTTCAATGCTTGTTTGCCAATATGATAGATGTGAAGAATTTGAGGTGGCATGCAGATGTCAAGAAAAATAATGATGGGATCCTACGACATGTGTCTGATTCCCCACTGTGGAAGAAGATTGATTTATTGTACCCTAAATTTGGTGAAGAAGTCAGGAATCTAAGACTTGGGCTTTGTACAGATGGGATGAATCTGTACGGGACATTGAGCAGCCAACATAGCACTTGGCCAATTATGCTTGTTATATACAATCTTCCTCCCTAGTTGTGTATGAAAAATAAGTATGTAATGCAGTCGTTGTTGATATCGGGCCCTAAATAACCTAGAAATGATATTGACGTTTATCTTGAACCTCTGATTGATGACTTAAAGAAACTCTGGGGTGAAGGTGTGATGACCTATGATGCTTCACGAAGAGAGACATTTAGTTTGCACGCTATGTTGTTTTACACTATTAATGTCTTTCCAGCATATGGGAATTTGTCTAGATATAGTGTCAAAGGATCTAAAGAGTGTCCTATATGTGAAGAGAACATTGATTCAATACGACTAAAACATGGCGGCAAGACTGTATATCTTGGTCATTGAAGGTTTCTTCCAAAATTCCATCCGTATCGTAGGTTTCGCAAAGCATTCAATGGACGAAATGAGGAACAGAGTGCACCTAAACCTATACCAGGGGAGGTTGTTTATGAAAGAGTAAAAGACTTTGCCAATAAATTTGGTAAGAGATCATAATGTACCATGGCCACACAGAGTGACAAATCTTTATTCAAGAAGAAGTCAATATTTTGAGATCTTCCTTATTGGAGTTCTTTAGCAGTCAGGCATTGTATCGATGTCATGCACGTTGAGAAAAATGTCTGTGATAGCGTCATTAGTACCCTGTTGAATGTACCAGGTAAGACTAAAGATGGCATAAAATCCAGAATGGACCTACGTGAAATGGGAATAAGGACAGAATTAACAGAAGTAGTTAGTAGCGATCGGAGAACATACTTACCTCCCCCTTGTTACACATTGTCTAGAAAGGAGAAGAAAGCTTTTTATGAATGGTTGGTAAATGTTAAGGCGCCACATGGTTACTCATCCAACATCCGTAGATTGGTATCAATGAAAGATCTGAAGTTGATAGGTCTTAAATCTCATGATTGTCACACTCTAATGCAACAAATATTGCCCGTGGCAATTTGATCTATATTGCCAAAGCATGTAAGGTTTGCAATCACCAGACTTTGTTTCCTTTTCTACAGTCTGTGCATCAAAGTTATTGACCCTGATACTCTCGATAAATTGCAAAGAGAAGTGGTTGTTACCCTATGTCAGCTTGAGATGTACTTTCCTCCTTCGTTCTTTGATATCATGATACATCTTGTTGTCCACTTGACTAGGGAAGTGAAAATGTTGGGACCAGTTTTCTTACATTAGATGTATCCCTTTGAACGATACATGAACATTTTTAAAGGTGATATTCAAAACCGTTATCGGCCTGAAGGGAGTATTATTGAGGGTTATGTGGCGAGAGAGGTTATGGATTTTTTCGATGACTTTCTGAGTGCTAATGACACTCCTGTTAATGATAAAAATATTGAGGAGTATTCCGACAAAGGAATTTTGGGATCACGGATGAAAGTAATCAGCCATGAGCAGTTGGAATAAGGTCACTTGTATATTTTACACAACATCGACGAAGTGAGTGTTTATACCGAGGAACATACCAATTTCATCAAGAGACAATATCCTCGAGCCAATTCAATGTGGCTTGCTAGAGAGCATAACAAGACATTTATTAGTTGGTTTGAATATAAAGTCTTACATAAACTATCTCAAACACCAAATAATCTTACTGAAACTATCAAATGCCTCGCCTTGAAACTAAAATTGAATGTTATGTCTTATGACGGGTTTGACATAAATGGATTCTCATATTACACAAATCATCAAGATGATAAGAGTGTATGTTGGATCCTAGATGGGTGATTAGATGCTCTAGAGGGGGGGTGAATAGAGCTGAAAGCACTTAAACAAAACTCATTAAACCTTCAAGATATATGACAAGATAAGGTTGCTAAATAGGTAATTTGAGTGCAACTAAAACATACATAGCAAGGGAGAGAGAGATTGAACATGCACCAATTAGATAAGCTATTTGGAGTGGTTCCACACTTCAAACTAGAAGTGTGTCAGTCCACTTGCCTAGAGAGGTCAACCTCTAGGACTTCCAAACTATTGCACTCTTATATTCATTCATAAGACATACAATGAATGACCAAACAAAAGACTTACCTATCTAATACAAAGAGACTTAAACCTTACCAAGGACTTACCCACTTTGCAAGAGTCTTCGACCTTCTCTAAGGACTTACCCACTCTTGCACAAGTCTTCAGCCTTGCAGGGATCACCCACTCTTCTTGGATCTTCAACTTTTGGCTTCACCTTCACTCCCCTCACTCGGAGAAGCTTCCACCAAGGACTTACCTAATTGAGCAAGGAGTCTTATGCCTTCACCAAGGGCTTACCCACTCTAGCTCCAAGTCTTCAGCCTAGCTTGATCTTCACCAAGGGACTCCTTCCCTTGTTCTTCTTCGCCTCTCTTGGACAAGAGAGAGAACCTTCATCTTCATGATTGAAATGAGAGAAATGGAGGTGGTGGAAGTGAGAGCCTCACAAGATATACATGTAGGACTAGCTCTCTTATAGATTTCCTACTCACTCTAATGGATGTAGCAAGTGATTAAGCTAAGAGAGAGAGAGAGAGGAGGCTATAGGAAGCACTCAACTATAGAATAGGAACCTCACATAGAGTTTTGCAATGAATGCTCAACCTTGGAATGAAGCCCAAGGGGTCCTATTTATAGCTGGGGATGCCTCTTAGCCTTTGGGAACACTTGTGAATGAAAACCAGCCATTTTGTGGCTTGCAACGAATCTATTTTCACTTATTGCAACTCCACAACGGCTAGAAGCACTTTTCTACACTTTTTCATACAATGCAATCGGTCGAGTTTCTATAAGGGTAACTCGACCGATAGAGTAAAAGATAAAGCTGATATTCAGACCATCGATCGAGTTTGTCCTGAGGAAACTCGACCGACCAATGAAAATCGATTTGGTTAGTTACTCCATCGGTTGAGTTCTATGTAAACACAACTCGACCGATGCAATCTCCAGAAAATTGATCAATGATGATCGGTCGAGTTTTCCGACTGGGAAACTCGACCGTCAAAGTGCCTGTAATCAATTTTCAAAGTTGCATCTAAAGTGCTCTAATATTCGATCTAAGTGCTCCTGATATTTTTCTAAGCTTAATTACAAGTTACATAATCATTACAAGTGATTTACAACATGATTCTAATGGATATACATCATATTACAAAAATGTGCACTTGTATGACTTTGACTTGTCTTTTCTCCAATTTGATATGCACAAGTTAGGGCATTTGGAGTGTGTCTATACCTAATCTGAAATCACTCAAGTAGAGACATTAGACACCAATATGTGGAATGGTTAGTCATCATCAAAACACAAGTTTAGTCAATTTAGACGTGAGTCAACATTGACCTAATTGACCTTGAGTCAACAGTGTCGTCCAAAACAGTGGGGTCACCCTTCAAGCGTCTTCATTGTTTTTTATGAGTGCAAAGGATAAGAGTCCATATGAAGCTAAAATGTCATATTAAAGTGTCATTAAAGACATATGGGAGTTTGACTATGTAGATTTCAAAATTCTGCTCTTTAAATGTAATTGGGTTGATAACACCAAAGGAGTTATAGTGGATGAATTGGGTTTCACATTAGTGAACTTTGTAAAGATTGGCAAGAAGGGTGAACCATTCATATTGGTATCACAGGCGAAACAAGTATTTTATATCGATGATCCTACAAATGATAAATGGTCGGTTGTTCTTCATGGTAAAAGACAGTTCATTGAAGATCCTATAGATGAAGAAGAGTACTATGATAAGTATGATGACTCCAGTCCATTCTCAGTTGGGTTGCCAACATCTCCAATTATTGAAGCTAATGATGACTTGTATGTGTGCGGAGATCACAATGAAGGATTGTTAATTGATAAAAGATCACAATATTAGAGGAATTCATGTTTATATTTTTTTTAAGTGTTTTATTTTTCTGAATGTGAACTTTACAATGTTTTATTATCTTCTAATTATGTCAAATGCTAAATGTTTGATTTTTTAATGGCACTTTCAGATGGATGAGCATGCAAATGATGACCGTGATGATGATTACCGTGAGGGTGAGGATATCAATGTGCCGCCTCACAATATAATCTTTAAAAATATATCCTATATTTCTATCTATATGTCCATTTATAGTTATATCCTGTAAGTGTGTTTATTTTGTCAAATTTTAGGTTGATGATGTACCCCCTAAAGAACTTGGGGCACTTGATGAGTAGCAAAAAAAAATTGAGAAAGTGAGTGTGATGATCCTGATTTTAGGGTTTTGAGACTCAATCTAGTATTTGAGACATAATTGGTGTAAAATGATTTATTATGGAACTTGAGGTCTTGTATGGTCAATTTGAGTAAGTCGATCTTCCATAGATAATGTGATAGGTTATTTTGAGGCATACTCTCAGTCGAATATCCTTAAAAAAACATGTTGGGATAGTTAGGACTTCACATGTCAATTAAGGATGTACATGGACCCCAGTGGGTGAACCATGAATCTTGGTATGCATCATAATTGAAGAAAGTGGATTGAACATGATTCATTGTAGTTTGATGATTAAATTGAATTTTAGTCGAGGTTTATATAATGATTAGTAAGGTTGTTTGGATTTCATTTACATGACTGGACAATGGAGTTTTGATCTCAAACTTTTTGAAAGAAAAATTATATGATAGAAGAGTTGTATCTCAAATTTTAGGATGATTGGTGGTACTTATAAATAAATACAATTATTTGAAGTTGAAGACATTCATAATATGCATATTGATAATCTGTGGTCTTTAATCATTTAGTATCCAGGTTGTATGGAGGTGTCACGTTGGCTAATTCCCCCTTTTCCTAGGTGCAACCTTCAACTACAGCTTGACCTGATCCTATCTGTTAGTTGGAGATCTGATGGAGAGTCCATCGTCACCTAACTCCTAAAAGTGAGGAGCAGGTGGACGTTTTCCCTGGATTTAGAAGGGGGGGACCTCGCTAGAAATCTGGGAGCATCGGTGAGATTAGTTGAATCTGTCATGCTTTTAGGATCACAATGACCACTCACTGGTGGTGTGTGGTAACTAGGACTAGAGGTTGACTCCCCCCTCCTTTCTACTCGTCTCCACTGCATTTTACATTTTACAGTACCCAAACAAAGACAACAGGAAAAACTAGGATGGGCAAAGAGAAGCTATAGAGCTCCACCCATCTGAAGCCACAACGAGCAGGTGCCTTGCTCCATACTTATAGAGCTTGTACGGAAGGTTTTCACCTACTCGAAACATTCTTGGGCAAATGAACTTCTCGCTGGAGTGGAGGAGCCGGCGATCGGGTCGCCTGAGGCTAGGGTGTCACAGAACAAAAACCCCTAATTTCCACACCACCCAGCTCCGTCTCCATGCTCCAGGGATATCACCACCGTGGGGGAAGGAGCCGATCTCTAGCTTGACGCCAGCGTGGTTCCTCACCGAAGAACTTGCTTACAGTGACACTAGGCTACGGAAGACCTGAGGTTGGCACAACACTGGATCCTGATCGCAAGGTTCCTCACCGAAATAAATGCTTGATGTTGAGAAAGTGAGATCGCTGGGGGAGAAAGTGATTCCGGTACAGGAGCCATACCTATTAGCTCGGGAGACAAGTACTCCTCTTGCGGCCATGATTCCTCACCAGAGGACTTGTTTGCGGCGTCACCCAGGTCAGAGGATGGGACCTCCCGCAGGAGCAGGAGTTGTATCTTTTTCGTGAGGGCGAAGCCATCCCAAACACCCTCAAACCAGCCGGCTCACCAGCTAAAGCAAGCGGTCTAGACAAAAAGCCAATTGGCTCAGCAAGTCGACACTGGTGGATTGCTCGCTAGACCCACATGGCGAGATCCAAGGTCTCTATCCTACAATCTGACGGCCACAGAAATTACAGACAAGGTAAATCTCTTTTGATATGCTGGAAATAGATCCCATCTTAGAAAATGGACTATAAATAGAACCAATATCAAATAAATCCCCCAAAATACTCCTAGACTCATAAAAATGTCCCCTACATTACTGAACCCTTAGATCAGACCTTTCACAGACAAATAATGATGATCTTTATTGTATATGATAATGCTTCTTTTTGAGATCATATTATTGGTATAATTATCATACCACCGAAATTAAATCTGAGAAAGTTATTACTGAATCCTAGTATAATGTGGAAACTAAATATGAAATCATATTTAATTATTATGTCAAAATAATAGGCCTTTTCTCAATAAAACCCAATTCTATGTTTAGAACCACATTTTAGTTCTAGAAAACAGACCAGTTATCATAAAAATATAAAAATCGTACTAGACCTTTTTAATTATATATAGATCAGACCAAAAATATTAGACACCATCCTAACATCACATTGACCTATGTTTGACCAAAACCCTAGCTTAGACCAAAAATATCAATGACATAATGAACCATTGTATTAATGATGTTTAATTTGCTAATAATCAGGTGATGACCAGATATCTAGATGATCGAGGATTATTCAGAATTTCTGAACTTAGATACGTGGGTTTTATTAAGTATAAGACTACTTTTCATGAATGCATAATGATATGATGTACTTTGGATGTTTGTGTTTGCATGTAAATTCTTGGATGTGTATTAGTAATATATGCTCCGCAAAACATTAAAGAATATAAAAAGAATATAGATGGTTTGTAGCTACTAAGTGGATATATGCTCTCTCTCTCTCCTTGATTATCTCTCTCTTCCTCTAAATATAAGGTCGGCACTCGGTCCCCATAGCCCAAGGGGTGGGGAAAAATGAAGTGCGACATCTCTCTCTCCCCTTTAAATATAAGGTTGACACTCGGTCCCCATAGCCCAAGGGGGGGAAGGAAGTGCAACACTACTTAGTAGTACAAACGCATCAAAAGGCATCTAAAAATATGTGTTTACCTGATTATCGCTTTAAACAATGTTTTCTTTAACTCTTTCTTTCTCAAGTTATTTCAATTATGCAAGCATATTAGTATGTATCTTTCTACCCACGTGCACAACACCTTAAGTGTTGATTCGTTGTTTCACGTATGTTTTAGGTTCAAAGCTAGCTTGGGATAAAAGATGGGAAGTGAGCAGTTGTCCAGGTTGTACCTATTGTGTTAAGATCCTATTAGCATACATGTTCATAGACTTGTACAATTTTCTTCAAATTATGTAAATGTAAGTTGCAAATTTAATTCATGTTGTAATATAAATATGTTGAATGTTGAGAATGTTATGGTGTGTGCATTCTATTTGAGTGTTCATGTATGCATATTATGCTTCCGCATCGCTCTCTAATATAATTGCTAATATTTTTAGATTCGTCTTCTCAGGCCTTCTAAGTCTTGAGATGGCAGAAATCTGGGGACGTTATAGTGAGGGGCATCACAATGATGAACAAGTTACTACAGCAAAGGGGTAATGGACCCAAACCGGCTGTGGATTTCGATCATGCAGGAAATCCAGTTGGAGTGAACCACAACTCGTTTATTTCATATCTTGGGGTTCTTACTCGTATCCATTATAGTCCTAATTTTGAATCTTGGCATAAAGTTCCTAAGGGGAAGAAAGACTTAGTATGGAAGGAACTATGCGTGAGTTATTATTATTTGCAATTCTATTTTTTTAGATTACTAATTTTTAGGATACTAGTTAATAGCAATTCTAGTTTGCAGAGTATATTTGATCTGGATGAAAAGCTGCATCGTAAATGCATGATGTAACGATGTGGAAGGGTCCTAAGGAACTATAGGACAAATCTCACCCGAGATTACATACACGATGATGAGAAGAGGTTCTTGATTGATTTCCAATTCTAGACATTGATCACTTTTTGACTAACTCTACACTAATAATTTTTGTTTGTATTCTCTTTAAAAAATAAATTTAGGAAGAAGGAATCCATTGAGCAATGGAACTACCTGGACTCCAAAGACTGGGAGGAGTTTGTTACCCAAAGAAAAATAGATGAATTCAAGGTATTAAGCGCCACTCCTAATTTAATTAATATACATTCTTATGTATTCACCTATTCAAGATTAACCTTTAGTGTTACTAACCAAATCAATGTGCTTACTAACAAGGCTATCAGCGATGCTCAAAGAGAAAGGTGTGCACTGAATGTGCATGACCACACAATGGGTTCAAGAGGCTATGTAGGCCTTCGCCAAAGACTACAGACTGAGTCTACTGCTCAGTCTGCTGCTACTTAGGAGACTGTAGAGTCCTCTACAATTGGTCCCACACCTTTTCCTCGCCATGCTATGTGGATAGATGGGAGGAAAAATAAGAAGGGAGATATAACGAAGCCCAAAACTACTGAGGCGGATGCAAAATGGTAAAATTTAACTCTTAGAGCAATCGATACTGATTATTGTTATGTTTACTTACCAATTTCTGTTGATGGTGATTAGCGAGAGCTTCACAAGCAGAGGAAGGAAGGCAAGTTCATCCCTGAGGGCACAAGGGATGAATTGATAGTTGCTCTTGGTAACCCAGAGCATACTAGACATGTTAGGGATGCAGGCACTGGTGTGGGCATAAAAGCATTCTTTGGGCCATCACAGCGCAAATCTGTCTAAAAAGCGGGACTATCAAATGTTGAGGTAACATGTTCTTTTTTAGAATGTTATTGCGAAAGGAAATTCAATAATCAAAAGCTAGCATTTATTTTGTCCATGTATAGGTAGATGACTTAATTAATAGGAGATTCGAGGAAGCACTTGATAGGAGAGTCGAGGAATCACTTGATAAGAGACTCAATGAAGCAATTAGCAAGTGGCAGGCATCTCAGCCTACCACTCAGACAGTACCTGTGGCGTGCCACTCTTCTCCTACTATAGAGGTGGTTGGGAGTAATCCTGTAGAACCACCACCTAGCATGTCCGCTGTAAGTATTTTTATGACATATATAGTAGCTAGTCTTTTCAAGATGATATGTTTATGTATATATGTATATAACATTCTTTACATAAATTTGTAGGGGTTGATGCCATGCCGTCTAAAAAGTCAAGAATATATCATTGTAGAGGCACATACTTACCCATCCCTTCCAGGAGACATGTTTCATGGGACTCCAGTACCAGCTGGTGCGATTCGTGTGAGCCCGATACATGTACTCCCCAATTTGAGGGATCTTCCATTGCCATATGCCCACCCAGATTCTGAAATGCTTGGTGAGGTAGAAGGCGGAGTGATAATGTGGCCCAAAGTGGATGTCGTCTATACTAATATTGTATGGTAAATTTACATTATGTTAATTTTTTAGTGTGTATATATGATTCAATTGATATGAAATTATATATACAGGTCACAAGGAAGACTCACGCTACATCTCGACCTCCACCTCCACCTTCTGATGTACCAAGTTGGCTTCCAAAGGACCTACACACCTCGTTAGGTCCTAATTGTAGGGGTATGGTAGTATGAATAGACGAACATGATCCAAATTGCCCTATAAATGTTTCTATTCCGGAGGATGCTGGAGGTCAATCATACAATAACAAGCTATTTATACAAGATATTTTGGAGTTGTTTCGTTATGATTGGCTGAATACATCTATGCTGGATCTATGGATATGGTGAGATCTTGTTTATACATCCATATACCTTATTTTATATACAGTGATCTGGTTTCTTATATATTAATGCAGGGTAATACATGTTTTGCAGCCACTTACACACGATATGTATAGATTTTTCATTTTCCCATGTGAGATTTTTGGTTCCATCTTTGATTAGTCTTGTTGATAAAGACCCTTCTTCAGCTACTTCATACTGCTGTGCTGCTTTTAAATATTTTTGTAAAAAAAAGAAGACAGTGATAATAGCTCAATTCAATGTCGAGTAAGTTTACTTTGCTTATAATTTTGACTTAAGAAAATTACAATTTTATTGTAGATTTTGAGTTATTTATTTTTCACTTTCTTACCTATATTGGTAGGCATTGGGAGTTACTAGTTATTGTCCCTAAGACATTCACTGTCTATTATCTAGATCCTGCGGGGAATGAATTGAATACATTATATGGACACACAATGAAAAAGCCATTATTCCTGTGAGAAATATTTCATAGTTTTATATCCGTTAACATATGTTATTACATTACTATTTAATTATACAATTTAATGTGTTACATTAACATGTAGGGCTTTACATGAGTTCAAAAGAGCTGGAGGAAAGGTCCCCAAGAAAAAGAATCAACCACTAATTTGGGAGAATGTGAAAGTAATTTCCTGACTCCAATGTATATATTATTTATGTGAACTATACTTATTTGTATTTTTGAATATTTTGTATGTTTTAATTTATAGTGTGCTACACAAGACAACGGCTGGGCATGTGCATACTATGTGATGCAATTTATGGACCTAATCATCAAACATGCCATAATGGAAATCGATACCATACATAAGGTATTATATATAGTCTCATTAGATAATATGAAATATATCAATCTTATTATATATTATTAATTATATATATACGTCATTCTCTTTAGAGGTGTTTAAAACTGACTTGACTACCGGTGGAAAGTTATTAGATGTACATACTCCCTATACAAGGGAACAATTAGATAATGTAAGAGAAGAATGGGCAAAATACCTACAAGTAGTGGGAATTTTTAAATATAATTGGGATACTGATGGCGATAATGATGATGATGAATAAAGAATTATATTTCTAAACTTTGTTCTCATAATTATTTTTGTGTGAATGTGAATGAAATTTTCTGAATTGTCATATGTGTGAATGTGCAGATGATCAATACATGAATGTTTCTACATATGTCTGAATGTAAAAAGAGATGAAATGAATGGAACTACAGGTTGCTAAATATGTGTGAAAATAGAGGAAATTTGAAATAGAACTACTGGTTTCTACATTTGTTTGATGAAAAATAATATGAATTAAATGTGCTTATACATGTGTGTGATCATAAATTGTTGTCCATCTTGTTAATTTTATAGGTTTGTGGCCTGTTATTGGCTGATATCAATGGATGTTGTAAAACTACAGTTCAGAACTGAATTGCAGGTTCTGCATCCTGCTGACCAGCCATACAGCAGGTCTGCAAACTGATAAGAAAAAAATCATAAAATAGGCGTCAGTTATTAGTATGAAACTGACAATAGAGACATACATCGTCAGTTATTAGCAAAAAATCGATGTCTACGTGGCTAGGTACCACGGCCGTGCTGGGAAGCACGACCGTGGTGGGATATGGCGTCAATTATATATAAAAACCGACACATATGGTGCCCTTGCTGGTGTGTTTTATTGGTGGTGGGAAGGGTTATATATTGTCAGTTTTTGTGAAACGCTGACGTCTTTGACCTGGATATAATGTCGGTTTAAGTAAATAACTGACACCTATAGTTCCCTTGCTGGCGTGTTTTTGGTGGCGGGAAGGGTTATGGCATCGGTGTTAAACTGACGCTGAAAGTTTCAACTTTTAGCGGTGCCCACTTGGGTGTCTGTTTGAAACCAACGCCAAAGGCCTTAAATAACTGACACTAAAGGTCGGTTCTGTACTAGTGAATGGTAATGATGGTATGTAGGAAAGTGAAGGATTTAAAAGAATAAATATGCTAGTTATATTGAGGGAATGTGTTCTTTAAGCAACCAACCATGTGTGCATTTTTTATACAATGAGATTTAAAACAAGGGTGAGGCTTTCCAAATAAATAGGGAGGCACTAGTACAAAGGGTATTGTGTTTAAAAAAACAAGGTATTATGATAGTTGAACTACACTATTGTATCAGTTATATACTAAAACCTAGGAGGGTACCACAACAAGTAGAGTCAAAAGCAATACCTTATAGTCCCACAAAGTAGTTGTCATATAGTGTTCTCAATTGTGATAGTTCTTAGAGTATAATTTGACAAGACAGGTGTACACTTTAAAATCTTAGCAAGCCCAGTTTTGTTTATCTTTTAACATTTGATCTACTATTTCAGTCACTTTAAATGTTTTTTTTTTGGTCGGTAAAAAACTCTGATACTATATTGATGCCAAAAACTTTGGGTACTACAAAACTTGCACCCCCAATTACAACCAGGGTGAGAAAAAATTATCACCAATAAAAAAGATACAAAAGAAAGACCAAGCTCCTATTAAGCCAACTAACTGGACATAGAACAAGGCGGGTACAGATCCTGCCAACCAAACTACAGTCCATAGAACTTAAGGAAATAGACCCAACTACCCAAGACACCAATAGCATTAACCACATCCTACTGAATTTATGATGCCTTAGGTAGCAGATAAATATCATAAGAACCTAATCACGACAACATAATCAGCAGGTCTACAACCAAAATCTATCCAGAGTCCAGATCAAAAGCAACCAGCTAGCAAGATCTCTGTACACCAAGATTTCACACCCTGAACAAATGGGACCAGGACAAGGCCCGTAGCTGATCATTAAGGCACTTGCAATAATATCATCCTCTGAATGTGTACCAAACAAACAGCAGATGAGCATCATACTGACCCACTAACCAGGACAAAACTCCTGATGGACTGACAGGTTGCACCCTGGATGCCTGCCAACTAGGGAAACATCCCAAGAGTGGCTAACCACCCTCATATTTTTTCCTGGTTGTTTTCCTTTCCCTCCTAGACCACGATTCCTCATACTCTAGAAATTCATCTCTCAAGTGATCTGAACCAACATTAGAGTTTGAATCTCCAATGGATTCCTCATCTTCCTCAAGTAACTTAGCTTTGCTCTACTGGTATTCAACTGAGAACCCACAACTTTCCCAGATCTTGTTAATTTTCCAAGACTCAGAGCAGCTTCTATTGAACTCAAGCTCCCACTCCAAGTTAATGCTACTCACATGTAATGCAAAATGATGGATATGTTTTTCAAAAATTGTAGAATTACATTTAATAGACCAGTTGCACATGCACTAGAGATGTACCAAATGCAAAAAAATCTATAGACTACATAAACCATCCAACTCATTTAAAAAACCCAACCCATTTAAAAACCCTCAACCCACTTCTACACCCCCAAACCACTTCAAGGATTTTTCCTTGAACTTGCAAATATACAAATCCATTTCAAACTATGAAATCATCTTCAACGAACATGTGAAAAACTAAATACACTTCATATAACTACCATATATACTTCACAGTCAACATCACTTTGCATTACATACCAAGTCACTCAAAATTGGCAATCTTCACCCCCACAACTAACATCACTTCTAGCAATAACAATACAAACAAATGAGAATAACATAGAAATAAACACAAACATAAACACATTTATCAAATTTTTGAAGGAAACTTACATTATATACATTTATAACTTATTCAACATATAATGACATGGAAACAACAAGCTAGGATCACTACTACAAAAAAATGTATTGCAATCATTTAGAATAGACATTAGGAGTAAGTTTATAATTGACATCTAGGCAAGTTCCACAAAAACTAGATCTATATAGGCGGTTGAAAAACTTTCATATATAATTCTATACTATTTGTTCATTTAAGAAAAATGACATAGAGTTGATTTTCAATGGTGTTTTTCCAATCAGTAACAAATATTTCAGATGGTATTAAATGTGTCAATTTTAAGTTATCAAATGTCACGTCAGGTTGGAATATTTTCTATAATAAAGGTTTCAAATCCTTTAGAATTGTTGAAATAAAATTCAGTATCCCACTAGTTGCTATTTGCATTTATTGAATGAAACAATGTGAAAACATCACAATACACCAAATACCACAATTTGTACACCCATTCATCAACATCACATTGCACTGAATACAACATGACGCCCAAGAACACTTTTTTTCAATGAAACACCGCAATCCAATTCTCATTTTGCAAAATCACATTGCACTAAACTATATATCATAAGTTCAAAACAACATATATTTTCAATAATAGAATATTAACATTTTGAAAAAGGTGCTATGCAATATTTACAACAAGATATTTTGAAGTATACACATAACCAATCTAACACATTCTTAGAGTAAAAACTTTATTAATCACAAATATTTTATAATACACACATGCATTATAACATACTTAGGCCAACTTATTTATTTTGAAGGAGGGAATAGGTGTATATTTGTGAGTTTAAGAAACTTAAAGAAATGTTAGTAACCCAAAATCTTATGAATGATCAATCGCATCTAAAAGATTTTTCAAATTTTGTTGAGGATGAATCTCTAGAAACTTCCAGTGTGTACCCCATCATATGCATGCTGAAATGTTTAGATGAAAAATGATATTAATAAGTCACTTTTTATAGTAGAGTAGACATACTTACATTAGAACATAACTATGTGCACGACATCCTCATATTAATAATTCTATGGTACAATAGCATCAAAATGGATCAATACACAATGTGATATGAAAACCCTAACCAAGTTCCAATGGAGATCATAATGATACACTAAAATCCTACACAAGGAGGTTATGAAGAAGTCTTATAGCATAGAAGGGTAAACTGATGCCATATTTTAATTATAATTTTATATAGTTCTTCAAAGTCATCATTTTATACTTATTTGGGTTCACATATAACTGAACAATGTAGTTGATTAGCCATATATATTTTAGTACATGATAATGAAAATAAAGTATACGTTGAGGTTTTTTATGAGTGGATCTAGTAAACAATTACATGCTGAGTGATGATGCATGGACTTATGTTTAAGTAATCATATTATACGAGTCACAATATTTGGTTACACTTACTCTTTAATAGGTCAAATGGATCTTTCAGAATGGTTTGAGGGGATTTAACTATTAATATTGAATCACAAAGTCGTGCAATAATCACCCTGTGATAGATGAGTTATTAGGTTCAAATTTCATTTACTTTAGATTTTACTAGTGGAAGATATAGTTTATTGATGATAATAAGCTCATATTGAAATACCTAGAGTTTTTGTTGAAAAATTATGTAAATGAGAAAATTCTAAATGCATTGATGATTACCTAGTGGTCATTCCAACTAAAAATAAAATTGGGCATGACTTGTGTAAGGAAACACCAGTAGGCGACCTATAGACCAGTTTTCTAGTGAATTATATTCAACCTCTACTTATAACAAAGTTAACACTGAGAATCCTAGTGACATCAATCCCAGTGAAACAAGGATTTTGAGAAATTTTGGGACTTCTTATTCATGATCCCCAGAATGAAACAAGGATATATACCCATGGCAAGGGTTTCCTCATTACCAAAGGAGGGAAAAAGACACCCCTTCCAGTCTTTTATTTGTTGAATCTTGCATTAGGAGTGAGGAAGGGTAACATGTTGTATGGGCTAGAAAGGAATCAAGAGTAGGGAAAAGATCACCCTTGTTTTGTGGAAAATCTATGAGGATTCCTCCAATTGATTTCAAAGAACCCACTATTGACGATGCCTTCAGTTTAATCGAGGAGGAGGGTCATGCTTTGATAGGGCATTTGGAGGAAACCCCAATATGATAATAACCTTATATTAGGTTTGAGGTAATCGGATAGAGATTTTAAATGCTACCATTTATGGTTTCAAAGTGTGTGGGTCAAATGCCTTTTCTAGAGCCCCCTTACTAGACCAACAATGACCTATGACACTAGCTGCTCCATGGGAAGTTATTTCACCCTAACAAGAAGAGAATGGCATCTATATTACGCAAAGGAGAGAGCAACCCAAAGAAGAAATCATTTGATTTTCTTGTAGCATAGAGGACAAAGGCTTTCCAATGTGCCACCAGAATCCTTCCTCACAAGGATGATGAACAATGGGGATTTTCGCTATTTTATATAGCAACAAAAGCCACCCCAATTAGGAAGAAGGCAAAAGCAAAGTGAGGTGGAGGATGGGTGTGTGGATCCCCTTCCCATAGAACCCACTAAAGATATGAATAAGAGGTCATATGACATGGTTCTGAAGCAAACACCTAGCTTAATATGGACCGTGATCATGATTGAACGACCCAGATGCGACTAAAAGAGGTACTATTCTTGTAAAAAAACATATCTTATGATCCATAAATATAAATTGGACATTTAAATCATTAATAGATTTATGTTGAGGTCTGGAATATTGCAAAAATGTTACATTTAGGTCAATATGAATGTAATGAACTTGGATAAAAAGGAAAAGGGATGCATGGTTATAATAATTATTAGTCATAATACATAACAAACACAAGCCACTAAATTTTAGAGAATGTTTACAAATGATTGTTGTGGTCTATTATTGATATAATACATTTGATAATGATGCATAATGAAGTATTTCAGATTTACTCTTGTAAAATATATTAGGAGTAGACACCGTAATATAAATTTAAAAAATAGGATGATGATAAGCAAATATACAAAGTATTAGAATAAGAGTGTAAAGAGCAGGGTATTCAAACCCTCAGTTCACGACTTCTCTCTCTAGGGTTTGCTTCAGCTTCTCTCTTCCCGGTGGCACCGCTGGGGGGAGGGGCGCGTCTTCTCAGGCATGCCTCTCCCCTAGCTTTCAACCATGCTGACTGAAGCTCGATCTATTCTCGGAGAAAGTGGTGTCCAGGTGCAATCCAGTGCCCGACGGGTGTCCCCTTTGGCTCTGGAAGACGAGGGTCGAGTTGCGCTGCGAGAGCCGTGATTGACGAGGTCGGCGCCATTGATTCAATTGACTTCATCTCGTTCAAGGGAGATGAGTGGAGAAGAGCCTTCCCCTTTCATCGTTCTTGCCGATTGCTTCTCTGGCCCTAGAACCTATGCCTCCTTCCAGTTCAAGGGGTCGTTGCCTGCATCTGGGTTTGCTGAGGCATCCAAGATGAAGCTTGGGCTCCTCGACGGGCTTCAGACCTGGACTCGCTCTGGCGTCGTCCTGTCGTGCCTCTTTATCAACCTAGATGCGGTTTGTGCTCGGGTCATGTCCCCTGATCTGGGGCACCGTCCTCAACGTTTGGCGGGGTCCCTCGCTTCGGCGACGCTCTCCTTCTGATCCTCCCCTGGTGGATATGGTGGTGGTGGGTCTGGGGTGGCCCGTCTTCAGGTAGCTTCTGTCTCCCCGGCGACACGCCTCCCTCAACCACGATGCCTGGCGTTCTCCTTGGAGATGGGCGGCTAAGCTCGGTGACCTAGTTCTGCCTGATTCCCGGTGCCTTCAAACTCTAGGTGCACACCAAGTGTTCGATGCCAAGCCTCGGTTGTGTTAGGCGTGCTACGCTGGGGCGGCGTGACCGCGGTCTACTCGCCCTCAAGCTGTGTGTCATCATCCCCGGTGCAGAAGCAGCCTCGCGGATCTTAGTCCTCGATGTGTGGGTGTAGGTTGACTCTGGCGGCAAGGACCTTTTGCTCCGTTATCCAGGTTATGGGGAGCTTGCTTTGTTCTCGCTCCTTGTATGTCTTCAGTTTAACGCAGCTGCTTAGACACCATCCGATTGCTCGATGGATTGCTCATGTACAAATAGGGGCATCGAGCTCTTGTATGGCTGACTCTTGGTGTTGTGAGGTAGAGAATCCTCAAGGTGCTCGACCTTTTGCTCGACGGAGCTTGCTCCTGGGTTAGTCTATAGCAAGGAACTACTGGGGTAGGATCGTTCTTCCTGTCTCCATTCATTGCTGGATGTAGGAACACCTCCAAGGTGTTGGCGTGCAACCTCTTCGCAAGATGTTGGTTGTTGTTTCTATTACAGGACATCAATAGTTGGTTGTGTGGCTTCAGAGTGAGTTGAATCCTCTCATTTTTTGGCATAGGACCACACCTTGTGGGTGTTTCTATTGGACAGTTGGTACCGTGCCAAGAAGGATAGGATTGCTTCGAATCTCTTTGGCTCGCAGCTCTCTGTTGGTGGCTTGCGATGGTTCTATGATCTGAGAAGGTATGATGCTAGTGATGCTGTTACAGGCAGGGTTACCAGGTGGTTGACTTTTTGTAATCTGTAGTTACTATTTGTGGGTGGGCTTATTGCATGTATCTACAGGTTGTAAATTGTTCTCCTGGTAGGATTGCCTGGTATTTAGTCTTGTTAGTTTTGATGTTCTTCTCGGTGACTGCTATCTTTAGTTGTAGTGTTATACCCCCTGCGTGGGGTATATGTTCCTGGTCGAGCTTATTAGCTCCTTGTGGTGTAATGGGGTACTCTATGCCTAAATTTTTTGGTTTTATAGTAACACGCTTTTTGACCAACCAAAAAAAAGAGTGTAAAGAGCATGGACAAAATCTTAGATGTTAGTATAGAAAATGAAATTAAGGTTGCATGCTCATGACCGTTACAAATGTATGATGAGATAGGAAACCCAATGCTGACCTAGGGGGTATGAGGTTTGAGTTTAAGTGATGTTCATGAAAAGTTCATGATCTTTACAAGTATTAGGATTTGGACTTGAGGATTCAAGAACTGATATAGATTCTATCAATGGAGGTACGTGGGCCATGTCCATTGGATTCCATTACTATTATGAGTCAGATTACAACTCCTATAAAGTAACTTATTGATTAAGTTACTTTCAAACATTCCATATTATATGTTTATTTCATATCCACTCATGCTTTAAGTATTCATATGGAGATTGAATTATGTTTTTAGAAATTCATGATTCATATATTTAGGCTTTAAGTTACCTTCATATACTTAGTGTATTTTTGTTGAATTTTATTTATTTTCTCAAGCCTATAGGATCATACATCATATATCAAATACTCAATATAACAGTTAAACTAAGTCACCAAGTTAAATCAAAACTTTAGAATTATATTTATCTAGATAATAAGAATATCAAATTTCATATTTAGTGTCAAACTACTCATACAATGAGTAGACATATATCAAATTCATATACATAATATTTATATTTAACCTTAGTTAGTTAATGATTAGATTCATTTTAGATAAAATATAGTTTCAACTTAGATAGGTTAAGAAAATTGTAAGATAACATTGTGTTGTAAGTTCCTGTCAGAGGTCTGAAGACATACAAAGGGTTCATTGCTCTAATAGAGTACAGTTCAATATGAAAAAGGGCATTACATGCTAAGAAAGGGTACACCAAACCATAGGAGGACACTTCAGTGTTAATAGAGGAGGACTATTGTATAATGGTGGTCGCAATCATATAAAATTCATAAATAAAAGATATCTTACTTCAATAAACTTTGCATCTTTTAGTTTTTTGTTCACCTTTTGGTTTTTAGTTTTTGTCTTTTAGTGTAATATATTCATATTTCTCTTATTAGAAATTCAATGCCACTTAATCTAACACATATTTGTATTTGTGCATGATTGAGGATGAGATGCCTGTAGGTATGAAGCTTTTGGAGGTAGTCAAGACAAAAAGATTCAACCAAAACTTTAAGAGGTGTGCTTGGTGGAGCACCATCTACACCATCCAAGAGTCTAAGTTAGAACTTTTGGAAGTTATATCATGTATCTTTTATAAAATTCTATGTTATGAAATTTATTTTCTAAGAACTTATGAGAGTATTTTTTAACACTAGTCTGCATTGGTTCAATTCTATTGTTATTGAGATGAGTATCATGTTTATGAATCCCAAGAAAAAAATAAATGGTCACTCATTCTTATGCTACACAAATTCGGGTGCTACAATATCATATCAGAGCAATAATATATATGGCCACCAGGAAGGATTTTCACATTCTTACAGTCTTTATCCCTTAGATGAGTCCTAAGACTAAGGAAAGTTATACCAACTTCTAGTAATAAGATTGTCACCATGATATATGTGTATACTATAATTCTAAGAGTTAGTAATCATGAGTGTTTGAAAATATAGGATATCCTAGATCATAGATTTGATATACCCTAGATTAAAGATCTACCTTTTGAGTAAAACGATTAATATGAGACAAGGTAGGATGAATTCACTAATGAGCTAGATTTAAGAATAATGGAATGATAAACGAGCTGATTAGGTCCAAATAGAATTTCTTAGGGATTGTTTTCTTAATGGCTCACATCCATTTAGTAAAACTATTGGTTTTGCCTTTTTTCTTTAATATTGGTTTCGACCAAGTTTATGATGATTATTTCATATTTTTTATGATTCAAAATAGATTTTTTTCTTAGATTTTTGAGTTTTAAACTCTTTTAAAAAAGGAATGAAAGAAATTTTTCATCGGGATTTCATGTTTCTTTTGAAAATTGAAGTTGCTACACATATAATGCAAGAGTCAAAGAGGGTTAAATAACTTTAGGTTTAAATTTCTATATTTAATAAGTTCTCAGTGTTGACACCATAGATCATATCATGTCATCTTTCTTTCTCAATTGTTGGTGATATGAGATGCATATGAATCAGGAAACCATATCGAGATGTTACGAGCTTGATATTTTTCTTGATGAACCAAGCGTGTGATCCCATTCCACTAGAGAAGGCTTAAAAAGTACATAGAAAACAACCAGAAAGATTACAAACTGTACATAAAGGAAAAAGAAACCTAACTATATGTGCCATTAACATCAAGTATACACAAAGACCAAACAAATTTTGGAGTACAAGAAATTCCTTGAGAAACTATCTTATTTGTTTAAAGACAAAGATGACGCAATAGGAATGTCTTGTTTCTTCCATGAAGATTCAACATATCCAACAAAATAATAGGAGATATACCAAAATTAAACTTGACAAATTTCCATGGATAAAAATGATAATCACAGTCAAGCAAGATATGCTTCAAACTCCCCCCATTTCCTAAAAGGAATACATATCAAGGTCATGTAGAAGAAGAACTATTTGAGAACATCATGAGTAAGATGACAAGTCTAGAAGCAATTTTATGGAAAAGTAAAAATCCTCCTAGGAACTTATTAGACCAAATCCACTTAGACTAGTCTAGAACCTGATTCTTTGATGTGTATATCTCCCAATAATATTTTAAAGACAAATTATCAATCCCAATAATAAGTACCATATACTATTGATCAGTGCAAGGTTTTGGCAGAGATTGTAAGAATAAATTGTCTACTTGCATCCCTCACATTTGAAAAAACAAACTATAATCTCTAATAAACTAGTCAACCTTACAACATCCCCCTTCACTGATCCTTCTCATTAACTGAATGACCACAATTTGAACCTCCACCACACCACAGATCCTTCGATAAAGGGAATTTTTTCATCATAGACAATAAGAAAATGCACATGAGGTAGAAGTGTTCTTCTATGCTTGAGAAATGGCTTCCATAACCAAGATGCATTTGTCTTCTAATTCATCATTTCTTGATGATGAAAGTTGACTTTTATTACATTTTTGTGCATAGAAGACATAGAAGCAAACTACTCTAAGATCTCTTTGATTGCATGATAATTTGAATTACCAGACTTTGAGAAAAGTAATAACTTGATAGAAAAAATAATGCACAATATACTCAGAGAACCAACAATAATAGGAATGAGAGCATTACACTTAACCTTATAATTAATAACATTTTTTTTTGTTTAACAGTAATTAATAACATTAGGCAATCCTTGCATAGAAATCACAAAAAGGTAGGAAGCAATTGGGTTCCCTTGTGTGACTCCATCAGAAGAATAAAAGGTTTAGATTTGTATTTATTGATTACAATATGGGAAGGAGGAAGAGATGAAGAAAGAATCAATCCAATAAAGATAGAGCCAGCCAAAACCAATAATCTTCATAATATGGACAATGAAATCCCTACTAATAGAGTCATATTATTTGGATAAGCCAACTTTTCTACACATCTTACTAATACCTAATTTTTTGAAGAAGGAACTCAGAACATCATTTGCCAAAAGAATGAACCCTCTATCCTCTTTCCATTAACAAATGCAAATTGGTTGTCATTAATATGGTCAGGTAGGACCATGTTGCGTCTATTTCTTAGAATTTTAGTAATGACTTTATAGATGATGTTACACAGAGAAATGGAATGAAACTCTTTTAGAGAGAAATGATCCTCGGACTTTGGAGTAACAGTACTGAAGGTTCTATTACATTCCCTCAATAGCTTGTAGTTATTAAAGAAACTTAAAACTACCCTTGTTACATCATTTCCCACAACACCCCAACAAGACTTGAAAAACTCCACATTCTAACCATCAGGTCCAAAGGCCTTGTTCTTATTCATAGCCATAAATGTATTCTCCACCTATTCCTTAGTCACCCAGTTCCCGAGTTCCTCTCTCTATTCATGTTTAGGCAATCACCATTCATTCTTCAAAATAATTGGATTAGACCTTGTGGAGTTTAAAAAACCCTTTATAATATGAAACTATATGCTATGAGATAATAGATGGCTTAGAGAAAAAGGTACCATCAATGTTAAGGGTAGGAATGCTGTTATTTAGTCCTATAATCTTGAGAGAATTATAATATATTTTGTATTACTATCATCAACTTTAATCTAGTGTATCCTTGAATTTTGTCTATACAAAAACTCTTCGTAAATAATAGCTTGTATTTTATTCCTTTATCAATTATTGGACATCTTTCTGCATTGAATATCCCCATGACAAAGATCATCACTCTTTTGAAGTTTAGTAGCACGTTCTTTAAGAATTCTAAAAGTAGAAGAGATATTCCCCATAACATCTTTTTTTTTGCTTCATCATAGAAAAACTCACAATCTGTTTAGTTTGATGTAAACTCTATATGTAGGAACTCCATTACACTCCACATTCCATGAATCCTTCACAACACCCATGAAACCATCATTATTGTCCAAGAATTGATAAATATGAATGGGGAGACCTTACACTTACTTGAGGAGAAATTTATATGAACCATTCTATGGTCACTAGTAATGGTTTCACCCAAAGCACCATTGAATTCAAGAAGTAAATCAATATTACAAAGAACTCTATTAATATTTGAGAAGGTACTGTTACCATTTTTTATTCTACTATCCCATGTAAATACTTTTTTATAGTAGGAAAATCAAGAAAAGTAGTGACTTCCATATGGAAGAAAAGTGGAAGCAAATACTTTCTAACTCCACATTGTAGTGGATAATTTGCTCATTCATACAAGAACTAACAATAGATGTATGGGGGTCCTTCCAAAAGATGATGATTCTTACGTATGAATAGAAACTTGAGTTAGAAATGAAACTTACACCATTCCACTTAGAGTTCACAACATTAAAAATATCACCAAAACTAATTCTAGACTCTATAATGATGAACACATCAAAACCTGACTTCTCAATAGAATCCTAGATACACATTAGTTTTTTACCTACACCCCTGATGTTCTAGTAAGCAATAGATAAAATCCTATCCATTTGAAATGAAGGGAGAAATAGAATCCACAACCTTACTGGGTTGCGCAGCCTCTCAGTCCTCTAGAGTGCCTGGATGAAGCAAAGAAAAGTTATTTGGGGACAATTCAATTATTCTAGTATTATGATATGTACCTTTACATTAGCATCTTTGGGATGATTTAGATCTTTTACCTTGGATACACCTACTATCAAGACCAAAATTATATTTACTCTTTAGAGTATACTAAACAATAGTATTATATTGTTTCATCAAAGACTATCCCCCTGCATCGAAAGAAACCTTAATGATTGCATGGAAATTATGTTCAATACCATGGTTTAGGACTGGCTGTGTAGACACCTCAGGACCAAGGTCAAAATTAGCAAAATTTTTAGCTTGAGTTCTCTAATAGCATCACTAAACTCCTTAGTATCACTTTGTGTTTCAATTGGTTTCTTTTTCATATACACTAGATTCTTTCCTATGCTCTGCTCCCCTTTAGGAAATTCACTACAAAGAAAAGATCCATGAAAAAAATGATCATAGTTGTACATTGTAAGGGTTCCGATTCATACTCACAAAAAATTTAGTTCTCCAAACCATCATCACTCATTTAGATAAGGTAGGAAAAAACAATGAGTCATTAGGAACAAGAACTTGCATCCTTAAAAAACTCAAGCCTGTTGTAATAAGATTTAAAGATATCAATAGATAGCGATTTACCTAGAACTGATCCAATATAATTCAACATGTCCTTGCCCCACAACTGAATAGGTGATTCAAATTCTCCATCAAGTCACTCTCACCCATCTCTTGAGAATTAGAGGTTTCCCCTCCACAAACCAACATCATCAATCATCATCTTCATATCTTCATCATTAGAGAAACTTATCAAGAAGAAACCCTTACCTCTCAATCTGACTTCAATTGAGCCCTTCACCTTCCAAATGTGGTATATATGCATCAAAAGTGTTGTCCAATGAGGTTTGAGTCCTCACTATGTACCTAGAGACACCTTTTATCCACTTATCTAGATTCCTCTTAGTGTTTGTCTTAGGATATATGAGCTTCATGTTCACTAGATCCATCTACAATTTCTTCAACTTAAGCAATTTATTAATAGACCTAGAAGGTTACAAATACACCCATGCCTTCACTTCTATGTTCATGGAGATAGTAGGTGGTTTATGAATGCCTTCTCTATTCCTCACTTAACCTTTCTTCAATCCACCATAAGCTCGAGGGTGAGGCGGAGGAGATGGAGATTTCCTTCCTATTACCTTCCCAGTTTCCTCTCATGCCACTTTTCCAGTCACCTCTCCAATTCTCTCCATGTTCAAACAAGCCATCCTTCTATCTCTTAATCAACCACATGGTACGATTATGCTACTATTCCGTCTGATGGTTCTTGCAGTACAGAAACCTATACTAGACAATGTTGGAGATGAGCCTAATATTATCTATCATCTTCAAATGCCATATATAGTTACTTCCATGAGCATATATACGTGGCAACTTGAACATGATGGTACAATAATTAAATAGAATTCCAAAAGTGAATTTTGATATTAGGTTATTTGGCATAAATAATATAATAGTGTATTGAGGGTTATAAATGGTATGGAGACACCCTTACCATGTAATAGTAGTGACCGGCCTAAATCGTGCGTCCTAAAATTAGAGGCGTATTTGAGGTAGTCGAGCCTTCGCATTTATAACCCGAATCCTTCTAGGCCCCCACAACTTTGTTTACGGGGTCGAAGTAGTCATACGGGGTCGAACACAGGGACAAGGTGGATTGTGTTGACGACTCTGAATCGACACTCTACACTCCGGTGGGTATAAAGAGATATTAAAATTCCCAGAAGGGGAACAACAAGATGTCACGATTAAATCAAAGAAAACTATCTCCAACTGGAGTTACAAGAAAGATTAAGATTTTGTCATTTAGCAGTTTTTAGGAATTTTTATGCAACAGAAAATAGAAAGATAAACTGCAGTTTAAGGCGTAATGCAAGGGATAAGACTTCAGTAAGACAAGCGGTAGCAGTAACACCCTGCACCCCTCCTCTCAGAGCAGGTGCCTCTAACCAAGCTTCAACACCCCTCTCGAGGTTGCTGGGCTCAAGTTAGAGTGGAATGATACTAAAACAACTCCGTTCCGGGCACTCTCGTACTCCAGAACCGGACCGAATACTAGAGCCACAACCCAACTCTCGAAGTAGTTGCAACGGGAAAGACGATTCGGTAGCTAAGCGAAACGCGATCCAAAACATGCAAGCTAGAGTTCAGATATCCAACACAGCAGTTACCCAATCATAAGGCACTAAGCATTAAACAAATAGCAATTAAGCATTTCTATTTCCATAAGCAATAAGGGTCTTAATACAATGCATAAGCTAAGAATTTAAATAACATAATTAAAGATAGATGTCGCCTTCTTGATGTAGAAGAACGACAGACTACTGTAGCTCTCCTGCCCGATACCGGCCAGGAGCCGAGCCCGATACGGCAGTGTCGGGCGGCACCCCCTCTCGGGCTCACCGACTGACGACTGACTATATCGCTCAAGGGCCCTGGCCGATACGCTCATGTCGGGCGGCGCACCCTCTCGGGCGGCACGCATGACGGGCGGAGCGTATCGGGTTCGATATCGTGTCGGGCAAAGAGCTACGAGTCTACTGTCGGGCACTCGTGTCGCTCATCTTCGCTGGCCGATACCGGCCCGCAGTGTCGCCCTGGACAACACTAAGTGAACCATCCCTTCCCTCTCGGGATGAGGGAAAGCTCACCTAGTGTCGCCCGGCGCAGACACTGGGGCGCGATACTCTTGCTCTCACAGCTTCCTTCGAAGGTGGCTCTCGAACTGTCTTGTCCGAATTCTCTTCTGACTCTCCGACTCGTCCGACCCGTGACCAACCTTTCCGACCTGACTTTTCGGCTTCCTGTAGCTGCTATTTATAGGCGGCGGTTGGAGGAGTTATGGTGCTGGAAACGCCACGTAGCTCCCTTATACGCCGGTCGATGGAGGTGGACGGCCGATACATGTATGTCTCGGCGTGAGGCGCTGGCTATCGGTCACGTGGCTGGTGACACGCCTGCCGGTGGGTGGCTGTGTCGCCCGACGAGTTAGGTCGTCGATGCGGCTTTGGCTCCCTGTCGGGTAGACGGTATGTCGGCCGACACGTCCTTCTTGCGCAGCGCTCTTCTCCGCCGATCATTCTCGTATCGCCCAGCCCCTGTCGGGCTGGGTTGTATCGGGCGTCAGGGATGTCGAGACGGGCTTAGACTTATTGTGCGTTGGAATCGGCCTTATTGCACAAAAACGAGGAAAACTGTGTAGAAGATAGGAAAAATTGGAATAAGAGCGTTGCTTGGCCAATTATTGCGAAAATGCTAATAAAATAGAGGAAAATAGCAGAAAAGGGTAGTTTTGATAACAGAATAAAGCGCAAAAACGTCACAAAATTTGGTGTTATGAAGTAGGACTCCACATCCTTACATGTTTCCCAAGTAATGCATTCTTTAGATTATTTGAAAAAGGCTTGAGAGATGGCAGGGATTATGTAATCTAGGATATTCAAACTCAAAGGTCCTTATTTAGAATTTTAAGAATATATGCATGTAGAAAAACTAATACATGGTTTTACTAAGGGGTTTGATGATGTACTAAAATTTGACATTCATCCCTCTAATTTAGACTTTGTGGAAATAGCGGACTTTTGATGATTTTTTGACCTTGATTCCATATAGTAACCTCTTTAATGATTTGAGATGTTTAATAAGGCAAATACTTGATGACGACATGAACCATGTTATGATTGAAGTGTGCTAGTATGGTAGTAGTACGATGATTTCTATAGACAACCATATTATCTTTAAGGTTATACTTGACAATACTTTAAGTACGTGGTGGTACAAGATATGTGTAGTTTGGTTAAGTGTCTAGGATCACAATAATATGAGGTTCTATTATTTTGATATGAATTAGAGCCTCAAAAAGATGCTTGATTAATGTTTCACTTGGTATCCTAGTGATTATAATGGTTTCATAATAGGAGATGATGGGAAGTGGTTTTGGTTTACTTGGGAGAACCATAATAAGATGAATAAAATTATGAAGAGTGATGTTAAGAAAGTAATGTAAGTTTAGCGATTATCCAAGGTAAATGAGTACTTTGGTGCAGTGAGAACTGGAGAAATCACCTTACTCTACTCATTGGTTACAAGTTATAAATCATGCTAATAATAAAGAAACATGTAATTACATTTAATGCTCTTTTCAAGTATAAAATCTAGAATCATACCTAGAATTCATAAAACCCTAATACTTTTAGTTTTGTGCGTAACCCTAGCTTATTTCCCTAAGAAAATGGATAAACTAAAGTCTACACCATAGTGTTGAAAGAGTTGACAACCCATATCTAGATGGTCAATGGTTCTTTTCATTCAATAAGATAATCAAGATCCAATGATGGCCATTTTGACCTAATTTAATGTATTATATGATTAAAAGAGAAGAGAGTGAGAATAACTTGAGTATAAGAATTAATATACCAAAGTGAGGCTTCAGTTACAATAACCAGTTAATGTTTTTTGTAACAAACACAAAGGAAAATGCTTGAGACGATACTTACATTCATCACTCATGATATTCTGAAGTTGAATGATAAGTACTTAGTGAACATTGTAATTCATAATCTAGGGGAATGGAGGATAGAATAAGTATGATGAACCACATGATGTTTTTTCTATGGTGTGGGGAGATTTTGAAATATGTATCAAATCATATTATTCATGTTATTCGTGAGGAATAATTGCTACATGTAACCCTAAAACTTAGAAATGGTGACTTGGATACCACAATTCTATGATCAACATGACCTTACAATGAGACACATGGTACAACCCAAACATGCTTAGAAACACATAAGTTAAATGCATAATGTGGTCAAATAAAAGAAGATGAGTGTTAGTCATAAATACTATCACAAACTTGAGGTGGGTAGCCTCTTAACTTTGTGGTTAGTTTAATGAAACATCAAGGAAAAAAATTGTATAAGGTGGGTAGAATTGTGATATCCCCATATTAAGGGTTATACGGCCCAATAATATCAACTTATATCAACACAATACATGGTATCAAACCTAGATAAGATATAATTGAATGTTATGATGACAACTTAAAATCCTAAACATGGATGAAGTGAGGTTACAAGGAATACTAAGATGATATAAGGGAAAATTGAGGCCATGATTTACTTACAATACTTATATAATGCTTCAAATGATTGTTTTGTATTTATGATTTTGGTTTGCATATATTCACAAAAATGTGGTAGATCAACCAAACTATATTTGCTGGTACATGATTGTGAAAGTAAAGTAGAAGTTGAGGTTCTATATGAGTGGATCTAGTAAATGAGTACATATTAAGTAATTGATGCACTGAAGTATGTTCAAGAAACCATATGATACACAACACAATCTATGGTTACAATTATTGTTTATAGGTCATGATGGATATTGAGAATAATTTGAGGGGATTTTACTATTAATATTGAATCATAGAGTAAAAATAACAACCACCATTTGGAAGATGAGTAAAAATGTTGACATTCATGTACTTTAGATTTCATTGGTGGAAGGTATAGTTTATTGAAGATAATGAGACGATGTTAAAATACCTAGAGTTTTTACTACAAATTTATCTATATGAGAAAATTCTAAGAATTAAATTATTACCTAGAGGTTGTCCCAAAACAAGATGGGACATTATTTGTGTGGGTAACACCAACATGTGATCCCGTAGACCATATAGCTAGGGAGTTATCTTCAACTTCCACATCTAATAGACTTGACAATGATAATCCTAGTGCCTTCTTGGTGGAACAAGGATTCCAAGACATTTTGTGATATCTTCAAGATGATCCCCAAAATGAAATGATGATGTAGTCCCATAGAAAGGGTAACCTCATTACTAGAGGCAGGAGAAAGACATCCCCCTTCTAGTCTATTATCTGTCGTCTATTGTAGTGAGGAGCAAGGAAGGGTCAAGGTCTATAATTGACATAAAGAAATCTAGAACAAGGAAGAAAATTACCCTTATTTCATGGAGAATCCAAGAGGATTCCTCTAGGTGACTTTGAAGAAACCACCATTGATGATGCTTTTAGTTTGACTGAGGAGGATGGTATGCTTTGTCATGGAATTTAGAGGTAGTACCAATAGAATCACAATCTTCTATTAGGTGCAAGGTAGTCAAATAGAGATTTCAGATGCCATAGTTTGTGGTTGTAGAATGTGTGGGTTAAATGACCAATCTAGAGTCTTGTCACTAGATCAACAACAACCTATGGAACTAGAAGATCCACATGAAGTTCTCTCACCTAGACAAGAATGGAATGTTGTGTAGCTTCCACCAAGGACCAAGCGACCCAAAGGGAGCAAACATACAATTTTCTTATGGCACATAGGATGGAGGCTTGGCAAGGTTCCACCATAACCCCTCCTTGTGGTGATGATGATATGTGCGGCTTTGCTATACTTATATAGAAACCATAGACACCCTTATTGGGAATAAGGTGAAGGATAAAGTGGGGAAAGGAGTAGGTATATGGACCCTCCATTCCTTGGATCCCACCAAATATTTAGTTAAGCAGGAATGGCACATGGTTCTAAGAAAATGCCTAACTTGTTCTCAATTTAGATCAAGACTAAATGGCCTAGATGCAGCTATAAAGTATTATTCTTGTAACATCCATGTCTTTATCATTCATAAGTCTGATTTGGAAATTTTACTTATCAATAGAAAATCTATTGAGGTCTAAAATATTGATAAAAATGGTTTATTTTGGTTTTTGTGAATATAGTGTACATAGATTAAATGAGAAGAGTTGCATGGTTATAATATGAATTAGTTGTAGTACGTAAAAATGTGAGAAACTACAACTTAGACTTGTGTACATAATATTTTTATGGTCCAATGTTGATATAAAACATCTCAACAAGATGAACGTGGCTGAAATGCGTATGTTGAGATGGATGTGTGGGAAGACAAGAATAGATCGCTTGAGAAATGACTATATCAGGAATAAAGTGGGGATGGCAAGCATTGAGGACAAGTTGCACGAGGGCCGACTCAGATGGTATGGACATGTGCAACACAGACCTACTAGTGCACCTATACAAAGCAATGCTATTGAGCCAAACACTATAAATAGAAGAAGAGGAAGGGCTAAGTTAACATGGGATGAGCTTATAAAGAGATATTTTGAATCTCTACATCTCAATCAGAATATGGCCCATGATAGAGCTGAATGGAAATGAAGGATCCATGTAGCCGAACCCAACATAGTTGGGATTGAGGCTTAGATGATGATAATGATGATGATGAGTGCTGATATAAAACATCTGATCATGATCCATAACTAAATATATTATATTTTGTGCTTAAAAACCTAGTCAGGAGTAGTAGCCCTATTATACTCTGAGAAAATAGCATGACCATTCATAAATATGAAAAACTCATGATTTAATTATTAAGAGCATGCACATAATCTCAAAAGTTAGTATAAAGAATGAAGTTAAAGTTACATGTTCATGACCCTTACACATCTAGGATGGGGTATGAAACCCTAATTTGACCTAGGAGGTATGAGGATTGAGGCATTTTTATGAGATTTGAGTTTTAATGATGTTCCTAAAATATTCAGAACAAAAGTTAGTATAAAGAATGAAGTTAAAGTTACATGTTCATGACCCTTACACATCTAGGATGGGGTATGAAACCCTAATTTGACCTAGGAGGTATGAGGATTGAGGCTTTTTATGAGATTTGAGTTTTAATGATGTTCCTAAAATATTCAGAATCTTCTTAGAAATTATGAGTTTTACAAGAAGATTCAAGAACCAATATAGATTGCAAAAATGGAGGTAAGTCATCTATGATTTAGCTTACACGTTCATACTTAGAGGCCAATTACTTTCAGACATCCAATATTTTATGTTTGTTTAATCTCACTCATTCTTTGATTAATCAGATGGTGACTGTTATGTTGTCATAAATTCAGATTTTATATATTTGAGATTTAAGTTACCGTCATATACTCAATATCTATATGTTTAGTTTACTTTATTCTCTCAATCCTTTATACTCATACATTAGATAACTGGTATCTGATATCAAAGTCAAATTTGGCCACTATGTTAAATCAGAACTTTAAATTCATATTTATCTAGAATACAAGAATATTGGATTTTAGGTTTATGGTTAGATCACTCATACTATGAGTAGTAGATATTGGATTCAAATACATACCAGTTAATTAATAATTAAAATTCAAATTTAGATACAAATATAGTTTTAGCTTATTTAAATTTTGAAAATTGGAACATAACAATATGACAAGTCCTGACCAGAGGTTCTGAGACATACCAAGGGCACACCATGATAGGAAAGAACACTTCAGTGTCAATACAGGGCACTACATGCCAAAAGAGGATACATCACACCATAGAGGAAACTTTGGTCAAGATAGGAGGACTTATCTTATAATGTTGCCACAATAAGATAGAACTCATAAATAAAAGATATATTAATTGAGTGAAGTGTACATATTATAGTTTCTGGTTCAACTTTTGGTTTTGAATTTTATCTTTTAAGTAAAGTATATTCATGTTTCTCTTATTAGAAATTTTGATGCCACTTACTCTATCATGTATCTCTATTTGTACATGAATGGGGAGGAGACGTCCACAAATGTGAAGCTTCAGGAGGTAGTCAAGACAAAAGGATACAACCACACCTTTAAGAGGATTTCTTGGTAGGGTTCCATCTACATAGTGTAAGATTATATCTTATAATTTTTGGATGTTATATCATGTATCTTTTGTAAATCTCTATGTTAAGAAGGTTCTTTTCTAAGAACTCATAAGAATATAATTTATCACTAGCCTGTGTTAGTTTCTTTATATTTTTTTATTGTAACGAGTATCATGTTTGTGACATTGCCAAGAGAAAAATGAATGGTTGTTCATGCTTCCTCTGTAGAAATTGCGGTGGTACAATATGTTTGGTCCATTAAAAAAAGTACCAAGAACGCTACCAACAATCTCCATACTAGCAACCAACAAGGTTTACTCTCTTTCAAACTACCAACATCGATTTATTCTCTTTTAAGTCAGTCTCAACCGTTGTCCTAAAATGACAGTCACTTTGTAATTTGGAGCACTCCCAACTGTAGCTGGTTCTAAGGTTCTTCGTATAACCCATCCTCATTTATTATTACATCCATGATGCTGTTATCTTCTTCCTCATTTAATTCATTATTAGAGTCGATATTGATAAAGAACAATGTTTTCACTTTGTGATCACCTATAAAAACTAACACAGAGTTAAAAAACAATAATGAAAACAAAGATTAGGTGGGTTGATGGGGTTATAAAACATTATTATCCAATGACGGAGTTTAGAGAATGATTGGGTTTTGAGAATCATCAAAAGGTCTACCCTAAAAGCCATATGAAAACTTTTGGGTAATAGGTGGTCCATCGTTGTCCAAGAATTCCTATAGTAATTTGATCATTTATGATACTAGCATAAAATCAATCTTTATCATCATCAACCATCTTTTTTGGAGAAAATGTTTTATCATAGTTAACACCTTAAACTTGTCTGAAACCCTTTGCAACCAATCTGTCCTTATAGGTCTATACCTTTCCATCCATGTCTGTCTTCTTCTTGAAGACCCACTTGCACCCTATGGGTTTTACCCCTTTAGGTGGTTCCACTAAGGTCCATACCTTGTTGGAATACATGAATTCCATCTCAGATCTCTTGGCCTCATGCCATTTCTCATATTTTGGTACCTCAATAGCATCTTGATAGGTAATTGGCTCATCATCTATGACCAATTCACTGCCTTCCTAAGTCACAAGATATCCATATCTCTTAGGTTTACGGTGTGTCCTTTTAGATCTACAAGGTTCATGTGTTACTTGACGAATTTGAGATTCCACAAAACTTTGTGATTCTCTCTATTCCTCTTGTACATCTATCGGTTCAATGTTTTCTTATTGGTCTCTAACCTCTTCGAGTTCTACTTTCCTCCCATTATTTCCTTTGGAAATAAATCCCTTTTCTAGAAACACAACATTTTTGGCAACAACTATTTTGTTGTCAGTTGAGGTATAAGTAGTATCCCCTTGTTTCTTTAGGATATCCAACAAAATAACATTTATCAGACTTGGGGCCAAGCTTTTCAGGAAAATTTTTCCTAACATAAGATTCACATCCCTAAATGTTTATAAAAGACACATCAAGATGTTTCCCATGCCATATCTCATATGTTGTCTTTTGAACTGATTTAGATGGTATGCAGTTAAGTATAAACATGGAGGTTTCAAAAGCATAAACCCAGATGGAAGTCAGAAGATCAGTAAAACTCATCATTGATCACACCATATCTAACAATGTGTGATTCCTTCTTTCTGACACACCATTATGTTCTGGTGTTCCAGGTGGAGTTCATTGTGATACAATACCACAGGCTTGTACAAGGTCCTCAAACTCTTGGCTTAAGTATTATCCACCTCGATCGGATCAAAGTGCCTTAATACCTTTACCGAGTTGATTCTATACTTTGTTCATAAACTCCTTGAACTTTTCAAGAGTTTTTGATTTATGTTTCATCAAGTAAACATAACCATACCTATTGAAATCATCAGTGAAGGTAATGAAGTACTGATAGCCACCTCTAGAAGTTGTTCTAAAAGGTCCACATACATTTGTATGTATGAGTACTATCCCTCTCACTATTTCTAGTGAAGGGAGTATTGGTCATCTTGCCCAAAAAACAAGACTAACATGTCTCTATTGATTCAAAATGAAAAGAGTACAAATAACCATCTTTATGGAGTCTAGATATGCAATTCTCATTTATGTGCCCTAGATGACAATGCCAAAGGTATGTTTTTTTTGAATCATTGAGTTTTTGTCTTTTGGTATTTACATTATATACATTTCTATCTAGATCTATCAAATATAGACCATAAGACTTTGGGGCACTGCCATAAAAGATCCCATCTTTACTAATAGAACATCTTCCATTCTTTATAAGAAATTTGAATCCGTTATTGTCCAAAAAAGATATAGATATGATGTTCCTATTAATGGAAAGTACGTAATAGCAGTTATCTAACTCTATTACTGTCCCACTTGGTAGAGATAACTCATACGTTCCAACTGGGCTAACCGCAACTCTTGATCCATTCCCAACTCATTGTTCTACCTCACCTTTTTCTAAAGGTCTACTTCTTTTCAGATCCTTCACATTTGAGCAAATGTGTGATCTACATCCGGTATCTAGTACCCATGATGAGGAAGTAGTAAAGTTAACCTCAACAACGTATATACCAGAAGCATAGATCTCAATCCCTCGCTTCATTTTCCTAGGTTCCCTTATCCTTATCCTTATTTTGAGTGCAAAAGACTTGGACTTTATCTTAGTCACAGAACACTTCTTGTCTTTGCCTTTGTCCTTGGACTCAACTCTGCTTATCATCATCACTGATTTATCCATCTTCATGTTTGCTTCAACACTTATCAAAAATGTCAAACAACTCTAAAAGCACTCTAGCCATGTTACTCAAGTGATAACACTTGATAAACATACTATATTATTTAGGAAATGATCACAAAATCATATTAAAGGCTAACTGACGTTTATTTTACTACGCGCTAAAAACGCAAGTGTACGCGTCGAGTAGTACAGGCCTTGTGAGGCCCGAGTCGAACACAAGGATACTCGGAAATGTTGGAGACTCCTACTAACTATTTGCGATCAGCTAAGCCGAATAACAAATTGGGGTTGTTGAATGAAATTAAAAGAAAATAAAAATAAAACAAAGCAAACGATCGATTAAAGGTTAATTTAATCAATTCAAAAAGGTATCTTTAGGATTGCGGTTTCACCGTCGGTTTTCATTGTATTAGGTTTTATATAATGCCTCAATCTCCTCTCTCTATCCGGGTAGTGGCCTGAAAATAGAATTGCCCACTGTCGTGGTGCAATTCACTACTTAGGTTTAGGTCGGTTCCACCGTCGTAGTAACCTATCTCCTAAACTAAGTGCATTACGAACAATCTCTCAGTATCCACCATTAATTTTACACCACCTTGTTCAAGGGATTTATCGATTAACGTAGGTTTCATCTCTTTTCAGCTGTTAATCCTTCTGTCGAAGTGATTAAGGGCATTAGGTTATTATTATGGTGATCAAGCATAACAATATATGGAGAAAACGAAGCTATGCCACGGATTTAAGAGAGAAAATATGAATTACTATTATAAAACTGTCATACAATGAATTCCCGGGCTACTCCCGGTCCTAAAGATGGAGGGCATTAGCCCCGCATGTTCATCTCACACAAGTACATGGTAGAAATAGGGGAAATCATATGAAAAACGTGAATTGAATGGGAAAACCCCTGAACGGAGAAGAAGCGGTTGATCCTTTGCATAGAACACGTGCTTTCCCGCCTCTCGGTGGTGAAATCCGTCTTCGGCAGCGTCCGGATCGATATGTATGAACTTATTGCCTTCGTTCTCCTTTTTTCCTCCTCCTCGGCACTTGTGCAATGGCTAATGGATCCTCCCCTCGTCTGGGCGGCCGTCATTAGGTATAAGTCCCTAATTAGGTCGTTAATTAACTCCAGCCGTCCGATTGAGATCAATCTGAATCCAACACATATCTGACGGCGTCGATACCATCGACGCGAGTCGATGGTATCAACCCGCTGCAGTAGCGAACCCTTCCTTTGTCGCGCTCGACATCATCTCGATACCATCGACTTCCTTTAGGCGTCGGTTTTGTCGTTTTGCGACGATGTAGCCTCCGTGCGTCGATGTTATCGACTTGGTGTCGATACTATCGACTGCTTCTTCGCCAACAACCTGAAAGTGACTCGATACCATCGACATCAGAGTCGATAGTATCAACTTTTTCCTGCTTCTTTCGGCTGGCAACCTGTGACCATGTCGATGGTATCGACTTCCGTCGATGGTATCGACGGAAACAAATACTCGTTTGTCCTGAAATTCAAAGACAAGATCACATCAATTCACACAAATAATAATAATTTGACAATTAATGCTCAAAATGATGAAATAAAGGGGATTTGACATAAAATAGCAACAAAGACCAAATTGGATGAATTATGCGATATTAACCATAGAAATGACTTTTTAAAGCACAAAACACATAAAACAGGTCTATAAATGTGACTCAAAATCATCGCATCAAACTCCCCTAAGCTTGAATGTTGCTCACCCTCGAGCAACTAATCCTTAGAATAGAATTGCTAATGTCAACTGAAAAACAACACATCACATTCAACATCCCATATGACTCCCACCGGACATTCACATACCGGCCCTCTCTAACCACAGAATGGTAATTACCCTGCAGGCGACAATAATCATCAATAAAATACATTGACCTCCAAACCAATGAACACTATCACATAAGGCAGTTAACATAATAAAATTCGCCGGTTCAAACTTGGTGCATCCTATGATCGCCTATACTACGTTGCTCGCCCTAACTACCATCTACATGGAAGCAGTTCTCCTGATACTCATTAGTGAGGAGAAATTCACGGTGGCCTACCAATCCGAGCAACGGGTGGATGAAAATGGGTAGCTCATGGAAGAAAGTGGAAGTATTGTACAGTTTCAACATGCATAATACAAAAATGTCCTATATGATGCAATTGCACATTAGAAATGCCCTAATGCCTAAAATTGGGTGGAATGATGCATGCACTAACCATCCGCCTCAAAATAAGATGGATATATAGTCAAGCTACATCATGTACTCAATTATCCTGAACGTTCCTTTCTCCTTCTTATCTCACTTTCATCTAAATTCTTTTTTTTTCTATTGCAGATTTTCAGATTTTTTTTCCAGCTCACATATCCATAATTGCTTAAAGATAATTTTATTGGGCTATTTTCTTCATACTCAGAATTTTTTTTTGCACTATTTAGAAGGTATGGAACAAATTAATTCACCATTGGGGAAAAATTGAGATACATGATGTACTTTATGCATGAAAATCATGAATGCAACTACATGGCATGCACCTAAAGGTAATGTGCATGAATCACTATTCTAATTTTTATCTTCTTTCTTTTTATGCAGAATCGTATAGACAATTGCAATGCAAGTCCTATCTAGATGCTATGCAAGCAAAAAGAGTTAAAACTGTACTCTACTTCCAATTCTTGGGTGGATTATGGAAACAATGAAGTGGAACGATCACAAGACTAGATGACTGAACCTTAGAAAGATATTATGTGTCCCTCCTTACTGACCTGTGTAGTAGTCAAGAGGTTTCTCTCTCCTACTTCCAATTAGAGTCTCATTACCATTTGGTCAGTTTAGGCTCAAACAACCATTTCCGTCCACTTTCATGAATCATTAGGAGTACAGTTATGAAGTGTTGTTTTAAAGTTGACAAAACCAATCATTTTTGTAGGATATGTGCCCAAGGCAAAACAAGACAAGCTTTCCAAACACACAAAAATTTTTAAATTTTCCCTTGATTTTCCCTTGCACTACTAAAGAGATGACACAACTTTATGACATCCATGATTACACTAGATAGCATGTGGATCCTACAAAAACTAAAAACAAAACAAGAAAACAAATAACAAGAACAAAAGCAATAATGCTAAAAACTAAAAACAATAAAAGATAAAGGTGTTCCAACTACCCCCCCCCCTAAGCTTGAATTCGACTATGGCCTCATAGTCAAAAACAAACTTAAAGATTGGAACAGGGATACCAGATCACTCTTGTGGAGGTGGAGGCGGGTATTGCGGCGCCGTGGGGTCCCAAGATGGGTATTGCCCCTGAAAGGTCGGATCATACTGGGGCAGTGGAGGAGGTTGTGGGTACCCCCCAAAGTAATTCTGGCTCCAGTAATGATCATAAAACGGCTGTTGTTGCTGCTCCATCCTGTGCATCCGATCGTGGATGTTCTCTTGATTGGTGAAAAGAAGGCGCTCATTCTCGAAGATCGCCTGCTGGTTGACATAGAGCCGGTTGGTGGTGTCTTGAATACCAGCATAGGCAGCTGTGTGGTTATGCTGCGTCTGTTGGATGTCTTGAAGCATTGTATACATCCCTTGCATAGAATAGACATCCTCGCTCGGTTGCGAGGGCTGTGGTGGTGGAATCCGATGCAGAGAAGATGAAGATGCACCCGGATGCATCCTAGGGCGCTTCCGGGGTGCCACTCGTGATCGAAGAGGTGTGAGCGCCTGTTCCTCCTCTTCCGCCGCCTCGTCATCATCGCCACCGTTGTTGCTGTCGTCTTCTTCATCGGAATCGATGGCTATGATTGGCCACTGGAAATGCTACACGCCGTCAATGTTGAAGACGGGGTCGGGTAGAGAACACTCATGATATGCTTGATTTACGTGGCAGTGTGCGAACGCCACGCCATCTCGGAGAAGAATGAGATTGGACCGGTGTAAATGTTGCAAGTTCACCTTGCTCTTAGTAGATAGAGGAGTGAGGGTTTGGAAATTCAAGCCGAGGTATGAAGCCAGCTTGGTGATTAGCCCGCCGAAGTGAATCGGCGCTTTCCTCGTACTCCGCTTCACCGCCAAAACTCGTTGCAGAAAGAAGGCGCCCTAGTTGCACTCTTGTTGCGTCAGGAGCTTGTAGAGAAAGAAAAGGTCAGGCTCCTGAAACTTGCTAAGGGCTAGGTCGCCCTGAGCAAACAAGGTGGAGCTCAACATCTGGTGCAAGACCCGGACAAATGGGTGCTCGAAGTCGGCTACCGCAGCGTTGTGGTAGCTAACCGACTTCCCTTGTGGCACCGTCACCAACTCGGAGAAGAGAGCGTCGTAGTTGGTGCGGTTATCCGGATGCATGTAGTCGTACCGCGAGTGATTCTAGTTGAAGATGTCGTTGAACTGCTCGAGGGTGATGGTGTAGTCGTGGTTGTACAGCCGAAAAGACACCCTGCCCTTTTCCCACTCACGGTCGCTTGCTGATATCTCATTGGGCACAACACAGACGTCCAGTGACGCCATGAATTCTGCCACCAGCTCTTTGTACGTTGGCCACTCGCCGAAAAATGGCTGGCCGTCTTCATGGTACTCAAGCTCATCGTGTCCACGGCCCGTTTGGTGGGCCTGCCCCTTCAATACGTAATCCAGATTTGCCTTGAAGCCAAGATCATTGATCATCTCCGGATCCACGTAACGGGTGGGCTCGATCTTGCGCTTCAGGATTTCTTCGTAAACCTTCTTCACATCCGCAGATGGGTGGACAAGTCAAGGACGTGCGACCGATGATGGCGGTGGTGGCACGAACTCGGGGATGTCAATCATATGAGCGCGCGAGGAAGAAGCTCCGGTTGTATGCACCATGTTGCGACGAGAAAAGGATTAGAAGAAGAGCTCGGTGAAGATGGAGAATTGAATCTCCGCTCGGTGAAGATCGTCGCTCGGTGCTACTGTTCTTCGAGCTTGGTTGGCTCGGGGGAGTACTCGGTGAAAAGGAAGAAGAGAGCTCTGAAGGTGTGACGTTAAATGACGTCATGAATCTCCTTATATAGACTTGGCCGACGCTACAGTTGGCCCGTCGATACCATCGACGCGAGTCGATGGTATCGACTTTGGTCGATGCTATCCGCCCCTCACTGGTATCGACGGTCGTCGATTGCTAGATCTTGTAACCCGGATCGCTGTCGTGTCGATACCATCGACTTGGATCGATGGTATCGACTCTGCACCCAGATCGATGACGTGGAAGCCGCGATCGCCGTCGATTTGTTTGCGCAGATCGGTGACATGGATGGTCGATACCATCGACTCGGGTCGATAGTATCGACTTTTCTTCATTGCGACACCGCCACTTTGCATTTCAACCTGTAACCATGTTGATACCATCGACGAGGCCGTCGATGGTATCGAGTTGACTGAGACAAATCGGTCTGAACTTCTGCAGAGATCTCAATGGTATCGACGCCTGTGTTGATACTATCGACTTTTCCATTGCGACCATCTGTAGGTATGTCGATACCATCGACGAGGCCGTCGATGGTATCGACTCAGAACAAAATCTGTAGTCGTCAACCTGTACCCTTGTCAATACCATCGACAAGTGTGTCGATGGTATCGACTCTGCCTCAGCCTGCACAATGAACAAACGGATCAAGGTATCTTCTTTACACTAAAAATTGAACAAAAATAAAGCAACCTACGATTATAAATAATCTATCCTAATGTACTGATGGTTGGGTTGCCTTCCAACAAGCGCCCTTATTTAACGTCTTAGGCTAGATGACTTGAAGCTCATCATCTTGGCACTTTGGGGCATGTGCTTAGAGGATCGTGCGGTAATTTGAATTCAACTCGATCTCCTCCAATTCCCAAGAACAATGTACCTCTCCCTAAGGCAGTCACGACATCCGCCGTTGCTTGAAAAGGTCTTCCTAGAAGAATTTCACAGCTTTGGAGCGGTGGCATATCCATGACAACAAAATCCACCGGGAATATAAATCGATCCACTTTGACGAGAACATCTTCACATACTCCATATGGTCTCACTAAAGACCCATCCGCCAATTCAATTGTCGCGGCCGACTTCTTGATTTCTTTTAACCCAAGTTTCTGAAATGTCTCCAGAGGCATAAGATTTATGCTGGCGCCTGAATCACATTGCACTTTAGGAAAATGTTGATCACCTATCGAGCATGCAATGTAGAAACCTCCTGGGTCTTTTCTCTTTTTTGGCGAACTCCCATGAATCATAGAACTCACCGTCTCATTCATCCGACAAATATCATCGTCTTTTATCCGCCTCTTCTTATTGATGATTTCTTTGATGAACCTCCCATAGGCGGGAACCTTCTCGATCATCTCCACTAATGGAATATTGATGTGGAGTTTTCGGAATATTTCCAAGAATTTCCTAAAATGATGATGCTCTTTCTTTGACTTCAGATTGACCAGTTTTGAAACATCTGCTGCATCAACATGCCTGTGAGGTGGCACATATGAGCTTTTCGGGGTCAACTCCCCTAAGCTTGCTTCAATCACTCCCTCTTCCGTAGGCTTTGGCAAGACAACATCAACAGTAATAGCTTGTTGTGGTTCCTCTCTCGCATTTGATGTTTCCACACGTGCACAAACAACCTTCAATTGTTCTTCTTGCCTAGATGGAGATGCAATATTCATAACTCGCTGTGATTTTCTGAAGAAAGGGTTTCCGCCCGACAGTCCATAGTAAGTGTGTGGATACGGTATCGCTGGTGACACATGCGTATTAAAAGTCATTTTTCTTTCTTCTTTAGCTTCTTGCACCTGAGATTCATCCTCATTGCTTACCACAGATATGTACTTGACCTGATGGTGTGCTTGGGCCACGTTTGCATTCTCGACCAGTTTCTATTGATTGGCGTGCTTGATGGCCGCCACTTCACTGGAAATCTGTGCCACAGTGGTTTCTAATGCCCACATCTGTGATCCATGGCTTTGTAGCGTCTGCCCAAATTTGGTTAGAATATCACCTTGAGATTGTAGTTGTTTACCAAACATAGCCATCATCTCCTGATTTTGCTGCACCATTTGACTGAGTAATTCAGTGTTCTTGTCCTCCAATCTAGGTTGTGGCTTGGCATCCAGATCTTGCAGAAAATTATTCGGATCCTTCCATGAGAACTTTTTGTCCTTTCTCCGTGCATAGTCATTGTTTCTATAGCCCTGTTGTTGCATGAATTTAACTTGGGCTTCCTCATCCTAAGATGCACCTTCCTTAGCTAGCAATTTCTTGGCTAGAATATCTAACTTGTCGTTCAGCTCCTTAATTACTTTGGATTCACCTGCAACTCTGACTTGATCCACAACGCCTCTGTCACCCCATGACTGTTTCCTAGCCATGTTCTTTAATATCTCCCAACATCTGGTATCCGTATTATTCAGAAAGAATCCTGACCCAGCTGAATCCAGATTACTCCTATTGTGATCGGAGAGAGAAAAACAGAAGATCTTCACCTGTGTTTCTTTATCCAGCCCGTGATGTGGGCACCTCCTCAGCATGACCTGAAATCTCTCCCAGGTCTCCGAATATGTTTCACCGGCCTGTTGAGTAAAGTTGTGAATCTTTCTGATCATGTCGTTGGTCTTCTCAGGAGGGAAGAACCTCTCAAAGAAGACCTCCACCATATGGTCCCAGGACTCCACGAACTCATCGTCTAGATTATGTAACCACTCTCGTGCTTCTCCCGCCAATGAACTTGGGAAAAGCTTGAGATACAATGCATCTTGTGGAAACCTGTCAATTTTTACCATGTCGCAGTTCTCAACAAACTGGCTGATGTGTGCAACAGGATCCTCATTCTTCAGCCCATGAAACGCATTTGATTTCACCAAATTTATCAATGCTGGATCGATCTTATATGTCGGTATGTTGATCGCCTGCTTCTTTATAGGCCCCTTTGAAGCTGATGAGGAAGAAGCTTTGATCTTCTCCCATATGGTCTGTGGCTCGGCCATGTCTTCTTGTTCAGATTCAGAATCTATCTCTTCTTGGTGCTCTTGTTCGTAATACTCCTCGTCCTCAGGTCCCGGAAGCGGAACCCCGGGTGTGCGATTGTCGTAGTCCGTACTACATGTTTGCACCATGCAACGTACCTGTAATGAGAAAATTCGAGTTCAGTACTATGCTTAGACGAGTATAAACAATTATAGAAAAATTTAGAAATATTTGAAGTTGAATGAAAAATAGAAAAAAAATGTAGCCTAGAGTGGCCGCTCTTAGCACTCGAAGTGCCAACAATTTCGCCGTATCCCCGGCAACGGCGCCAAAAACTTGACGTGTATTTTACTACGCGCTAAAAACGCAAGTGTACGCGTCGAGTAGTACATGCCTTGTGAGGCCCGAGTCAAACACAGGGATACTCGGAAATGTTGGAGACTCCTACTAACTATTTGCGATCAGCTAAGCCGAATAACAAATTGGGGTTGTTGAATGAAATTAAAAGAAAATAAAAATAAAACAAAGCAAACGATCGATTAAAGGTTAATTTAATCAATTCAAAAAGGTATCTTTAAGATTGCGGTTTCACCGCGGGTTTTCATTGTATTAGGTTTTATATAATGCCTCAATCTCCTCTCTCTATCTGGGTAGTGGCCTGAAAACAGAATTGCCCACTGTCGTGGTGCAATTCACTACTTAGGTTTAGGTCGGTTCCACCGTCGTAGTAACCTATCCCCTAAACTAAGTGCATTACGAACGATCTCTCAGTATCCACCATTAATTTTACACCACCTTGTTCAAGGGATTTATCGATTAATGTAGGTTTCGTCTCTTTTAAGCCATTAATCCTTCTATCGAAGTGATTAAGGGCATTAGGTTATTATTATGGTGATCAAGCATAACAATATATGGAGAAAATGAAGCTATGCCACGGATTTAAGAGATAAAATATGAATTACTATTATAAAACTGTCATACAATGAATTACCGGGCTACTCCCGGTCCTAAAGATGGAGGGGATTAGCCCCGCATGTTCATCTCACACAAGTACATGGTAGAAATAGGGGAAATCATATGAAAAACGTGAATTGAATGGGAAAACCCCTGAACGGAGAAGAAGCGGTTGATCCTTTGCGTAGAACACGTGCTTTCCCACCTCTCGGTGGTGAAATCCGTCTTCGGCAGCGTCCGGATCGATAGGTATGAACTTCTGGCCTCCGTTCTCCTTTTTTCCTCCTCCTCGGCACTTGTGCAATGGCTAATGAGATCCTCCCCTCGTCTGGGCGGCCGTCATTAGGTATAAGTCCCTAATTAGGTCGTTAATTAACTCCAGCCATCCGATTGAGATCAATCTGAATCCAACACATATCTGACGGCGTCGATACCATCGACGCGAGTCGATGGTATCGACCCGCTGCAGTAGCGAACCCTTCCTTTGTCGCGCCCGACATCATCTCGATACCATCGACTCAGGTCGATGGTATCGACTTCCTTTAGGCGTCGGTTTTGTCGTTTTGCGACACTGTAGCCTCCGTGCGTCGATGGTATCGACTTGGTGTCGATACTATTGACTGCTTCTTCGCCAACAACCTGAAAGTGACTCGATACCATCGACATCAGAGTCGATAGTATGAATTTTTCCTGCTTCTTTCGGATGGCAACCTGTGACCATGTCGATGGTATCGAATTCCGTCGATGGTATCGACGGAAGCAAATACTCGTTTGTCCTGAAATTCAAAGACAAAATCACATCAATTCACACAAATAATAATATTTTGACAATTAATGCTCAAAATGATGAAATAAAGGGGATTTGACATAAAATAGCAACAAAGATCAAATTGGATGAATTATGCAATATTAACCATAGAAATGACTAATTAAAGCATTAAACACATATAAAAGAGGTCTATAAATGCGACTCAAAATCATCGCATCACTAACTCTTGACCTAAAGGAAATCCCAAACTTTCAAGATTCTTCATATGCCCAATCATATTGAGCAAATGAGGCTCTACTAGTTCTCCCTCTGCATTTTTCACTCAAATAGCTCCGTAGAGACATTATACCTTTCATGCTTATCATGCTATTTATGAAACTCTAGTTCCTACAACCTAGCATAAGGTTCTTGATGTTCACAACATCATTGGCATGCTTCAAAGAAGCATCCATGTCAATCTTAGGCGAATCTGGAGTGGATACTGGCACTGGTGTTTAGAGAACATGCATAACACTTATCAAGGTCTTGAACCAGTTATGGAAATAAGTCTTGTTTAATTCTTATGATTGTGATGATTGAGTTTTTTCCATTTGATTCAACAAGAGAAAATTTTCATTTGTCAAAAACCAAGTTTGATTTTATTTGATTTGAAAATTTGATATTAATTAGGTCTTTAATTAACCATCACTCCCACTATTTTGTTCAAATTGATAGCCCTCACTACCAATTCAGAAGATTGCAGCGTACAACCTTCTAGTGAGCCAAGATCCTAATTTCATCAAAATCATGAGCCATCTAGGACTGTCACCCACAACTTGATTCTATTAGGTAGGTGACTCTTGCCAATTGCATCATATGCAACTCTTGATTGATGATATGCACAAATCTTTTTCATTGATCATCTGTATGCTTCTCGATACTTAATTCAATTAAGATCACCCAGTTAAGCCTGACCCATAAACCAACACGATAGATTATGCACCTTGCTAGGGAAGAACCACATATCTATCATCACACTTCTACGAGGGGCGTGCCCATGCCTGTTCGATCAAGCTTTTCATGTGTGATTCTTATGGAAAGCATCTTAACTTAATATTATATTGAGGGATTTTATATAATACATATACATTAATCAATCACCACATATATAGTACGCATCACACACATGATATAACTCACAATGAAAACATGTAATAAACAAAAGCAATTTTTATGGCCGCCTAATGTAATTCCTTGGATCCACAGGGAATTACCACAATCTAGGTCTATATCATATACAAAAACCTATTGTTGATGAATATCCATTCTTGCCAATCCAGGTTGACTAGTTCAACCTTTGGACCGGTCGACTGGCTTCTTGGCTGGTCTCTTGGTCACCTCTAGCCGGTCGTTTGGCTCCTCCAAACAATTGGTTGGTTGTCCTGTAACTGATTGTTTGGCTCCTCCAAATGGTCAATTCTTCTGGTCCTTTAGGCTCCCGGTTGGCTCATTATCTGATCATCTCGACCCCGCTAGATGGTCGTATCAGCCCGCCAGAGATGGTCGTATCAGCCCGCCAACCGGTCAGCTCACAGTCAGTCATCTCAGATCCTCCGTGCGATCGGTTGGCATATTTATTCATCATCAAAACAAGAAAGTAAACTATCCTACTTTTAAATAATTATTAAGAAACCTCGAGGGGAGAAAATGTATAATAGAATAATACTTTTACATTGGGAAGATAAGAGAGAGGCGCGCTTCATAGACCAATATAAATAGGATTAACTAACTACACGAATAATATTGGTTATTGGCCATAACCATGCTACACATCCAACACAAAACCCGCTTTAGGGTGACACGTGTAATATGCATATATATATATATATATATATATATATATATATATATATATATCCTTTGAGTTCTTATGTGGTGATTAGTCAGACGTGCACATCCACCAGTTTAAATATTCACATTGCATGCAATAAATAAACTTGATAAAACTAAAAATCCGATCATATCGATTATCCCAAAAAATAATTAATTGGCATGGCTCTAATACCTTTGTAGGGAAATACGACATCAAATAGGTAGCGGAAACAAATTTTTTATTGACACATTTCCCATTAACCAACGGTTCAGGTCAATAACTATTTAATGGGAAGAATGATTTAACAAAGATATACATGGTTCTGGAGCAAGTCCAATGACAATTCTGGTCTATGTAGATGTACACTTCTTGGAGGGTGTCTGTGCAGCTCGTGGTTGAGATGAGACTCGTCTGACTATTCCTCTATGGATAGTAGACTCAAACATCATCATCTGCAATAACTCTCCTCGTCATGGACTGCTAGCTGATGTTGTCCTCCTTAGTGATGAGAAAAGGCCACCTCACCTCTAGAGAAGTCCACATGGACCAACTAGAACTCATGTTGTCCTGCTCGAACAGATAGGAAGAAGTTGTACTTTCTGTTGGTGTACTAGTCACCAACCTACCCGCCCATAACAATGATCCTCAATCGTTCTCTACCGTAGCTATCCCTCCGTAGTTGGGCAGGACTTTTTGGGCTCTCTTAGTTATCACAACTAGAGAGGACAACAATTGTCAGAGCAACTAATTCTCAATTGTCTGTGTTGTGCTCTGGAAAGCCCCCAATACCCCTTTATTTATAGGCGGGGTTAGGGCCAGGGTTCCCAGTCTGTGCGGGAGTGGAAGGGATAGGAAGATATCAAAAGTTCATAACAATTTTGGAAACTTGGCAGCTTGTGTCAGCTGAAATGGCCGTCTGGAAACCCAAACGGTCATTTGTCACTATGAGATTGTAATTTTGTAGTTTCCCAATTTTGTACATATATTGACAATTCAATTGCAATTAGTGCATGCCAAGATATCAGCACCAATCCTAGATATAATCAAATTGCATCCCCAAACCGACCATTTGGTGCTGACGAGATGGGCATCTTGCACCACTTGAGACAGTCATCTCGCAGGTCGGGACAAGCTGAATTCCAACCAATGTACAATACAATCAACCTGACACTCCAAACGGCTATCACAACATTTGAACTGATCGTTTGGCAGTCCAGTCATCTAATTTGTTGTGTGGATTTAATACCTAAATACTTTAGTAATCAATCCAATCATTATTCAAGAAAAAACTCTTCTAGATGAGTTCCTATGTCTGTAACCCTATAGGTCCCATATTATGTTGGCAGTGAATGTCCATTACAACTTATGACATCACAAGTAATGAGCGGTGGTTAGTCACACATCATTGCTACCCAAGTAAATGGAAGGTTGGAGAACAACTTCAACCTAAAATCTATGTATGACATTACAATATTTGTATAGTTCCCTTGTCACTGACATCTAAATTGAACTTTAGGAATTGAGCAGTCATCATCATTATTATACAGTCTTGTTTCTTGAACTAGAGCAGAATGTCTAAGATATATGTAATCTCAAAATCATATATTAACTCACATGTACATCACCATGTATTTATCATCCCATCTCTATCACTCATAGTTAGTCCCCATGTGTCATAGTCACCCAATCATCACCTTTATGACAACCCGTCTTTCATGATTGCATTTGATGATGTCAAAACATATTGAACGACATGTGATGAGTGCAGTGATTTTAGGTCTAAGAACCAAACACCACCATCGCTATAAGACATGATTTTTACTTACCTTGTTAAGGTTTATATGTGTCACTCTTATAGTGGGTTTGTCCGATACACTATTCTCTAACATGTATCTATGTGCTTAGTTTGATATTGACATATCATGACTAATGAGATTCTATCATCAACCAACTCACACTCTGATCTTATGTGTTGTTGCTATTTATTTACCTTCCACAATAACAACTGACTAGGGACATAACAAAAATGCATATACTTTTAACATACGTATGATCTCATTGTTCAGGTGCTCAACCTAAAGACACACGTCATTGAGTAATATCATTCTCTAGACATTTATTATGTTATTTCATTATCTCATAACTAAACAAATAGAATAAATTGGAAGCTTTCCTTTATTATTAATCAAATCATTTACATGTTATGCCATTACAATCATCATATGATTGGCTCTCTGGGAATACATACCAAAACATAGAACCATCAACTTGACATGCAAACCATAAAAAGGAACCATATATATACTGCAACAATCCATGACATAATAACATCCCTAAAACTTCTTACTAGTTGACATCAGGAAGGAGTAGGTAGAATCTATTTACCTAACTGCATCAATCTAGTAGAAGATAACACCTTTCTCAATGCACCGAGTTAGATGGTTTCTAGCTGAAGAATGTGTGGACAAAGAAAGCATCTTTATCACTAGTACCATGAATAAGAAGCTAGGAATAAGGTGAAAGATGAATGAACCAGTGGAGAAAATATGGTAGAGGCAATTCCATATCTCATTATTAGTGAAGGTAGTGACATGGATGATGTAAAGAGGTGACAACACTAATCTAGAGAGAAATCTCCACGACCCCAAAGACCTATTTTCATGCAACAAAATGAAATCTAGAATGGAAAGAATCTAGATTGTGAGGGATAATAATCATATAATTTGATGATTATAACCATATACTACTGAGTGAACTTCTTATACATGATGGTTTAAGAATAAAAACTGTCAGTGAAACTGTTCAAGTGAATCTTGTCACCTCTTTTAGCCAACAATTTTGTTGCAAACCCTATATTTTAACAAATGTCAATGTTTTTTGTTGGAACTATCAGTGTAAAGGCATTACTAGATATGCTTTCTAGTGTAGAGGGTGATAATGATACAATACAAATTTATACGTCCATAGGAAGTTATTTCTTTGAGTGACTACAAGAACCAAGTTGGAGTGACCATAAGCAATTCAATCTAGAGTGATGGGAATTAATTTGTTCAACACTTGCAGTCCCCCATCATTTCCAAGCTTCTCCTTAAACTTACAACCATCAAGTTATTGAAAATTAACAAGGATATTCAAACCAAAACTTGAGAATTTAGATCCAATCTGAAATTTTCTGCAACTATATGTTGAATAGAAATTCATCCAATGTAGCTACATAGTGAATAAACAAATGGGTAGGAATATGAAATGAATATGAAAACTCAAATGAACCAACATATAACACAACGAATGATAGAATGGGCAACAACACCACATGATTAAAAATATATAATGATTGCCTCCAAGTCTAGTCATGTATTTATTATCATTTGGCATCTTAAGGATCCCATATTTGATTATTAGAGGGAACACAAAGTAGTGAATCTATGCAAGAGATAACCAGGAAAAGAAACAAATATAGGTAGTCATACTCTTCTATTATTGTTTTCTTATACTATTTTATAGACTTTTAGCTTTGTTAGTAACATGGAAATACATTTGTTAGAGAAAGAAAATTACATACAAATATATCATGCTAAGTTATAGACAAATATATTGTACTACTAGTATAATTGATTACTAAATGAATTGCCAAGTTAATTATGTACAAAATATGATTCAATATTCTAAATGCAGATAGGAATTTATCATAATTTGTAATTTACACAAGGAATGCACCATAGTCGTAATCCACACAAGGAATGTATCATAATATGTATGTAATCCAAATGAGGTATACATCATTATATGCAATCCTCAAAGGAATGCATCTTTACATATCAAAAGTTAAAGGTCTGAAACTAATTCAAATGCTGATTTGGATGACCAAAATTATCCAAGTGAGCTGAAAATTAGTTTATAACTAATTCATGAGATGAAGAATAAGTTCCTATGGTCAGATTTTATAAATGGTTGATCCAAACTGGTAAAAGACTGAGTTCTATTTGTGCTCTAATAGAACTGATTCTAGCCTAGTATGTCTCTCTCTCTATATATATGTCACATATACATCACCATTTAGTTAGGGACTACATAGTGACAGATTAGATACGACATGTCATTCTCATTCTTACATATTGATATGTCAAGATTGATATCTAAGGATTTATTTCTTTTAGTAAACCATTTTCATAGTTCTACGTTCCTTTTACATAATGGTCATTGAACTAATACTTAGTCTCTACAGTAGGAGGAAACATTACATGTGATTATAAATGAAGTCCCATCTAAGCTGCTAGTCCACAATATTACATTTTCCAAAATATTGTTCTTTAAATGGAATATTCCTTTTTAAATATTCATGTTTACTCAAACCTAAGTATTTACCATTGATTGTTTTCTTTTATATTTTAAAAAGTGATACTAATATTATAAAAGACATGAACATTAGGATATCTTTTTATTGTTTAAATAATCATTCATTGCTTATAATATATTATAACCAATACCTAGGATTACTAAATTTTCGTATCTGTCTATTTGATGATATAGTAACTAACCTATAAATTTATATTTTAACACAATATGATTTATCATAATGGTTTGAATTATAGATGTTTCAATATGAATATCTCCAGGTTCTAAATACCCACATCACCAACAATTATCTTATTTAATATAATATTGATAACTAAGAATATCATAGCAAGAGTACATGAGACTTATCTATTATAGTGGTGACTTCAATGATTGATACTCTAATTTCTATACACAAATTTGTATACATATATGTTTAAGTATGCCAACATGGTACCGGTAACTTTAATGGGTCGATAAACCAGTTAAATTATAATTCATTGGCATGGTCTAAGATTATCATCTAAGATATGTCACTTCTCAATCTCATTATTTGTATTATAATAAATTTAAATACAGTTAGATAAGGAGTAATATATATATATATATATATATATATATATATATATATATATAGGAAGAATAAGAAAGTAGCCGATAAAACAAATAATAAAAAGGAGTGTGTGATAGAGATCTAATAGACATGTTTAAGAAGTTAGAGAGATATAATAATAAGGGGAGAGAAAAAACAATTTAGGCAAAAGATGGGGTGTATGACAGAAAATGCATTTATGGGTGTGATTAATTCCTAAACATGTGTATGATTGATCAAAGAATCCTAACACATATGCTACTTTTTCACACATATGTATGGCCTATCCCAACACCATTACTATATACTAACCGTCACCCTCTCTCTCTCTATATATATGTATACACACACACACACACACACACACACACACACACACACACACACACACACACACACACACACACACACATATATATATATATATATATATATATATATATATATATATATAGACAATGAAGGGATACATTAAAGTGAAAAGATAAAAAATTAATTTAAGTTCCTATTTTTCCAACGTATACCGTACTTATGTGCATGCATTTATTTGATTTTCTTTCTTTTCTAATAAAATGATGTATTGAATTCGGTAATATATATTGGCTCTACTATACTTCCATTTTGTTTTAGACCAACCTACATGTTGATGGAATTGCAAGTGATGTGGGACAATGTACATGATAGCTATATTAATTTATATCAGCTTACAAACACATTAATATAAAACAAAACATCCATTCAGTTCCAAACCATACATTAATCACCCCATTTGTAGTATTAGTTTGGATTCTCAATCTACATAGTGCACCTAGGTTAATCTAATTCTCAGCCAACATATACAATAATGAGTATTTCTTTCTATACATTTTTCTATTAAACTACAAAATTATATAGTAATACTCAAAAACATCTAAAAGTAATAGCCGGTAACACATTCGTCATTCCAACCTCACATCAATTATCTTCAACAATTCAACATAATTCAAATGTCTATTGATTCAAGATGTATTTTATAGTGATTCCAAAGCCAATGACTTATATTTGGGTCGAGCTAACTCATAGTGGGTATTGATCGAATTAGACCATAATAGATCATAAAATAATTATTTTTGTGCACAATAATCAAGGGTGTTCAGATTAAAATTCAACTAAAATATTTAGATAATTTTGTTATTTTAAATGATTATAATAATGAAACATATCTCAATAAAAAGTCTCGTGTCTCAAATTCAATATGTTATGATTCTTCCACCCTCCAAAATGATTTTGTCCTCCAAATTGAATCCTTCTAAACAACCATATTCCTAATAGGGCCTGATCTATAAAGTTTCCACCCTACTACTCATTACTTTCTCAAGTATCTTATTTAATTGAAACATATGTTTCTAATCTCATTCAACTATATAATCTCATAATGATCAAACAAATATCTTACTGTGCACATGCATCGACTAAATTTATTTAGGTTCAAATTTCAGCTGGAAACCATATCTATTATTGAGTTGGATACCTAGATGGGTCCATATAAGTCTACTAGTGTCATGTTCAAGTAGCAATATTGAAGGTCCCCATTATGGGTCAGAAAAAATTATTATCAAAGAACTTATTTTGACCAAAAAATCATTAGATAAACTGTACTAATTAAGGTCAAGCTTAAACATTAATATCTCCTAAACTAATATTGTGATCATAGATCTGAATCTAACATTTTATTGGGTTAAGATTTATGATATAATTCATATTTTTTTGACCATTTTCAAATGGGGTAGGGTTTTACAACATTATAATTCTTAGTTCAACATCAATTATACAAAGTTTTATTTTCATTCAAAGTTGGGAGTTCAAAAATCTGGAGGTCCTAGTGTTTATAACATTTTCTCACTTAGTTATCTTAATATGGATTGAGATGCAATATTAAATCTCAACTTTTGTAAATTCTTCCACTTGACAAGTGTTCTAGTAGGGATCCACTCTTCACTATATTGAGATATGCTATTATCATATAACTAGACACATGACAACTGTACTAGTAATTGTACCTATTTTTGTGTGTATTATTACTTTTTATGGTGATGAACAATTGTACATGAAGTAAGATGCAACTTTTTAATAGTTTTTTTTAGTGCTTATTTATGTTTTGTAAATATACATGCCATTTGAGAAATAATAAATTCATCCTTTCCTCCATTTTTGGTGTAGGATGGTTTTATCTCTCAATATAGTGAAGAGTGGATCCCCTCTTGAGTCCCACTCTGTACATAATGGTATCAGAGCCTAAGCAGTTGGTAATTTGACTATTTAAAAGTGTGCTATGATGCTACTTAATTAGGTATTTAAGTAATCTTATATAGGTTGTTGATAAGCCTATCCATGAGTTGTGGAATATCAACTGGGGTTGCAGTGTGTGACTTTTTGTTCATTTCCACTCCCTAAACTATCTATGTGGTCAAGACCTAGTCTTTAATAACCTTAATCACCCCTACCTTTTTTATTGAGGTGAAAACATCACCATAGGGAATTGACTTTTATAGTGTTCAATTCCTATCTCCTATTTCCTAGGAGGGTAGTGCAAGTACTATGATATGTAGGCTGATGTGAACACTCATAGCTAGGTTTAACTCTAGTACCCACAGTAAATCCCGTTCCTTATTTGACTTTTAGGCATGCCTCTTGAGTACGGAGCATGTATGATGACCAACATTGAACCGTGACATACATTTAAGGTTATGATATAGCTCCTTTATAGTAAGGCACGTCTTTCCTCAATCTAGTTATTTCACTATAGCTTCTCAAAACTTCTTTTCCTAGGGGACTGGAAGCTACCTTACATGAGATCCAATTTCCATAAACACTATGGTGTGTTGAGGGTAGATTTATTAATGGGTGGAAATCCTCACAAGTTCATATACACCACCTTCACAACTAGATATCAAATCCTAATATCCCTTTAAGGCATATGAATACATGATTTCCTTATGAGACCAAGTGTTGAACGGTCATGTGTTCTGTTGGTCTGACAAACCCTAATCTCCTATTGAGATAGTGGGGGACCCAAGGACTTCTTGATATCCCAAGTTGAGATTATGTATTACCTTGTAGGATCGAGTACGTTTAAGAGGAAATGGTAAGCAATATATGAAGTAACATAATATTTATGTAATCTATATCCATGTCACCCATGATATTGAGTTAGATATGTTTTAGTAGACCCTTATAGATTGTTGAAGATTTAGACACTTCTGGTAGAATGAGTCATGGAGAAAAGTGATTGACTTGGTTCTCACATTAATTCTGGTGCCAATTTTTCGCTTCACATCACAATATTTTCATCATCAAATTTTTTTAATTATTATACTATAACATACAAAAAGAAAAAAAGGTTTTCTAGATTTTTTGATGGTTTCATGAGCTAAGTCATTGTTACATGAAGTTTGAATTAGTAGGGAACTGCTCAATGAGACACCTTAACTAGTTAGGTCAACCTTGGAACCCTAGACCCAAGAGCAAAGCAATGAGTTAGAATTTTGTATACATATGATTTAGCTGATCCCCATTCTACCCCTTTAAGTGGCCAGTTATATGATAGGTTAATATTGATGGAGTCTTGTACCTTAGTATCCCAGGAGAGTAATTGAGCTTTACTTTTGTCCTAAGTTAATAATGAATGTGTCAGGAAACCCTTGATAAAATTCCTCAAATAATTTCACACAAGTACACTTACTCCCTAAATTAGGGTAATTAAGCCTTGCTAAAGTGGATAAAATGGACATCAATTGTATATTCTAAAATAGATGAATATAAAAATGATATTGAACAACCTAAGATGAGTTTCTAGGTTGATAGAGTCTAATTGGTTGACTTTAGTCATAATGGTGCTCTAGGTTGTGACCAGATGGATTTTAGGGACAAAAACTTCTTTAAGGGGTGGAGTGTTTTAACCGACCCAAATCTAGATATCTAGTCCAATACTTCTCTAATCTTATTATTTTTCTCAATTATGTTAACATTAATATATTTTTCTCTAATTTTAATTAAATTAAGTTCAATTGAAAAAAATCTCTAACAAATCACCTTTAAAAAAATATTTGTTTAGATTATAGGGGGAAACCCATCTCCCCAGGCGGAGGCCTGATAGTAGAGGATGGTAAATCTCATTTATATTAACATAAAATATTAAACATAAATTAATTAAGAAAGTCCTCCATTGGGGATTAATTAAAAAACCTGCAATCAGTTTTGACCCTAAATTGTAAATATGAAACTCATTCTAAGTCTAACTAATGAAACATATTCAATAAATATGGAATAAAGTATCAAATTATTTTAAAAAGACATTAAGTGAATTATTTGAATATTGCTCATTCAAATAAAGAAATAAAGTATCAGATGGGTTCAAAAGGAAAAAGGAAACCTTAATATTTAGATTCCCATATCTTAAACAACACATCAAATTTGAAGTCAATAAGGTAAATTACCCCCTCATTTAATTAAATGAATTCAGAAACATTAATAGAGTTACATTTCATTTAAAACCTTACTCCTCATTTTATTCTCATGTGTAACACCTTCTTCCTCCCTCGAATGTGTGTCTTGCGTTGGCAGGGGCCGTTCGAACCTCCTTATAACCGCATAGGGTCTACCGGCAATGCACAAAACGACTTCCTTCCATGATCACACCTTCCTTCTCACCTCTTCTTTTCTTGTCCTTGTTCTCTTCTCTTATACCCGCACACGCCTAAAACCCTAACCACCATCTCCTCTCCTCACTACAACAAATATTAGATTTCCCGGCATAATGACATGCTGTAAAAACTGCATAACTATGCTGGTATTGTATTTATTCGACATTTTTCAATATGTCGGAAAAATTCCGTTGAAAAGCATGCCGCCAAAAGTTTGACGGCATATTAAGAGTTACCGGAAATAGTATCAAATTCCACATTATGTCCATGCCGGAAATAAACAGTTATTGTTGGAAAATGATGCCAAAGATGACATTCTAATATGTCGAAAATATACTAAAGTGTCAGCATACATGAATCCTCACGCAGGCATGAATGGCACATGGACATCTACAACTGGGAAAATATGGTTGTTGGTGGGCACACCAATTGGCAAGGGTGGCATGTGTCGGGTGTGTGTTGGCCCAAGCAAACAATGCTAGTTGGCAGAAATAGGAGCATCCTCCAGCAAACAGTGTGCACATGCCATAAAAAAGAATTTTACTTTATACACACACATATATACATTATATATGCATATATATGTATATATAGTGAAGAAATTATATAGAACTACATTAGAATAACACAATAATATACTTTTAATTACGAAATCATATATATAACTGACTGGTACACAAAACTTGTCCAAACCATCATGTTCTTCACCATTACACACACATGACATACAACTTACATGTGTTCATCATTTAATAGAAACACAATGTTGTAGATAAAATATATATAGCAGCAGTTATCTTTTAGTTGTCAAAACAATATTTAATTTAGATACAAGTTTCATGGAGCCGCCAAGATCATCACTTTTTATCTTCCAAAGTTGGCTGATTAGCTTTATCTTGGCCGATTAGCTTTATCTCATTACAATGGTTGTATACATCCATCCTTTTATGTCTTCAAAATGAAAGGGAAATATGCAATACCACCACATAACCCATCAACATCTCTGATCTAGCAATGCTCGGTTTATATATTGGTTCAGGAGAACCAATTACGCATCAAGGAGATTTGCAAATAAAATAGTGACAAGACAATACTTCAGTATAGAAGTATACAAACAAATAAAAGCCTATATGGGATGTCAAATAGGTTCAAAGCTATAGATGTATACAAACTAAATGAGTTCTCCAGGTCCTGACAATACCTTTTCTGGGTGTAGCAACCTCTTTGAGTGGGACATTAGTGAAGTTACTCTCCATGTTGGAGTTGTTGGTATCTGTTTCTTGGCATCACAATACGTTGGATGAGCATGCCAATGGGCGGGCGCTCCAAACTAGCCTCTTACTCAAGAGAAATTTCCACCCTATTTATCAGAATACCCAACTATATAAGTTATTATTAGTCATGTTCTCACTACTGTTAATAGATGATAAGGAATGGACTTTAGGTGTATATAAGATATACATAAAGTCATTGCTGGGTGACTTGTTGACATGTGACATGTGACCATATTAGGAAGCAGTCCACTAGTATTGAATTTGGTCCACCCCACAAGTTTTGTTTTGAGGTGAAAAGAGCATTAGTTTATTAATACACTAGGCATAAACCTCATGCTATGCACGAGTCCCTTGTAGATTATAAGATGGCAGGGGCACTTAACCATTATAATTGTTTCTCAATTAATAGGTGATTGCAGAACATGTGGATCCATAAACAAAGACAAGACACATATATGTATGCAAGTAAGCTTAGTTAAATACCTTACATACGAATGTTTTATTTGTTTTTTACAATTGCAAATGAACAAAAAGAACAGATACACATCTTTTTTCAATTACATATCGTTGATTTGCACAAATCTGATAATATTAATGAATAGTGATAAAATACTCTTCTTAGTCACGATAACAACAATCAACTTCTTTACAACATCTTTTTCTAATCTTACCTATAAATAAAAATACAAGATTACAAATTTAAATTACTAACACTGAATACATCATTAATACTAACTAAGAACTTCATATCAGATTTGACTGATGACTTTAATATCTAACCATCGTGTAACATATTTTAGTAGTGGGTTGATGTTAGCATTCCAAATAACAAAATAAGCTGCTGCCGTTAAGCTGACATCATTAGTTTTTTAGAGGAATCCGTTGCAGACACATGTTTACTATGAAAGTTCAATTGTTTTTTTCTATCATTGGGCTCATCATGAATGCACATATTGAGTTAAATGTGACTGACATGTGAGTATGCATTGTTGACTATAAACTTCCATTCCCTATAATTAAGAAACATCTAATATAATGACTGGAAACCAATAAGCAATCGTTCCATTGGTTCATGAATCCATTTCGATTCTTTTTAAAGTGATGAATGGTTACATTGGCAAACATGTGACATACTTTGTTAAAGAAGCCATCTATAGAAATATGAGGGAAGAAACAAAGATTCTTATAAAATGATCCAACACTTTCAGTTTAATGATGTGGCATAGAACTCATGAAAACAAGATTAACTAATGCGGAAGCGTTCACTAAGCAGCAGATTACCAAAAATCACTAAAAATTAAAACCTTTTTATCAAAAGATGCATCAAAGGAAAAACTTTCTCACATAGAACCAAAGTAACATAATTACATTCTTGTTCATAGGTACATATTCTGTAACATCTCCTTTTGAGAATTACAAGCATTAACTATCCTGTCAAACTAAACACAGGCAGTTCAAAATCTCGAGGCATTGAGCCAAAATCTCGAAATCACTAACTACTACTCTAAGGACCTGAGAGTACACAGATGACACATAGGACTCTATCTATAACTATACAAGGCATAACAACTAGTGTCTCCACCTAAGACTTCATTGCTGTCCTTGTTGCTGTCGCTGTTGTCCTTCACCTATTGAAGGATTCCTGACTCCACGTCTGCGTCCACCTAAAAATGTAGTTCCCACAGGGGTGAGACAATTGTAAATTGCCCCAGAGAGAGATATAATTCTCCTCCTAACATTATTATTGCAGTTTAAGAAGATAAATATACACAGAGGAATCATATTTGATTGACAACAGCTAATTCAATGTCTAACAGATTAGGACATCATTCTTATCAAAAGCATTGCAGCTATTAACAACATGTCACTTATCCTTTAAGGAATATGAAGAACATGTATAACATTTATTCACTATAGAATTATTATCACAACATTTACTCTCTTCCGGCATAGATTATATATATCTATAGCCTGGCATTGTCATTGTGGAGTCATGGCATGTCGCCACATTCTTTTCATAAAGTGTTGGGATCTTAGTCCCTCAACTCACCAAGCATAATTCCATTTCTTAACAGGTTCATCATCATGATTATAACATCTGGGTATTTGAGCCCACAACTCACCATAGAACACTTGTTACCACTTATTAGGTAACGTTTTACCTTCAGATCATCTGACCAAAAACATCATAATTCTTGCTATACAATGTATTTTACATAATACACACAGCTCATTGATTCTTACTACACAAAGCATATGCAGGCTTATAAAGCCTATAAAACATTCTCAATAAACAAGCATCATAGTCCATACCTAGCTATGCTTCTCATCTCATCATTCCTGCATGATTAGTATTCATGGTAACAATCATAATGCTTTCATATCAGTATCATACAACACTAAGTAGTATCATCCCTTTTTTGGGTTCATGATTTCTCTTTTATATCAGCACCCTTCATTAGGGTGTTCCATAAATAATCACTTGGGCTCTTAAGATCTTATTATTAATGATCAATCCTATTCCATTGCTTTTCAAAGCTAGAAACCAAAAATAGATATCACAAGTATTCAAACATACTTATATATCCTCATCATTCATCATTGAATGTATTATCAACACAAAGTATGAGTTTCTACCTCATCTTTATCATACTATGATTGAATCATAGTATATTAATTTGGATTAACCTTTTCATAAGGCATGATAGCCTACAACAATCAAGGTGCATTACATCTCAATGTAACAATTGACATGACACATTTCATGTGTCATCCATTCGAATTATAATGAACTTAGAGCACATCATGGTATATCAAAATTGGGGTGTTGGATGTGATGTCTATCATACCTTGATGTATCACTTCCCTCAACACCCTCATCTTACTTGAGTTTATTCACTTAGCTTGTATTAGGGTATCACTCATCCTAATACTTATGCACTAGATCATCACATTCATTATGCTATGTATAGGTCATGATTCATCTATTTTAAAACACACAACCATTGCCAAAGATATGGACTCACCCTTGAGTCAGGGACAATTAATGTAAGGATGTCCATAATAAACCCCTCTAGGTATTTCATTTGTCAAAACATTAATCACTATTCCATTAATAAGAATAAGATTTCCATCATTATACTTGAGGTTCACTTAGCATCTCACAAACATATATAGATTTCTCCTAGTATCAATCTTTATTTGGGTTTCACTTAACATCCTTCTATATCAGGGTTTCACCTAGTATTATGTGAAATTAAGATTTCACAACACATCACCCAGTGTTAAGGCCTCACATTAGCATTAATGAAACTTCCCTATATTAGGGTCTCATATATCTTTATCCCATTTTAGGGATTATGGTTTACCATTCACATCCAAGTGGGGTTTCTCTTTCCTCATACCCAAGTTAGGGTTAGGATATACAATTCCCATTAAATTAGGGTTTCTTGCATTGTGACACTAAGTTAGGGTTACATCATCACCCTGGATATGAAACACTTAGCTTTGCCCTAGATTAGGGTTTCACACATAGCATGGCTCTAATTAGGGTTTCACACATAGCTTTGCTCTAATTAGGGTTAGGGCTCATTAATTAGGGTTTCATGATCTCATTATTATGAATCAACCCTTATCACATAGTTTACTCATAATGAGGACATTAGGGCTTAATTACATAAGCATTCATCTCTCTCATTCCCTCTCTCATCCTCTTAGGAGGTTAATTACACCAAGATTAATCTAGGTCAACTCTTCACTTGAGTACACATAACTAGGGTTAACCATTGAAATCTCCAATTGCATTAAGTATCTAAATAGGTTCACCATATTGGAACTTCAATTACATTAGATACTCAAATGGATTAACCATGTTGATCTTCACAAAGTTAATTACTTAGCCCCTCAATGATCTTGGTTCTCATACATCAATTGGTTGAAAACCATTTGAACAAGTTGTCCTTGAAATCAATTAGACAAAGTAGGTATTGAAACCATTTGCACTTTGGTTCTCCAAACGGTTTGAGATCGTTTGGTCCCAAACGGTCTTGAGACCGTTTGGTCCAAACCTCCTCAAAACCGCATGGACCAAAAAGTGTCTCAACCACTTCAATTGTATTAGGGTTTCCAAATGTTAATCCCCTCAATCGATCTTATACATGTTAGCCAATCATCGATTGAGTTAATTAGGTCAACCTTCAACTGATTTGACACTCAATTGATCATCAATTAAGGCTTGAATCAATTGGTTTATGGTTTGGAATCAATAACCCTTCAACATATTTGAATGTGAGTCGAATTGATTTGAACCCATGAACCATCATCCAATTTGGACATGAACTGACCCCAAACGGTATTGGGATCGTTTGGATGACCTTCAAATGGTCTTGAGACCGTTTGCCCATCACATCATCAAAATCCAAGTCATCCCATTAGGGTTTGGATCATTGGATTGATCACCAAATCAGAAATTGATTACACTATAACTTAGTATCTTTGGATCTTCAATTGCTTAACCATACTCAACCCTAGACCTCCAAATGTTCTTGAGACCGTTTGGCTCATCCAACCCTTAGATTCTAGTGAAAAATCATTAGGGTTTGAGCTATTGAGTTGATCATCAAATCAACACTTAATTGCAAAGTGATTTGGTACCTTTAGACCTTCAATTGGTCAACCATGCTTAACCATAGACCTCCAAACGGTCATGGGTGATCCCCAAACGGTCTTGAGACCGTTTGGGTGATCCCCAAATGGTTTTGAAACCGTTTGGGCCAATCAACCCAAAGTATCAACTGATTCAATTGCAAAATCAACACTTAGCCGATTAGGGTTTATACCATATTTTTGAATCTTCAAATACTTAACCATACTCAAACCTGGACCTCCAAATAGTCTTGAGACCGTTTGGCTGATTCCCAAATGGTTTTTGAAACCGTTTGGGCTAATTACCCCAAAACGTCAAATCAATCAAGTTGAAAATCAGCACTTAATCCAATTAGGGTTTGCCTAATTGATTAGCCTTCAACTCAGGATTCCTTTGGAATTAATCCATCAAATTTGGTAGGTTATCAACCAACATAATTAGGAACAGTATTCTCAAACGGTCAACCCTTGGTCAACTCTTTCAAATGGTTTTGAAACCGTTTGCTCTCAAACGGTCTCAAACCATTTGCTCTCTAACGGTTTGGTGAAACCGAATGGGCAACCATGTTGAAACCGTTTGGTCTAGATATTTGGGGAGGTGTGTGCTTATGATGATGTCATCATCATCAAGCTCTGGACCCACGAAACCTTCTGTGATTTCCATGGAAATTGCATCAATCAACCAAATCAATAATTGTAAATAGAGAAATGATCATTATTTAATGGGGGAATTGAATGCAATAACAAAGTTGGGGTTTCAAGTTTTAAAACCCACATCCAATTGAGCTCCAAAGATTCATGTTCATGGAAACAATGGTGTATGCAACTCCCTTCACCATTCCAAGGCTCGTCCTCAAGATTTGAGTGAAAAGGAATGATTAGAAATGAAGAGGAGATCGAAATAAGAAGAAATCCATAATTTATTTTCGATTTCCACCATGGAATCAAGGTGAAATGGATCAAGAACCTTACCAACAGGTTGGGGGTCGTCCTCCTGACCCTCCCAAGCTCCCTTGGTCGTTTACCCAAGAAAGGAGAATAAGTGCAAACGAAAAAGCCTTTCATTTGGCTTGTAAAGGGTCTTTTTATAGGAAATTCAAAGAGAGAGAAAGTGCCTTATAAAAATTCATTTAATCCCAAAAAGATGGCCGCCTCTTCCCCCTCATCTTCCTTATGGACGAGGCTATCTTGTTTTCCTCTTATTCCTCTCAATTATCCATGATTTAAAGAAAAGAAAATCAAACACCTTAAATCATATTATATTAATATCCATATGTGAGTGTATATTTCTTTTTCTTATAATAATGGTGAGTGCGATTTCACCTCCTTAGGATATGCTCGTGCCTTTGCAAGGCTTTAAGCTCATCCACATACATATGAATCCAACCATTTTAATTTTTTTTTGAATTCCCTTTAATTAATACATTCATTTTTGCCCTAAATTAAATTAGGGTTTCACTTAGGATTAAATCTTGATTATTTTAATATCAAGATTCTCTCTCCTCCAACTTAATTCAAATGAGGCACCCTTCTCATTTTAATTTCTCTACATGATGACAAGAAACATTAGGGACCTTATTGAAGTGGTAATTTGCATATTGAACCCTAGGTTTTGGGTAAATTGCACATTACACCAAAACTAGGTTTTAATGCACAAGGATTGCTTTACAAGCTTAATCTTGGTGACCAAGCTTGTGAAAACCATATCACTACATCATATTCATTCTTATGATGTATAAACATCAGAGGAACATTTTATCTGTGTATTTTGCAAATTAACCCCTCAACTTGGGTAATTTGCACTTTAGTCCAAAATAAGCAAATATTGCTTCAACATTGTTCAAACAGGACCAAAATTGAAACATAAGTTTCTCATGAGCCCTAATTACTTTTACCAAGATAAGATTAAGCATATACTCAACCTTATTAGGAAAAACATCTAGGGTTAATTCATAACCCAGGTCAGGGATGTTACAATTATAAACTCCTAACAAGGATTTCGTCCCTGAAATCCCAGGAAAAAGGAGGGACAGATTATTCATTAATCATGGCCTCAAGTCTCCACATATCATCTTAATGTTATGGAGATACCATGGATCTATAATTCACACAATTTCCTTTCATTAATTCAACCTTATTAATGTTTATGTTTATGCAGAGCATAAACCCCTAACATGTGATGTCCATGTTATTGAAAGGAAGAAGCATAAAAGAACATACTTATATCATCATCCAAGAATGTTTACCAAAAGAGAAATATATATATCTAACAGAGATAATTCATTCAATAATCCTTTATTTGTTTTGAAAATATCCACTGAGCAAGTTCACTGAGTATGTTCACGAAGTGATTTGTTTTGAAAATATCCACAGAGCAAGTTCACTAGTAAGTTGTTTTGAAAATATCCACAGAGCAAGTTCACTGAGTATGTTCACTAAGTGATTTGTTTTGAAATTATCCACGGAGCAAGTTCACTAAGTAATTTGTTTTGAAAATATCCAAAGAGCAAGTTCACTGAGTAATGTTTTTTGAAAATATCCACAGAGCAAGTTCACTGAGTAATTTGTTTTGAAAATATCCATGGAGCAAGTTCACTGAGTAATGTGTTTTGAAAATATCCACAGAGCAAGTTCACTGAGTAATTTGTTTTGAAAATATCCACGGAGCAAGTTCACTAAGTAATTTGTTTTGAAAATATCCACGGAGCAAGTTCACTGAGTAATTTGTTTTGAAAATATCCACGAAGCAAGTTCACTAAGTAATTTGTTTTGAAAATATCCACGGAGCAAGTTCACTAAGTAATTTGTTTTGAAAATATCCACGGAGCAAGTTCACTAAGTAATTTGTTTTGAGAATATCCACGAAGCAAGTTCACTAAGTAATTTGTTTTGAAAATATCCACGGAGCAAGTTCACTAAGTAATTTGTTTTGAAAAATTTCACTTAGCACTTCCTATTTAATTTCATTATACTCCCTAGATTGTTTCAGAATGACTACTTGATCAGAGTAATCAAAAAGGTAACAATCTAAGAGTTTGATACTTGCCTTATCTACAATAATCATATACCTGGACAGGGTATACAAGTATTGAGATTAGGTAGTGTGCACTTTATTTACTATCATATTCCTCACTTTTCATATCATTATACACACATGATTTTCCATTCTTGAATTTTCTTCAGGCATCATTTCTATATCTCATCTTTCCTCAACACACATATAAGGGAGATTATAAAACATTTTAAGGAACACTGAGTAAGATATAAGTTCTCCTTTCCCTTGTGTCCTTATAGGACTAGTCAAAGGAATTCAAAACAACTATTTTCATATCTTTAACACATAGAAACATGAAATACAGTATCAAGATGAATATATTTCATTTAAGTATTACCCCTTGAGGTCACCTACCACATTAGGTTGATTTCATCACATAATGTCCAGTTATCTCATGTTGCTTCTTTTGCCTTCTCTTAGTGACTACTGCCCAGGTGCACTAGGCATTTATTGCACTGGTGACACCAAAAACTTTGGCTTTTCAGAATATTTAGGAAAATGTCTCTATAATTATAGAGACCTTACCTTAATTCTCAACTTATTGCCCCTCCTTGGGCACTACCATCACATATGTACTATTTGTCCAAACTTATGGCATAGTCTACCTTCTAACCATATATTAATATTTCCCACATTTCCACTGTTTTAACATGACCATGTCACTCAGGAATCCTTTCAAAGCCCAAAGTTTATGCATTAAAGACTGGTAACTTAGATTGTAATACTAGTATCCAGTCTTCTATATGCATTACTATTGTTCTATCCCACCCTTCAAGAGCATAACATAGGATTCTCTATACTGATTAGGTCAAGGTGGGAATTCTCAGGCACTTGTTCTCCTCTTGCCTGGTCCCATGCACCCTCCCCTGGTGCAACAACATTGCCCTTAGCAATGTGTTCCTCATGTTCTCCAGTCATTTTCAAGTTCTTCTTCTCCTATGTGAGCAGAAGATACTATCAGATAAACTGGAAGACACTTACAACAGACTCTACAATCTTAGTCCTATGTCTTTGTAGACTCAGCGAACCTAGAGCTATGATACCACTTAATTGTGGCATACAACTCATGAAAACAAGATTAACTAATGCGAAAGCGTTCACTAAGCAGCAGATTACCAAAAATCACTAAAAATTAAAACCTTTTTATCAAAAGATGCATCAAAGGAAAAAATTTCTCACATAGAACCAAATTAACATAATTATATTCTTGTTCACAGGTACATATTCGGTAACATCTCCTTTTGAGAATTACAAGCATTAACTGTCCTGTCAAACTAAACACAGGCAGTTCAAAATCTCGAGGCATTGAACCTAAATCTTGAAAGCACTAACTACTACTCCGAGGGCCTGAGAGTACGATGACGACACATAGGACTCTATCTATAACTATACAAGGCATAACAACCATTGTCTCCACCTGAGACTTCACTGCTGTCCTTACTGCTGTCGCTACTGTCCTTCTCCTATGGAAGGATTCCTGTCTCCTTGTCAGCGTCCACCTAAAAATGTAGTTCCCACAGGGGTGAGACAATTGTAAATTGCCCCAGCGAGAGATATAACTCTCTGCCAATAACATTATTATTGCAATTTAAGAAGATAAATATACACAGAGGAATCATATTTGATTGACATCAGCTAATTCAATGTCTAACAGATTAGGACATCATTCTTATCAAAAGCATTGCAACTATTAAGAACATGTCAATTATACTTTAAGGAATATGAAGAACATGTATAACATTTATTCACTATAGAATTATTATCACAACATTTACTCTCTTCAGGCATAGATTATATATATCTATAGCCTGGCATTGTCATTATGGATTCATGTCATGTAGCCATACTCTTTTCACAAAGTGTTGGGATCTTAGTCCCTCAACTCACCAAGCATAATTCCATTTCTTAACAGGTTCATCATCATGATTATAGCATCTGGGTATTTGAACCCACAACTCACCATAGAACACTTGTTACCACTTATTAGGTAACTTTTTACCTTCAGATCATCTGACCAAAAACATCATAATTCTTGCAATACAATGTATTTTACATAATACACACAGCTCATTGATTCTTACTACACAAAGCATATGAAGGCTTATAAAGCTTATAAAACATTCTCAATAAACAAGAATCATAGCCCATACCTGGCTATGCTTCTCATCTCATCATCCCTGCATGATTAGTATTCATGGTAATAATCATAATGCTTTCATATCAGTATCATACAACACTAAGTAGTATCATCCCTTTTTAGGGTTCATGATTTCTCTTTTATATCAGCACCCTTCATTAGGGTGTTCCATAAATAATCACTTGGGCTCTTAATATAATATTATTAATGATCAACCCTATTCCATTGCTTTTCAAATCTAGAAACCAAAAATAGATATCATATGTATTCAAACATACTTATATATCCTCATCATTCATCATTGAATGTATTATCAACGCAAAGTATGAGTTTCTACCTCATCTTTATTAGACTATGATTAAATCATAGTATATTAATTTGGATTAACCTTTTCATAAGGCATGTTAGCCTACAACCATCAAGGTGCATTACATCTCAATGTAACAATTGACATGACACATTTCATGTGTCATCCATTCGAATTATAATGAACTTAGAGCACATCATGGTATATCAAAATTGGGGTGTTGGATGTGATGTCTATCATACCTTGATGTATCACTTCCCTCAACACCCTCATCTTACTTGAGTTTATTCACTTAGCTTGTATTAGGGTATCACTCATCCTAATACTTATGCACTAGATCATCACATTCATTATGCTATGTATAGGTCATGATTCATCTATTTTAAAACACACAACCATTGCCAAAGATATGGACTCACCCTTGAGTCAGGGACAATTAATGTAAGGATTTCCATAATAAACCCCTCTAGGTATTTCATTTGTCAAAACATTAATCACTATTCCATTAATAGGAATAAGATTTCCATCATTATACTTGAGGTTCACTTAGCATCTCACAAACATATATAGATTTCACCTAGTATCAATCTTTATTTGGGTTTCACTTAACATCCTTCTATATCAGGGTTTCACCTAGTATTATGTGAAATTAAGATTTCACAACACATCACCTAGTGTTAAGGCCTCACATTAGCATTAATGAAACTTCCCTATATTAGGGTCTCATATATCTTTATCCCATTTTAGGGATTATGGTTTACCATTCACATCCAAGTGGGGTTTCTCTTTCCTCATACCCAAGTTAGGGTTAGGATATACAATTCCCATTAAATTAGGGTTTCTTGCATTGTGACACTAAGTTAGGGTTACATCATCACCCTGGATATGAAACACTTAGCTTTGCCCTAGATTAGGGTTTCACACATAGCATGGCTCTAATTAGGGTTTCACACATAGCTTTGCTCTAATTAGGGTTAGGGCTCATTAATTAGGGTTTCATGATCTCATTATTATGAATCAACCCTTATCACATAGTTTACTCATAATGAGGAAATTAGGGCTTAATTATATAAGAATTCATCTCTCTCATTCCCTCTCTCATCCTCTTAGGAGGTTAATTACACCAAGATTAATCTAGGTCAACTCTTCACTTGAGTACACATAGCTAGGGTTAACCATTGAAATCTCCAATTGCATTAAGTATCTAAATAGGTTCACCATATTGGACCTTCAATTACATTAGATATTCAAATGGATTAACCATGTTGATCTTCACAAAGTTAATTACTTAGACCGTCAATGATCTGGGTTCTCATACATCAATTGGTTGAAAACCATTTGAACAAGTTGTACTTGAAATCAATTAGACAAAGTAGGTATTGAAACCATTTGCACTTTGGGTCTCCAAATGGTTTGAGATCGTTTGGTCCCAAACAGTCTTGAGACCGTTTGGACTCAAACAGTCTTGAGACCATTTGGTCCAAACCTCCTCAAAACCGCATGGACCAAAAAGTGTCTCAACCACTTCAATTATATTAGGGTTTCCAATGTTGATCCCCTCAATCGATTTTTTACATGTTAGCCAATCATCAAACGGTCTTGTGACCATTTGGGTGATCCCCAAATGGTTTTTAAACCGTTTGGGCCAATCAACCCAAAGTATCAACTCATTCAGTTGCAAAATCAGCACTTAGCCGATTAGGGTTTATACCATATGTTTGAATCTTCAAATACTTAACCATACTCAACCCTGGACCTACAAATGGTCTTGGTTGACCTCCAAACGGTCTTGAGACCGTTTGGGTGATTCCTAAATGGTTTGTGAAACCATTTGGGCTAATTAACCCAAAAAGTCAAATCAATCAAGTTGAAAATCAGCACTTAATCCAATTAGGGTTTGCCTAATTGATTAGCCTTCAACTCATGATTCATTTGGAATTAATCCATAAATATTGGTTGGTTATCAACCAACATAATTAGGAACAGGCGTATCAAACGGTCAACCCTTGGTCAACTCTTTCAAATGGTTTTGAAACCGTTTGCTCTCAAACGGTCTCAAACTATTTGCTCTCAAACGGTTTGGTGTAACCGAATGGGCAACCATGTTGAAACCATTTGGTCTAGATATTTGGGGAGGTGTGTTCTTATGATGATGTAATAATCATCTAGCTCTAGACCCACGAAACCTTCTGTGATTTCCATGGAAATTGCATCAATCAACCAAATCAATAATTGTAAATAGAGAAATGATCATTATTTGATGGGGAATTGAATGCAATAACAAAGTTGGGGTTTCAAGTTATAAAACCCACCTCCAATTGAGCTCCAAAGCTTCATGTTCACGGAAACAATGGTGGATGCAACTCCTTTCACCATTCCAAGGCTCGTCCTCAAGATTTGAGTGAAAAGGAATGGTTAGAAATGAAGAGGAGATCGAAATAGGAAGAAATCCATAATTTGTTTTCGATTTCCACTATGGAATCAAGGTGAAATGGATCAAGAACCTTATCAACAGGTTGGGGGTCATCCTACTGACCCTCCGAAGCTCCCTTGGTCGTTTCCCCAAGCAAGGAGAATAAGTGCAAATGAAAAAGCCTTTCATTTGGCTTGTAAAGGGTCTTTTTATAGGAAATTCAAGGAGAGAGAAAGTGCCGTATAAAAATTGATTTAATTCCAAAAATATGGCCACCTATTCCCCCTAATCTTCATTAGGGACGAGGCTATATTTTTTGCCTCTTATTACTCTAAATTGTCCATGATTTAAAGAAAACCAAATCAAGCACCTTAAATCGTATTATATTAATATCCATATGTGAGTGGATATTTCTTTTTCTTATAATAATGGTGAGTGGGATTTCACTTCCTTAGGATATGCTCGTGCCTTTGCAAGGCTTTAAGCTCATCCACATACATATGAATCCAACCATTTTAATTTTGGTTGAAGGCCCTTTAACTAATACATTCATTTTTGCCCTAAATTAAATTAGGGTTTCATTTAGGATTAAATCTTGATTATTTTAATATCAAGATTCTCTCTCCTCCAAATTAATTCAAATGAGGCACCCTTCTCATTTTATTTTCTCTACATGATGACAAGAAACATTAGGGACCTTATTGAAGTGGTAATCTGCATATTGAACTCTAGGTTTTGGGTAAATTGCACATTACACCAAAACTAGGTTTTAATGCACAAGGATTGCTTTACAAGCTTAATCTTGGTGCCCAAGCTTGTGAAAACCATATCACTACATCATATTCATTCTTATGATGTATAAATATTAGAGGAACATTTGATCATGTGTAATTTGCAAGTTAACCCCTCAACTTGGGTAATTTTCACTTTAATCCAAAATAAGCAAATATTGCTTCAACATTGTTCAAACAAGACCAAAATGGAAACATAAGTTTCTCATGAGCCCTAACTACTTTTCCCAAGATAAGATTAAGCATCTACTCAACCTTATTAGGCAAAACATCTAGGGTTAATTCATAACCCATGTCAGGGATGTTACAAATGATGTAGCAAGCGGATGACAAACACAGGCAAGAAGAGTCGAGAATCGAGAGGCCAAGAATTTAGCAGCAAGTTCGTACCTTATGCTGATATGTTTGAGTCATGGAAGCCATAAATCTACTTCAAGGTCCTTCACAGACACAACAAAGGTAAGTTATAGTTACCCTACAAAATAGTTGTTGCAACATGTAGCAGCTCCTAAACCCCAACCCTCAAAGACGAGCCCTAGTGCATGCCGCTTGTGGTGCTGCTTGCTTCGTGGGGCGTTGTCACATGTGGCACTGTGCCTCGCTGCAGTTGGGATCATTGCTCCTTGCCTCAATTGAGCTGCCTTGAGCTCCTAGCCACAGGCTTGGTGTGGTATCCAGCTAGCCATGTAAAGGAAAGGAGAGGAGCATAGCGCACCATGTCACAAATTGATAATGATGGCCTTACCTGACAAACAACAAAAAATACATCCATGAAGATGAACCAAATAAACACAAGCCAAGAAGATGACAAGCATTGACCCACACACATATAGACCACCCGACCACCAAAAACAAAGAAGAAAAACTTCCAACTGAACCATCCACACATAGAACATGGCAAATTAGTAAACTAATCATACTGTATCAGGGATCACCCACATCGTAGACAAGCTTCATAAGCAATATACAAAAATATAGAACATTTGTTCTGTAAAAGCTAAATGACAAATTTCATCTATCAACGATCTCCACATTTATAAGTATTTCCCAGCAATGTTTTTGATGTAACATATCAGATCTTGAATCCCTAGAGAACAAAAGCTAACTAGGGAATAAATAGAAAAAACAATACATGTATACTTGCCTTCTCGCATAAGCAGAGCCTCTCCTGCTGTCAGTAATGTAGCTGGATTCATAACATGAGCAAGGAAAAAAATATCATGAGTAAGGACATTCACTTTCTTTTAGGGTTACAGATAAATGAAAAAGGCATAAAACAAGTGAAACAACTACATCAAAACAAAAAATTTCTCTCTACTTCAGGCTTTTATCTGTTTGTGATTACAACCAATGCTTCAAGATGATGTTGTACACATGATCACTTTTCCAATTCTGTTTATAGTTCCAGACAGTATGATTCGGCCAAACCTATTGCTAGTTTTTGTGGGAGGAGGCATTGACAATCCTTGCCAATAATGATTGTGATAGGTATCCCAGATGTGTAAATGAACCAACAAGTTAAAAAGCCCTATGCCTTACTAAGGGAACAAACTATATTCACATTACTACTGTGTGTGTATCTTCTGTTTTAGAGGTCTGGCAGGGTGGTGTTGCTTCCAGAATTTCATTTGCTCAATGTTTAAACGAATGGAGGCCATGACAAATGTGTCAATATTGGAATAAGAATCACATCATTCACTTGAGTGGAATTGTCGTGGTTCCATATAGAAAGAAAAGCTATAATTTACAGTCTGTAGAGAATCAGTACACTAACCTGATTATGCGAAGGCACACAAAAGGTGAGCAGTTTCTTCAACAAACACTTTTGAAGCAGATTGGATATTAAGTATCGTGGGATCTATTTCTCAGTGCTGCATCTAGTGTCTGCTCAAGGACACTCAAAGCGGGAAGGGTACAGTACTGGCTTTCCTCCACTTTCATGAACCTTCACATTATGTTTAGCACATCATATTATCCAAAACCCAATATTTTCAGACTCTAAAAATTTGATAAATGAACCTCAGCTCCTTCTCCATCATCTCACACAACTTCTCAATTTTCTGGATTTCTTCAATCTGTTCCTAAGAATAATAATATGTTATGTAGTTAGTTAGGCCAACTAATAAGATTAAAGAGGAGCCAAAAGAAACTGACAAAGTGCCATCTTACTGATGCTTACTTCTTGATCACCACATGTCTTGGTCTTCAAATAATCCTTTACACTGCAAATTGTGGGTTGCATTCACAAAAGTCGGATTGTTGGTTAGCAAAGTCAGATGGATCTTCGAAAAATTGCTCTGAAAATTCAAAAGACATGGAACTTTCCACTTCATGTAGCACATCACGTAACTACTAACGAACCATCATATAAATCACCCCTATAATATCACAACTGTAAGAATATGACACCCCCAATGTCTATACCTTTATATGTTTTCATTAACTAGTTGTAGCAAAAAAATTTCTCCAGTATCAAATATTCTTGAGTAATATAAACCAAAATTTAAAATCAAGACAAAGTACATACTTACTCCCCTGTAGGTGTAGGACACCTCCATTTTCAATGCCTTCTATATGTATTGACTTCCCAACCATCCAACCAAAACATTTATCAATTTCTGGTCATAAATGAGTAAATAAAAGCAAACTTTCACGATTATAAAGTTTAGATTGCTCTGAAAAGATACAACTATTCTTACTCTTATTAGTTCTACCTTACAAACAAAATCTGTAAGATATCAATATCTATAACAATCATTAGATGCATTTATAGTTATAAATATAAACCTTCAAGTAAAATACTCAAAGAAAATCATCTAGAAACCTGCTCATGCTATAATTTAGCCTTCTACTATCACTATTATCACCTTTGCTCAAAGTTTTGATATGCAAGAAAGCATTTTTAATTGCACCTAGTCAGAAAACTAAAAAAAGAATTTGACAACCAATGATAAGGGACATAACGAATCAAGCTTATAAATTGTAAGATAGCCACATACGAGGAATTGAGAATATGTGCCCTAAGTGAAAAGAAAATGACATTTAGTAGGATGGGAGCCCTCAAACCTTTTTGGTGCCAATTTGATTTTTAGGATCTTCCAAAGCAAGGAGTCCCCCAAGGTTGGGATTAATGTTCATTCATGACATGAAAAACTATAATCCAATTAAAAGAATTTTATGATTATATAAGGAGTGAGTCTAGAATACACTCAAGTATTCAACCTCTAATACAATCATGTTTGTGCCTGTTGGATCTAAATTAGATCTTTGGACCAATATCTCACTAACTTATGTCTTATACATGTCTTGTAATATGTTTCCTCTGTCAGACCCTGTAATGTCTCTACTTCTTTGCCTCCCTCACTTCATGCAAAAACCCAAAGGTTTCGTCCCCCTTTCACACAACCATGGAAGACCACCTGGTTGGTTCTCCACCAAAACCAAATAAGGTGTGGCAGAGAGGAGGAATTGGTTCACCCGCATGTTGGCTCGGCCTCCACAAACCCGAATCTTAGCATAGAGGGCACCAAACACCACAGGTAGTGATGACGATCAACATCAACAACAATATCTGGAGAAACACCTACCAGTGGATCTTTTAGATATGAGAACGAACTTCACTTTGGACACCTCCCTCTCATAAGCTCTATGGCATCCCTGGTTGTGCTTGATCATTTGATGTTAAGCATGAACATCCCCTTGATCACCTCACCATAAACCATGCCTCCAAACAGCTTGAGAAGCTTTAAATACAGGGTTCAAGAACTCCTTATCTTGAAACACCTACATGATGTTTTCAAGTGGAACAATATTACTAGATAAGCTTGCAGATAAGAAAGATGTGCTTCAAGTGAATTAACTCAAGTGTAGATACATGCAAGTATAGTTGAATTATAAGTATATACTTGAAAAGCTTTGACAAGAGTTATGCAAATCCAAGAGCACCATCACACCAGTGAACCATTATATCATTGCTCATCCAGGCTCTGCTTCATAGCATGGGAGTTCCTTTTTGGAAGGTGATGTTGAATAATGTATTTCCATTAAGATAAAGTACTTGGTGATGGATCGCTAAACAAAGAAGACAAGAAACTCATAGTTCATAGTGAAAACTCTGTTATATAACATGTTAGCGCATTCTTACTTCTCTTTGGTACACTGCAACCTAAGCTACAGTGGTGTAGATGAATTTGTATTATTGCGAGGATCGTACATGTGTATAATCCTATATGATTTCCACTTATTCAAACTTGGATGCAGGAGTAGCTATCTAATTAATTTAAACCCAAATCTATCGAAGCAATCCACCTAGTTCAACCAAGTGACCCAATACATATTTCAAAAGACCTAGGAGAACTACCCTAATGTAACCCTAAGAGTAACTTGGGGATACCAATGATTTTGTATAGCTCCCAAACAGGGACTGGTAGGGTGCATTTTCAATTCTACTACTTTTTTTTATCATGGAAACTTGTTTATCTAGCTATAAACTCCTCTTAACCAAATGAAAATAAACAAAATCGTTCTGCACACTCTACCAAAAATGTGGCTATTAGTTTGAAACCACTTGTTTAGCACTAATTTTTCTAAATAATATTATACACACTTACTACACTGAACCAAACAGGGCCACACTGTCTATCTAAATAAATTTAGGATTGATTAAGTTTAGAAACCAGTATGATATACTTAGGAAAATACACATCTAAACATATCTAACTTAAATCCAAAATAATTGTATAGGGAAATACACCACATCCAATTTTTATGCTCAGTTTTTCTTCTGATCATGTCCATTATGATAGTTCCAAGATGGAGGATTCCTAGGGTGATTTTTGCCTCTAATATTGTTCCCATAATTATTATTATGTTCAAGATTAGCAACAACACATTTGTTATACCTACGTAAGCCAAGTCTTGGGCTTCACCTTGTCCCATTCTTGGGGACCTCTCCCTATTTATGGCATGGTCATAGCCTTTTTAGAATATGGAATTTCTCGACGAGGAAATAAATGTTTGTAGAGCTACATTGATTCCTTCAATGTAATAGTCCAACTTATCCTCACTAATATAGTTTTTGGCATTTGCATATAATTTTTTTCAATATAAAAATTTATTTCTAGGTACATGACAGATCAATTTCACCTATTATAAGTTAGCAGGAAGGTCGGAAGAGGGGTCCATAAGGTGAAATTTCTAACATATTGTAGGATGACTAGATAGCCCTTGTGAGGCTAGAAATTAGGCTAACAACCAAATTATTGAATCTTATTCCTTGTCTCATGGGTATCATGTTATTTGATAGGATGGATTAATGGGTGTATGGTTAATTGCAAAGATCGTGGTTGAAGTTTGTTTCTTATTTGAAAATTAGGATACTTATTATCTAAATATATAATTGAACTTTTTATGACAACAATTCTTTAATGACTGTGTGTATACATAAATATATTTGAATACTGTGGCATATGATCTAAAAACTAATGATTGTGCATACACAAAAATATATTACCCTATGTAGAGTCGGTCGCCGATGATGGATGAGGAACGTCGGTCGCTGAGAAGATGAGGAGGAGCAACGTCATGCAATCAATCAGGAGCTCCAGACGTCGAGGAGGGGACCAACAACGTCACTCTTTTTCCATGCGGCACCCTACAAATGTAATTGAACGTTTTTTTGTTAATGAAATATTTACATATCCTCAAATTAATAATAAAAACAAGCATGGTAAAATTAAATTCAAAAAATCTTAGATGAATCATTGCATTGATATAAACATTATCACTGCAATTGACAAAATGAACTACAGTTGTGCATGATACATTTATTTCGTTCAAGAATAATACTTGCAATAGTTGAAAAATGCACACTGGACAATATAGAAGGCTAGTGTGAGAAGCGTCTGGGCAGTGATAGCCCTTTCTCCACAATCACGAGCAGTTATTTAATTAAGGTTACAGAAATAAAGGTGAACTGCCGCTCTTATTTTCCATTTATTTAATGGCTCCGATTGGTACATCATAACTGTAGTTACTGTAGGAACTCATTTTTCAGGAACTAGAATTCAGTTCCTGGAAATAAAATTTGGATGATTGGTTTAAGAAGTACACATCTCAGGTAAAGAACTTCCATATGATTGGTTGGTTATAACTACAATGCTAAAATTATACTCCAATACATAACACATGTTTCTAATCATGACTATAACACATGTTTCTAATCATGACTATAACACATGTTTCTAATCATGACTATGGCAACAAAATACGATATGTATAAGAACCAAATCGTCTTCATAGTAATAAAAAAATCTATTTCGTAAGAAACTCATAGAAACAACATAAACAAAACGAAATATATACCTGACATCATGTAAAGCATGAGCATACTTGGGTTGTGGAATTGACCATATAACTATTAGAATATGTAAATGCTTGACAGAGGAATGATATCAAATGTCTATTACAATGGACTGTGTTACAATATGAAAGTATATATATGCAATACATGAACAAGTTAGATGCCATTGTTTCATATGTGGAGTTACATTATGAAACTGATTATCAATCTCATAATAGAAAAACAATCGAGTTGGTAATTTAAGATAATTTAAATAAAAGATCATGCTTGAAACACAGATCTGAGATCAACATAACCCTTCGATCTGTTCAGACGTGGATAAAAATATTTGTGCTGATGGGAAATTAAGGATTGTTGGTTGTCCTTTTGCTAATCGATGCAGTAGGCGTAACTTTGTCAGTAGGAACAAGACAACTCTTTGTGTGGTAGGCACCAAATTGGAAAAACTGCGGCTCCAATCCAGAAGTGGTAGTGCTCGATTCACCATTCACATAGTTGCCGGAAGAGAATACAACATTGGGTTCACCAAAGCACAACGTTGGCAGAAGAACATGAGATGTGCCTTTCGCAGGAAAATAACCAGCCGCCGCCGTCGTTGTTATGGAGGGGATTTTGTTTTCACCCATTTCTTTTCTGAAGTCAAGTGCGGAATCCTATTTATACATATGGAACTCTAAAAACGTCATGAAATTTTTATCTCATCTATCATCTTTGACCGTAGGCTAAGCATATATGGGGAAGGGCGAGGAACAGATGAAGATGGGAGAGGGAAAGGAAACCAGACAATAGAGGAGATGAAGGAAAGAGAGCATCAGAGACAGGGGATACCTGACAACTGGCGGCGAATGAAGATCAGCGAGGCAAAGAGGCCGGAGATCGGGCAATTGACAATGGCACGAGAAGAAGAGGCAGAGGTTAGGAGAGGAGATATCACAGAGGGAGTGGGAAGAGAATACCGACGGGGGAGAAAGAGATCATGAGTGAAGGGTCGCAATCGGTTATTTTGAGATACAATTAATTAGAAGATAATTACTAATCCCTGGCGCGAGAGTGAGCAGGCTGTGAAGCGGGACGCGCAGCTGCGCGTGATGGTGTGAGTCCTGTTAACCGTGAATTATGCTTTGCGACAACTACCTATTAAAATGTCATAATAAAATGCCGGATAATCTAAGTTCTGTTGTAGTGATTGCATATGGAAGACTTCTTGATCCATTCGATTGAAGGCTTCCCCTATAGTACCCTCAAATGTCTCTACAACATCACATATTGGGTCTCAAAACCTCACGGGGGGGCAAATGGCGGAGGGGACATGACATTCATGGTAATGTTGGCAAGGGGTTTTGTATCTCACCGCGCTGATTGAAGAGGACAAAATGTAAATGTGGTTCTATGGTTCAAACTGTAGGCGGAAAGGAAGTAGAATCTTGAGGTTTTATGGTAAGACTGAGAAGGGATCAGTGCCAAAATATGACAGAGGTGGATGTTAAATCAAAATCCAAGATTTCTAGCTTGCTGGAGTGATCCCATTCCTTTTTTCTAGTAGTTGAATTATAAATTTTATCATATTGTGCCAAGTAAGTGATTTTTTATGTAGTTTGATGAATTTATATCGATTTCAAACATACTCTGCAAATGATGAGTTTATTAACTATGTAGAAAGATTTATAATCCCATCTTTGTGAATTTTGACCATAACTTTCGTTGAAGTATATTTGTCCATTAGGTTACTAACAGACACACAATATGAGCATTGAGAATAATCAATACAAGAGCGGAGAACACAATTTTTTAGTGTACATGGAATAACTTTTAATTTCCATGGAAGAATGTATGATCAAGGGCTACGCGTATTGCATATCTCGTCCTTTATAGAGCACAGAAATTTGGCAACATTTATCCAGGAAGGACCAATACCATTTATACATTAATAGATGATAAAGAAGAATCAAAATAAGCAAGCATAACAAATAATATTTCACCTATTTCATAGTATCATTTGATGGATGTCCTATTCATTTCTATCCATGCATATGTATTTTAATTTAAAGAAAATGTATTTTGTAATGTCCTTAGAAGACTAGAGAGACAAAGTTTGTAGTTTAAGTTAGACACTGGTATATGGTTACAATTAGACCTTGCACTTTGATAAGAGTAGGTGAATATAGTAACATGTTGCAATGAGCTCTGCAAATAATTTATTTTCATCATCTACTACTTTTATTTGACCTTTATATATGAGTAGCAGCTTGAATTATTGGCATGATTTTCCATAACAGTAGCATATGTTGTTTCGTATACAGAGCTAACAGTTATATATTGATAGTGCCATATGTTTATAACTAATGCCTTCCGTGCTCTTTAGTTCACCGTGTTTCATCAATGCCCGTACATCTCAGTAAAATCATATAAATAAATTAAGAACTCCTAGTTGGTGGATACTCCATACAAGAGTGACACTACTAGAGATCTTATGTATAAACAAATGTTGATATAGTCGGAAGACATACCATTGCATCAAGCCGTGTCTCAGATAGAATTATTAGTTCAATGGATGCATTCAATACAATAAAATATATCACATAGATTTACCACGATGGATCATTCTAAGTCCTTGTTACTTTTCAGATTTTGCTTCCTGGAAAACCAAGGAGTGTGTACGAGACTCCAACAGTCCAATTTAGTAAATTCTTTTATCAATGAACTGCGCTAGTAAGTTTACAAGTTGTGGTCTGACGCAGGCATCTATTGTTTTCATAAATAGGCACTCATAGTAAAAGAGAGGAGTTAAATATAAAGATAAAAGGGCTACATCTCATGCCCACTGCTCCCTCATTAATAGAACACTAAGAATTTCAGATGAAATTGATAGATACTAGAATATCAATTAAATGAGATACCTTATTTTCTTGGCATTAGTTGCTCTATCATGGTCTCCACGATAGTCTATGATTGCCTTCGACACACCCGTAAAATCACATATCTATGACTACAGTTTTCGATCTACACAGGTTGTTCATTGCTTTGTTTTCTGCATCATGTTCCTGTCTTGGCCACCCACACAGGTTGCTGCTGCAATAAAAATTGCGCAAAAGTATCTATTGTATACCGGATTGTTACAAATATGAAAATATGTATAAGACGAGCAATTTGATTTTGATAATTAGTACAAACGTGATTGAGTTTCTTAAACCTTCTCCAAAATGAGGACTCTGGCGTCAGATTGGTTGGACAAAAACTGCACTAGCGGATTTTGTCTCGGTACCAGTCGAGCGGCATCTAGGAATACAAGATGAATCCCGGCACTGCTCAAGATTTGAAGAAACTCTTGGATTGTTGGCAGTTTTCATCGGGAGATAGAGAAACATGAGATTCGCAGGGTGATTGGAGGGTGGGTTTGGCCGCACCGAGAAGACGAGGGGATTTGGCTGGAATATGGAATACAATTTGTTTCGTAACCACCCACCCTCATCTAGAAGGTGACAAAATTTGGCGGAAATACCAAAGCCCGCCAGAAATATGTTGCCAGACCCGTGAGTCGCGCACCACCCAATTATTTATCCGGCATTTCACTTTAAAATGTCAGGAAATTATGCCGTAAATAATAATATTTGTTGTAGTGCCTTCTTCACCCTCTAACAACCACCAGTGCAATAGCTGCTGCCAAGCCCTAACGGCGTCCCCATGTTCCCTACGACGATGCGGCTATGTGTACCCCCTCAAAGTCCACTCCAATGATTTGCAATCATCTCTATCTATCGTGCTACCGTCTCTGCCTTCACCACAGTGGTTACTTTCAGGGGCGGCTGATGATTCTGGCAGCAACCACCTGTCCGAATACCACCACCCACCGACCTTCACCTTCTTCCTTCTCCTCGCGCCCAACATCCTGGCAGCCAGAAAATTTCCCCTTGCCATCTCCTCCTACCTTAACATCATTGGCAAGATTACTAGCACTACTAAGTCTCCTTTACCTCACATCTATGACGACTGACCTGCAACACCATGCTGTTGCCGCTGTGATGGGTTGAGGATCTGTAACTCCTTGAATGCACTACGCTCTGTCTCCTTCACAGTCTTGGCTACTATCACTAGTAGGATGAACACCTAGTTGTCTTAGTGTCCATCCGTCATGACTGAAGAGATCAACAACCGAACCCCTCTTCTTCTTCGACCTGCACCAGTAATGGTGAAAGGAGTCCTGTCTCCTCATCACCACAGCCATTATATGGCGTCATCAGCATTAATAGCCACCGAAAAACACATCTCCCTCTCCAACCCCATTGAGACGCATCACCCTCCATCCGTGGACCAGAAATGCACCTGCAATGTCACCTGAAGACACCATCCTCGGCCATGGTCGGCTTTCTCACAGCCTAAGGTCTTATCTAACCCCGTTGGAATCCATGAGGACGTAGAAGAGGGGTGACCTTTCTCCTCTATACGCCGTACTTGACTCCAATCGCTTACGGATTATGTTCTCCTTCTTCAAGATGAAAGAAGGGCCTTCATCTATGGATACCCTACATTCAGGAAGGTTGGAAACTGGGAAGAAATCTTCATGTCTCCATTATCCCAAGTTGAAGACATATCCCACATGGCTGTCCTAAGCAAGAAACATATAGGGATTTCAGGACGAAAACGGGTGCTTCAAACGATATGAACTAAAGGCAAGTCTACCCCTTTGTTCAAAATTCTAATTTTTTAAAGAAAATTAATGGATAAAGATATATTAAAGTAATATGATGTTCTATATCAATGATAAACTTGTCTAAAATTCATCCTACCAGTCAATGCAGTAACATTTAACAATAGAGAGTTGTAACTCCACTAACTATTAATTAGCATATCCTAAACATGATATCTTTGAAAACCCTAGATTCATATATGCATACGCATATGCGAATGTATTTAGTAGTACTCTATGGATCTACGAATCATATTGGTATAGGTTGTCCCATTCTGATTTAAATGTTAAAAAAAGGGAATATATAAAAGAAATAATATATGTATATATATTACTTATAATGAAAATGGCTTTAATACCTCGTTGAGAAAATAAATCTCTAAACATGGATCAAGAAGATACTTTGTACTTTTTATAGAAACAAATGAGTCTCTTGAAACAAATTGGATTCTTAATAAAATGATTTGAAAGGAATACGTTGCTTAGTACTGCATATCTTTATATGTTGATACCTAAGAGTCCTTTTAAAATCACACGAATAGTTACGTACGGTAATATATACACCATAATTATAGGGTAAATGAATGCCTTTGAGACTATTAAACTTATGTAGAGAAAGTAATGCTAGAAACAGAATAGGATAGGATACCATAGACATGGTTATTGTGGATAGAGCATTAATGATGAATCTTGAATATTGACTAAGAATAACCAAACCCATCAATATATGTAACATTCTATAATAATGGCATATAAATATTAGTATTTCAAAACCCTAACTTGATGTTATGACATGTTAAATTGGCTACATTGTTCAATGTCTTATTCATGGAATCATTTCCTTGCCATATTATATTGCATGCTTATTAGACTAGCTCTCTAGAATAGTGGTACTTTACTACCACCATGCAATATATATATATATATATATATATATATATATATATATATATATATTTGGATATCGAGGTTTTACTCCTCCTTGCCCATGGGGTATCGAGGTTTTACTCCCCCTTGCCCTTTGGATATCGGGGTTTTAATCGCCCTTGATCCCCTACCTTGATATCCTATGGTGTCTTGGCCCTATAATAGGTTAACTTAGTGTAACCTGCATGCACACTTTTATTATTATTGTGATTTATTTTTGGCAAGATCTTGGAAATGATTATGTATTCTCATTAAAATTTTACTGCCTCATTCTTTTGTTACATATCATTGCAACTAAATCCTCTTGAATGTACTACATGATATAAGACCCTTATTTGAATATGAATATACCTTCTTTGTACATACCTTATAATGCTCAAAACATATTTATTATGCACATACTCAGAAGTGTTGCTGACACATACTTTTTTGTTTTCTTTTATTGGGTCTCATCTCCAAGACCACCTAGGTGTAGGAGTGTTAGATGACAATGACTCAAGAAGGTCACCTTCAAGATGTCAACATGAGAATATCCTGGAATGTCTGTGTTCCCTCTGAAACATGGGGCTCGTGTACTAGTAGTTGTACCCATTTTTGTGTGTAGTATTACCTTTTATGGTGATGAACAATTGTACATGAAGTAAGATGTAACTTTATAATAGTTTTGTTTCTGCTTCTTACAAACTTTTTTCCCTCTATAATATACATGCCATTAGGGAAATAATAAATTCCTCCTTTCCTCCATTTTGGAGTAGAATGATTTTATCTCTCAATATAGTGAAGAGTGGATCTATTCTTGGATTCCACTCTTTATAAATATTTGTTGCATATTCCTATATTTGTTATTATTTAGTGTGCCTAAAACTAAAGAGAAAATATATTGTACTCTACCCATTTGTTTACCTAGATACAAGTGGTTTTATAATAGTCCGTGTACATAGATATGTATATATATGTGTGTATACATACATACATACATACATACATACATACATACATACATACATACATACATACATACATACATACATATAACAAAGGGACCCGGGTTCAAATCCTAGTTGCCACCTTGATTTACCACCATCCCGGGCATTCGGCCTCTGCCACGGGCATGGGAGAGGGGGGGAGATATTTTTCTCTCTTCATTCCATATATATATATATATATATATATATATATATATATATATATATATATATATAACTGTGTGTGTGTCAAAACATCTTCGTTAACAATACTTTAAGTAAATTATATCCAAGATGAAGATTCAAAAATCTAGTACATGAGATATAGAAACTCTATGTTTAGCTAGGTGAAGTTACATTCATAACCACTTAATTTCTAGGACTTCTACTTATAGTCAAGATATATACTGATAGTTGACCATGTGATACAAGGGTTTATTGTCAATTATTTACTTAACTTCTAAATATTCTATTTGAGTTTGCTAACTAATCCTATTTTACATGAGGCATGAGTGAGTATCGACTATTTATCGCTTTGGTACCATGTTGTAAAAACTCAACTTATGGATCACTTTTTTCTCTCAACGTGATTTATATTCAAAACAAATAAACGACTCTTCATAAATTCATGATTTACAAAATTTCACAAAGACTATACTTAAGGACTACAATTTATAACATATATGATTCTTATCTACTCCTCAATTGATGATATCTCATACATATCTCTTCTAAGTCAAGTAATGTTGGTACTAACCCTTATTATTGAGATATGATAAAATATTCACAAATGGAGGGCTAGATGCAATTCTAAATCTAGGTACAAACTATTTTGTGGCCTTAGACTAACAACATAAGGATTTCAACTGTCAGGATTGAAGATGAAAATTTCAGAAGATTATGCAATTATCAACTATACAAGATTGTTCCATATTCAAGATATCAAAATGTCCAAGATTATTTGTAGTAAGAAGGTTAAATTCAAATATTAACACTAAGCATTGTCATACCACTTTTTCTAGGACTAGGTTCCTTAGTTTCATCATACTCTATAAGCAAACAATAATCTTACATGAAGAATTACTAGGAAATTTTTGCTGGGTTGTCAGTGGTTCATATTACAATAAGCATTCTCATATCATATCTTACCTATGAATGTCCATGGAAATTGTGTCTTATAATGTATGATAGGAAGACATAGAAAACCATAAAGACAAAGGGATTTGTATTGGAAAAGAGAGAAGTAACCAATGCGATCTCAGGAGTCAAATAGGGTAAATAGAGACTTTGTTCATGGAAAGTTGCAAACATAAGAATGATGGCTGGTTATTTTATGATAGGTAGATGAAAGGATAAATCTACTTATCAGATGTTTGAAAATAAATGATATATGGTAAGGTATTCATATCTAGACATGGACTAGTTAATCATAAAAGATGGTAGATAATTCATTTTAGTGATATATGGAGTTTGAAAGACACAAGGTGGTGTTTTTGCATCCTTATTTTAATGCTTCTTCCCGAATATCTCTTTTATATATAAGAAGGAGTTCATGGTACTTGTCTTGATGAATACTCCACAAAAAATAGAAAATTTTAGTGAATCACCTACTGTAATCACTTCTCATTGAAAGGAATTGAAGTTGTTTTCATTCCATGTTTTAGTCTTACTTTTAAGTGAGAATATTTGTATGAATTTCATGTATAACAAGAATGTTAGTTGAAGCAGATGATATATTGAATTTAAATGAGTGATGTGAAGTCAAGAAACTTTCAAATATGAATGGTTTGGGAGCCTAAATGTTGTGTGAGGTGTTGAGAAAATGAAACAACTCTAACGAGTGGGACATGACAGGGGATTCACTACTCACTTAAATCAAATAAGAGTCATCATCCTTAACAAACATGAATATAATTTTGTAATTATTGATACCTCATATTTAATCTTTCAAAATGGATGGGGGGTGGTCATTAGCTCAAGTGATTCATCTCGGTAGAACCTCAATGAAAGGTCTCAGGTTCGACTCTTGGCGTTGGCCATGGTGCAACAGTGACTGACATTTTATTGGGCACACCATGGTGTCCCCCTAATGACACGACTGGTCCTAGGGTTTACTCTTGGTTGGGTGGGGTCCAATAGTGGCTGATTCCGGGAGGTGTTCCTCGTTATTAGAAAAAAATATTTCAAAATGGATATCATAAAGACCAAAGTATAGTAGCTGAAATAAACATAATGGCTATATTCAATTTTACAAGATTGCATAATAATGTACCACTAGGGGCTGACATGAAAGCAACAACTTCAAGATTGAAGTAGAGAGATATCCAACTGTCTCAAAACTATATACCAAGAGTAGCTCCACTAATCCAAGGCTAGGTCATCATGTCAAATCTTCCTTATCCATCACTTAAGGAGTTGGAAGCATACCCCATAAGAGAAGACAGTGGAAGTTGTCAACACAAAAATGCCAGTGTGAACATATAAAATAGGGATTGAAAAACATTAGGAAAAAAGGACATGAATAAACGTTATCAAGGCTTCCATAATATAGGGAAATCAAACATCCAAGTGAATATCAAATAAAAAAAATAAAAAAGTATAAAAGAAATGCGCTTGCCATATATCAAAATATTAATATGTTCCACATAAGAACAATTAGATTAATTTAGAGCAAATAACCCATCACCAACATTGATCAACTAGCATGCAAGTGAGATAAACATAGAACTACTAAAATATAAATAAACAATGATGATCAGGGAGCATAACCCTAAAGCCTGATAGAGTATGTGACATAATCAAACTCCCCAATATATAAAGTGGGCACAAAACCTGGGTACGGGGATCTTAACCGCCATCCAAAAATTCAATGTGGGAAAATAACCTCCATCATAAAATAAAAAGGGAACATAACCCATATACCTAAGTACTTATATCAATATAGGGCCACAAAATCACAAAGCATGCATACATGTAGAGAGAAGTGAAAGTACATTCACAAAAATAGAATTAATGAGTTTTCCATCACACAAATGGAAAATATGAAACATCCACCAAACAAGTGAGAACAAATAGGGTTCTAGCTCGCAATAAGGAAAAAGTTGATTTAGTTTCACAATTAGGCTTTCATCATAGATAAGTTGGAAAAAACATGTAACTTCTCTCATTAATTAAAATCTTTAAAGAGAGACAAGATATATTACGTAGTATGTCTCAAACTATCAAGTGAGGGGAAATAAAGGTGTTAGCCTAATATAACTCCTAAAGAGATGCAACATACCTCAAGGACACATGTCAATTGTTAGGGTCCAAGTCCTAGATCCAAATCAGGGTTCTTCTTCATCTAATATAGAATTATATGTACAAATCATTAATTGGTATGGTTATTTTAAACCCTATACTACCTAATCTTATTATAATTGGAAGTTATTTATGAATATATTTGTTTAGATAGTGGATAATTTTCTGATTCCAATGAGAATGTATTCATAATTATTGGATTAACAAAAAAATTGTTATGAATTTAACAAGTTAATTTGATTTATAGTTAATTGAATTTAAATCTAGTGCAAAAGGCCACTATACCATTGCATGACACCTATGCCAAGGAAGCATGATACATAATATCATTAGAACATGCAACATTTAAACTTCTACTCTGAAACATTGAAAATAGGGGCCAAAAGGTAGAAAACCCCATGTTAAGTGTGATAATTATCAAATAGAGCGAGGGCATAGTCATAAATTGGTAGTACTCATGTTCTTTGTTGGTTTTCTCAACTCACAAGAGGACAACCCTGCAATGGGGCATAAAAGCAATAGAAACAAACATAGAGTCAGTGTCGGGAAGACTACAGAAACCACCTAGGATTCCCAGTCCTGTTTGATCCCAACAAGCCCAAGAGAAAGGTGTGAGAAGAATAAGATCACGAGCGGTGACATTCACCCTGGAGGATGATACCAGAAACATGATCATCATAGAGTAGGGAACATACATAAGAATTTAATCGTCAGTAATGGTTTGAACACCCACAACTAAAATTGAGGCGGAAAAACCAATTGGAAATAATCATAGCAACATCAAAACATGAATTCAGATAGATCTATGGTAGAAAAAGGAACCAAAAAAGGGAAACACAGATTTACCTCAAAGTGGGGGGATTAGGAGGCATATGGATTCAAATGATTGCCACAAAGATATCAATGCGGTCGGTAGGTCTCCCAATATGAAATATATCGATCTCGACCTCATGGCAACGCCTAAAATTGGTAGAGTTGGGGTAACATCCTCTAGGTCATACAAGAATGAACCAACATTGCAAAACAAGTATTGGTAGTGCAAAAGTGGTATGGGATGCATTTCCTAGAGATCCAATGATACATGGATGTGTGTAGAATGAAAGGGAGTGGAGAACAAGTGACAAATAGGGGAGATGGAGACTGGTTGCAGACTGGGCGATGATGCCATGAATCCCTAATATTTGTAAGAATTACTAGATTGAGGAAGAGTTAAGGATGGAGGAGGAGAAAGATTCACAAAAGGATAAGGATTGTAGAGAGAGATAGAAGCAAAAGAAAGAGGAGAAATTTTTAAGGCACTATACATGTTGTCCACAATCTCCTGTCAAAGGTAGGAGACAATCAGGGAAAAGTCAAATTAGAATCTGACGGTCATTAAAGCATCCACAAAAAAGAAAATAAGGAAATGAAGCATGAAAAACATAAATGCGTGCAATTATAGTGTAATCTAGAGACTCAGAAAGATAATCACAGATATAGGGTATCTATGATTATTCAATTCATGTGAAACTTGGCATGTAAACTAATTGGGACCCAAAGATCATGATTTTTCTTTAGATTTGTGTTTAGAAGTTTCTTTTTATGAGTATTAATATAATTATGATTTAGTATCTTCATCATTATAGTTGTTATAATACTACATGATTATCACCTTTGTTCATTAAATTAAGTCCTATTATCCTTAAATAGTTATCAAAAGTATTATTTTGTATCATGATGCACAAATTTCTGCATTTTACTTATTAACTATTAAGTGCATTAACTCAATATTAACTTAAATGATGGCACATAGTTCGTATATGTGGACATTGAAACTCCAGTTGTTATTCCAATTTATGTATTAATCACGTTATGCTTATTAGTAGACCTATTTAGCCATTATGTGTATATTAGTTAGCAAAGAAAACATATATGACATATTTCATGAACTTAGTTACATATTGGAATATGCTTAGGTATAGAACCTGATGTATATGTTTTCAAACCTACACATGTTAGGGTGAGTTATTTATGTTCGTACATTAAATATATTCATTAGAGTAAAAAAATTATATTAGTGTATAATTTCATTCTTGTTTGGTCAAATCTAAAGAACCAAGCATACAAACCCCCTAATCATGGGATATGATTTCTAGAGTTAAGATGCTAGGTTTTAGTATGTTACAACAATAGTCCTAAGATATGTGAGAAAAAAGTTGAGGAGGTGGGGAAAAGATAGAACCATGAAATATTGCATAGAAATATGACAAGATTAACCCTATGGATGTTTCCTATTATTTTTTCCATGTAAACATGTATGGTAGACTAAGATATCAATAATACCTGCATAATAAAGATAGGTGTTAAGAGAATTCCTATTACTATTTGTGAGAGAAATTTTTTCATATGTAAATCTAAAGATTTCAGAACTACCAATGATGAACCATGAGCCTGGGGAAGTTAGTGCATTTAAGCTAGATAGTTTGTTACATTATAGAGACACCATATACCAGAGTGAGAGGTCATGATTTAGTGCTATCTAGGTCAGTAATAATATATGCATTACATGTTATTAGTGAATGGAGTTGTTTACATTATAAGAAGTATCTTCCAACCAATAATAGAGACACCATTCAGATTAGTAGGGGGTGTTTGGAACTAGGTAGTGATCTTATGAACAACCAAGTATTTAACTGAGACTGGGGTAGAAAATACTTGGTTTCTATAAAAATACTTTAAACTTGAAGAGAGTAAAAATATGCATGATAGGTGTATTTTCTGCAAGTTACCAAACCTATGATATTGTATAAGAAAATAAAATTTTGAATAATATTATTTTAAGGATACTATGAGATACCATAGGAATTTTTTACAAGACCACTCAATCTTATAGTTGATGTCTTGAAGTGTTTTCTACATGATTGAAACCATAGAAGGTAACTACAATATGAGAACAAACTTTAAGGCAAACTAAGGTAGTTTGGGTCCATACTAGAATGATAGGTGTTCAATTTGTTTCATCTCTAGATCCTAATAGTTTAAGCTATTACTATTGAAACCTAAAATAGTATGTCATATTCCTTTAATCCTTCACAACATCTAACTTTGTTTGAATTATTTGTATGTCACATGTCTTACTAGTGGAGATAAAAATTTGTTTAGAAAATATTTTATTGAGACTACCAATATAGTCCTTGTTTTGTTTAGGTTTATAGTCTAGGGGTTGATGGGTGAAACTTATTTTGAAGTTCATACATTTTTCTCCTGGGATCCTGACTGGCCTAAAGCACACATCCAAAATGGAGCAGATCTAGAGTAGTCAGACTCTTAAATTTATAACCTGACACTCAGGCCCCCACAACTATTGTTCGGGGTCTGATGTAGTAATTGGGGTCGATCCATAGGGACAAGGGTGGTGAGTGATAAGAGTGTAGAAACTTATCTCAAATACACCAACCAAGAAGGGTAGGTTTAAAAGGTGTTCCTAACGGAACGATACTACTCTAAACCAAATGAATAAAAGAAAAGTAGGAAAACAAAGCAAGGTGAAAGCAAACAAACACATGGTAACAGAAGTATGGATGTGAACTTGGGTTGGATTTCACCTACTAAGATCTCTCCCCATCACGCAATAATCACACCCCCTTGTATACCCTTAGCTAGATTACAAGCAATCATCATATATGTCTATTCCCTCTTCTCTCGAGCTTAGGATAGATCTAGATTATAAGGTTGTCTCTCTCTCGAGATGGAAAACAAACCATCACAAAGATAATCATATGATCATTAGCTTTAGCATTCCAACATTTTCAAGCATTCTTGCAACTCCATAACATTTAGATAACATTAGAACTACTCTTTTGAGGCTCTAACAATCAAACATCACAAGATTGTAGATAATCATACAAGTGAAGCATTAAGAATAAGAGTATGGAGATAACCATTGCCAGGGGTACAAATATTCAAATAGATGTAAGTAAATACATGTTGGGAGAGCCTTAGTGGCCACTCCCAACCCAAGCTATGAGTTTAGCCACTCATGTTCATGTGTAGCATTATGGATTTACAAAGGTGAAAATACATCAAGGCAAATGAAGGGGTGGATGAACAACGTCGGGAGGAGTGACAGATCTAAAGAACGGAAGAAGGAGATACACCAATAACAATTCTTTAGATCTGGATTGGGCGTTGGTATAGAGGATGGTTGGAAACTCCTCCTTTTGAAGATGATGCCGACGTATCTTCTCTCTCCTCCAACTTTCATCTTTGGAGATCTAAGATTGATTGGAGAGGCTGATGGGTGAGTCTAGAGTGTGACAACACTTCATTGTCCCTTGATGATCTGACCCTTTTTCATGGATGAGGTCGAGACCTATTTATAGGTGTACTCCACCGACTTAACCTCTATTTTGGTCACAACATCGGTTATGATTAGTACTACTGTTGCGGTCATGACTCCTGTATCTGTTGCTACTTCTATTCTGGTCGTGACTCTAGTAGCGGTTGCTACTATTGGTGGCGAGTTGTGGTTGTAACAGCCAATCGATCATCTCATTCAAGACAGACAATGGGTCCATCTCGGTCAAAATGTACAATGGATCGTTGCGGTCGAAATGGCTATGTGGAATGTTGCGACTGAAATGATGGAATCTCAATGTGCTGGATTGTAATGACCGATGATAAATCTGTATGAAGTAAAAAGGGTGGTGAGTTTTGGGGTAGTCACATCAGGTCTTGTAAAAAGAAATTAGAATTAGTTAGACAAGTCTCAAAAGGGTGTTCAATATAAAGATAAAATCAACACATAATGTACACAAAATAGAATGTTATCAACTCCCCCAAACTTATAATCTTGCCTATCCTTAGGTTAATAGATAGAATCAAAGCATCAAGTAATGAGCTATAGCTATTTTCTTTTGGTCAATACACCATCACAAAATTACCCGATCCTTACAAAAAAACCTTTGTGACAGACTTGGTTTACTTATTGAGGTCCTACTCCCTCCCCTTATTTCTAGAGTTGCACAACTTTATGGACCTGACACTGCCTTTTGTAGTGAAGGACTCCCCTAGCAATATTCTCCTTTCCTCGGTTCCTACCCGTACTCATAAATGGTTCATGCAAGGGGTAAGTTTCACACCCTACCTTTATTTTGATTGTATTTAAGCTTTGTGCTGGGGTAGGTTAGGCTTTTAGTGTATATTTGTATTTCTTAGTTTACCTCAACCATATTGTTGTGTGTCGCCCAATTGGTCCTTGATGTAGTGTCGGTGGCTGTGTGAGGTCCACTTCAAAATGCAAGTGTGTTGAAATTGGCTGCCAGATTCCACTATCGGGCACACCATATCTGCATTCTCGAGTGCAACAATACATCGGCCATGTGAAATCCTTCAACATCTTTCCAAGCACAACTCTCATGATTTTATCTCTTTTGGATTTTTATTTCTCTCACTGGCTTGGGAAAAAGGTTTGGAAAGGATTTTTTGGGTGGCTAAGCCTCTTTTGATCCAAAAGCGGGGATATTTAGAACTGGACGGGGTAGTTGTTTCCATCTTGCTGGAGGTGTATACTTTGTAACTATTACCAAAAGGCTAGGGTGATTGGTTGGGAGTGTGACTGATTAAGTTCTCCTTATTTCTAGGGAATTCATAGGTTCAGGAGTGTTGTTCCACTTTACACAATATTTTGTTGTAAGAATGGAATAAGATTATATTGTTGTGTCATTTTCTTTTATGTAAATTTTTAGATCATTTTCTCCACTCTTGAGATGATTACACTATAAAATAGCATAAGGACAAGCAAATATAAAAGTGGGAGAAGAAGATAAATTCAGGAAGGTTAGATCTCAAAACTGTGAATAAAAGTAAATGGTTCAATTTATGAAAGAAAGTTCAAAGTTGAATTTTTTCTTCAAAATTCTCTAAAATGGAGGGGAAAAGTAAGAGTTCACACAAAACATTAAAAATTGAAATAAAAGGAAAAAGTGTACCTCTCATGCTCGTTAATAGATCCCTCCAAACATATCATGCACTCCGTCTCAGAGTGTCAAAGATGAAGGTTTTAGATATAAATGGGCCTGCTTTATTGTTGTTGTTTAGAAACTGCCCATTTAGATTACAACAGCATGTCAACATACCCTCCTAGGAGTTCGTGGTAACATTCATGATGTAGGCTTTCCACTTTTACATCCCTCAGGGCCAAGGCTGTCATCCATGCCAGACAATAGAAACTGCAGTCATTAGATAGAGCAATCTACTGGGGACTTCTATGAAAGAATTGTGTTTTCTTGAAGTCCTTGCTCTTCACATGTTTGTACCCCTTGATGTGTTTGCAGATCATATCTATAATTGATTCTACTCATGTTACTACCTTCTCTTCAGTAGGCATCTTTGGTGTAGTTATGTTGGTGTATATGTTTAGTGCGAAGGCCAAATCTGAGTTGTTATATAGAATCACGGTCTTCGCCTTGATGTTGACTACAAGAAGCATCAAATGATTATCATGGAGTATTTCCAGGAATATGAAATATGGGAGGGAGTACATGAGTCATGAATCCAAGCATTCGTTTTCTCCCGACTCCTTGTTTTTTAATATGTCATCAACGAGTAAGAAGTTGACCATGTGTACTTGAGGCATATTATCACCTAGAACTGATTGATATGCAGACATGACACTTGCTACTAGGTATCCTCCCATCTTTAGCATTTCTCAAAGGTCATCTTTAATGACACATATGCCTTCTCTTTTGAAGATAACATCCCCATGGTTAGCATCCTCTTTAAGACTATCCATGATTAACAACAGCGAATCCCAGGACATATCTTCACATGGGCATCTATCAAAGTTTTGGAAAGTTGGTTCTGTGGCCCTTGCCGACCCATCTGGCCTTACCTCTTCTGTCTCATCCTCATTAATTTGCCCTGATCAGGTTGACTGGAGATCTTTTTTTCTTCAGTTTTTTTTCTTGTGAGGCTTTTGTCTTCTCACTTTCCCCCTTTCTCTGAGGATCATTCTGTGCATCCTGCTTGCCATCATTTTGTGCTTCATAGGGTGCCCATCCTACTTTCCATGCTACTACTCGGGCTAATTCAGATGGGTTGAGCCATAGTGTGTTTTTAGCTGTTCTCTCCACAAAATTTTCTCTGGTAGAGGAATTCCCGTATGTAGTTTGTGTGGTACAACATCGAGGGGCATCACAAGGTCATTGAAGAAACACCGATCATGTATGAGTTCCATACTGTAGGTGCCATGCAAGTCATGCAGATATTCAAGAAAGTGGTCTTCCATAGGGATACCCTTATTTATTGCTTCCATCATTTTGAGTACAATGAAGGCACAATCCCTGGACCCTTGTTCTTCTTGAGGAACCTTACTGGTAATAGAGAAGTTTTTCCAACTTATCTTGTGACAGTCTCCAGCTAATTTTATTGCACATTGGAGGCATAGTGGAACTTTCAGGATGTCGCGAACCTCCTTGTTTCTAAAAATTAATGACGTGCATGGTAGCTCTGCAACGTAGAAATTGGGTACAATTGAAAGACGCTCATAAAGATTGACTACTATCAACACCCCGTGTTTGGTTGTCCTTATGGGCAATGTAACAAATTTAGTTTTTGCCCTTAGGACTGCATCCTGTAGCTCTTTCACAGAATCAAAGTCAAGTCTATCTTTGTAAAACATCCTCTCTAGATGTGTTGTGCCATTGAATATCGGTTGTACCTTATCTGGGAGGAGGAATTCTTCTAGTAGGGTTGCATAGAGCACCTTAAATAGGATTTTGTGCACCCATGCTCTCTTTGAGAAAATCCCTCTCATGTGCTCTCTTGTCAGCATCCTCCCTTTGTTGTTATAGAGTATATTTACCCCTAGTACATTATCATTTGGCATGTCTTCTAGCACATGGATGTCTCGGCAAGAGATGCTTGATACTGACATGATGTACATTCCTGTCAATTTGCATGGAAGTGGTGGTGTTGCATCTATCTTGACCTGTTCTATAGATTGGTGTAGTTCCCTTTCCGGTGCATCAAAGAAGAATGATGCTAGATTTCCTTCATCATCATATGGCTTTCCTTTGTCAGTTATTTGTATAGGTGTGGATGGGGTAGCAGTGATGAGAGGAGAGATGGGAGCAGGACCTTTAGTAGTCCCACATGGATCTAAATCAACTTTGTTATTAGTTGTAACTATGGGAATAGGCTCTTAGATAGACTGTCATTTAATTGATGATGTTCCGAGCTTTGCTTCGTTGAGGGATGCTAAAGTAGCAGGCATCTTGCCATCATAAACAACATCATTTGTGTTCATCGTGGGTAGGCTACTGGAGGTAGACGTCGTAAATGTCCATGCTGATGTTCATCTCATCTAGGTACCGGTTGATTGTTGTGATACCACAAGATATTAATTTTTTTGTACTCATTTCCTCCAAACCAACATTATCTCCTACATGTTGGTTCATTAAATCTTATTCATCCATTGTGGGATGAGAGTTTAAGTCAAACTCTTTTGCATTGTTGTTTGTTCTCTTAGTAACTTTTTTCTCTTCAAGGTGTGGTTGTTCTCCTATGACTTGTCCTTCAGTATGTTCACACTTTCTTCTGTGTGTGAAGGAGGTGTGCTTGTTGCTTCTTTGTCCTCGTGTTGCTGGGTGTTTGAGGGGGTTGATGATTCTCGGGATGGCGAAGGGCTGACAGTCATCCTTGCCTTCTTGTTGGCTCACCTTTCTTCCCACAGATGGGTTTGTCTTCCAACTCTTTTCTCTCCCCTTCCAACCTTTTATATTCTTCCTCTACTACTTTTAGGGCTTTGTCATGATGTAGGCTTGTCATCCATATCTTTGCATATCACTTCCCACTTCCTGTAGAGTTCCACCATCTCTGTTGCCTTCGTCTGCATGGCATTCATCATAGTTGTATGGTTGTTGATGACGTCCTTCATACATTTGGGAAGGGGTGCAGTTCTTGTGTCGGTGCCTTGTACCTGCATTGTTCATGCGTACATGCTAGAATTAATAAGCACGCTTATAGTAGGGGAATTATTATATGCACCGAAATGGCATTGAATAGATGGCCAAGTTCTTCACTGAAGGTCCACAAATGATGTTGTTGTTCTGTTGTAGAGGTCGTTGCAGTTTCTGCTGTAGGAGTTGCTGCTATGGCTATGGTCCCAAAATTTCTTGGTAGTGGTGTGGTAGATTGTTGTTTTTGTTGGGTTGACTGGGAAAGCTCTTCTTGCACACCTTCCCTCCCTGCACCCTTTACTTGTTTAGTATGTGACGACTGAGGCAATACTTCCATCCTTGTAGCTGGCATTTCTGGGGCCACTTTGGTTATCGCAGGGGGTGAGGTAGGTTGCTTGGATTTGTCAGAATGTATCATAGGCTCGTCAATCGGTGCTTCTGGTAATATAAGAGGGGAGGGTGGGGGAGAAGGTGGAGTAGCATGAAGTCCTTCATTATCATGTAGGGGGACTTCATCTGGCACAAATGGTTGTTGTATAGCTTCTTCATATACTTGTTGAGCTTGGGGGAGCAGAGGTGCTGGCTTTGTTGTTTCTGACAAGGCTTTATGAGATCTTGTTACCATCTTCTTTCTCTTCTCTGGGTGTGCATGCATTGTATCTAGTGCTTGTTCTCTTCCTTGGCCAGTTTCAGCAACTGAGTCTAGGTTTGTTCTTTTCCGAATAGAACTGGATTGCATTTTATCGACTTCCTCCAGGCTAGGTAGGAGCTTATTTGGATCATAGTAAGCCATTCTAGAAGTGGGAGCAATAATTTGGAGTGGGATTGTTTGTAGAAGAATTTCTCGCCTCTCTGTGCCAAAATGCCAGTGGTTACCAAGGACTTCATGTCGATCTTTATGTATCCTTTAGTATGATCATATCTTCTTAATTCTCTAAGGTTTAAGAAGTAAAATGCAATGATAGTTATCTGCCCCCCCATGCAGAAATCTATAGTCCTTTATTCCTCTATTCCCACTGCTGTTGACAATCTGTCTATGAGTAGCCATCCAATATTCACTAGTCTTTTATTCAACATCGACTAGATGAGGAACAAATCCCCTTTGGACACTCCCCTTGTCTCAAATCATGTGCAAACTGTGTTTAATGTAATCTTTTGGATTACCCTGATGAAACATGAAGTGATAAGGGTTGCCTTAGATTTCCTTGAATAGTCTTTAACTTTCCTGTCAGCTTCTCCCACATTTTTTGGGTGCTATAGCCCACTATATCCCTTTCACTGGGCGCTGTTGTACAAGATTTTTCTTTTTCTTCAAATCCGGTGAAGATACTATTTAGAATTACCTCAATGACGTAGTAATCTTTCCCCCCATTCGTACTTGGAGTTTAAACTCTCCTCCATCCTCCTTCTCTTCCTTTTCGCTCACTGGCACCTTCTTGAGTGAGGACATAAACTCGGTCGTCAGTTCTGTAAATGAGCATACATTTTTTGCGCATAGGGTGCACATATTTTCTCTATTTAGGAATTCCTTCACCCTTTCATAGATGCCCAATTTTTGGAAGTCTTGGATATCAATGTATCTTGTAGACTTGAAGACCTTTGTCCTCTTAATCATCTCATAGTTAGCCTGGTGCACCATGTCTCTAGGTATGAACATCGATAGTTGTGCTGTAGGTGTCAGTATTGGCTCCTTCCTTACTGCACCAGAACCTTATGCTTTGCTAGATATTGAGTCTACCTCTTGTCTTGGAGTCCTAGACTCAACCTTTATTGTCACCTTCCTCTTCTTGGTTTTTTGGACATCTACTACTGTCACCTGTTATTTATTCTTTACTTAAGCTTCCTCCTCTAACAACACATATCCAGATGTTTTCATTCCTTCTATGCCTTTAGATACTTCTATATCCTCCCGTGGCTCATCTCCCAGAATAATCTCATATTTCTCCTTCAGCAGAAGTAGGCACATCCTTTTCTACTTTGAAATGTTGGGATCATCATTCAGTTCTTTGTCGATCACTTTGAGCACTTGTTGAGTCCCTTTTAGAGATGTTGCCTACCTGTGCAGGGAATCAGAGGTGGAAGATGACATTCTACAATATCATTAATGGGATTTTATCATGCTCTTAATATTCTATCATTAAGTATTGCGTTTGATAACAATAACAAACCAGATACAAAGTCAGTGATTTTCACAGATCTTATGGTGTATCGGTCGCAATAAATCATTACTTGTATCGGTCATGACATAGTTTAGATTAGTTCACTTACAAAGTGTAGTGACCGATAGTGGTTTTGGTAATGGCGGTCAAGACATAGTCCTGCTATAGCAGTTGATACGTACTTTGGTCAGCACCGGTCGAGATGAGGGTCAATCGTAGCGGTCAATTATTATGGTCACAACAAATCCAATATCTTGATCAAGATTAGGGCTATGTAGCGACCACAACACCTCAACATGTGTTGCAACTAAAACGTTCACAAATGTTGTGATCGAAAAGAACTCTTGCTTGCATAGAAGATTTTCCATGGAGCGTGTAGAGAAAGGAGATTGGGAGTTGATTAGAAAATCCAGATGGAAAGTTGATAAGAAAATCCATATGAAACAAAAAGGGTCATAACCCAGATGGAGATACAATGATGAACCAGACGATGAATGGGAAGATGATTCAGTAGAGTGCCATGTTTCAGAAGAAAGAGTTGGAGTCACAACATGGGTAAGGAATTGTTAGTGTGATCAAAACAACAGTTTGAGATGAATTGTTGTTAGGGTTTTAGTGAGGGTGGAGTTGTGTTCTGGTGGGAGAAGGGGATCATCAGAGAAGTGAAGGAAGACCATTTGGATATTTCTAGCCCCGTCGGAGGAGAAAATGAAGGTGAAGAGGAAAATAAACAGAGGATCAGAGGTGTACCTACTTCGAAATTGATTTATGACGAGAGTAAAAAGGGAAAGAGGATCTTCAGGACGATGGCTGGAGCATATCTTTGGTTTTTGTGGCACCGTAGATAATCCTCGGCTTGCTTCAGTTGTCAGATGTTCTTCACTAGGTCTGAATTGTTCTTTTGTTCTCTAGAGGTTTGTCGAAGTCAAAGAACAAAAGAAAGGGTTTTACTGTTCTGGGTTTATCTTTTATACCAGGTTAATAAAGCGGTGTTCCGACTGCTACGGCTCGGGTGGTGTTGCGGTTGCAACACTTGGAAAGTGTTGCGGTCAAAAGATAGGGAAACTAAGGCAGTTGTTATGGTCACAACACATGTAAATGTGTTACAATTGCAACAAATATAGGGCAATATGAAGTCACATGCCAAAGGTGTAGCGGTCGCAAAGGTTGTCAACTATAGAGACTGCTAAGTTATTCAAGAACTAAAGTTCATAAATTTTCTAAGGGATATTAAAACATTATTCTATGTACACTAAAATTGAAGGATGCCAAGATTAAATTGCACTGTAGAAATTTCAAAATTTGATTATCTATCTTAGAGAAATTCAAAATTACCTATAGCAAAGAAATTCAAAATTAGACTAGCAGATATGTACATAGTCTAGGGTTTAATAGCTAAAGAAGAAATCTTGCAATATTTAAGAAAGCAGTAAATCCTTGGGTTGCATCCCAATAAGTGCTAATTTATAGTCTTTAGCTCGACTCTTTGATCTGGTTTCTTAGGGCTCCTCTGTTGGCGTTGGCTATGGTTCCTCTAATTCCAGTTCTGATCTCCTTATGAAGGATTCACCTTCATAATATAATTTACTCTGTGCCCATTCACTTTAGAAGTACTGGTCTTTTCACTGGTAATTTTGATCATTCCAGATGGGTAAATCTTCACAACATAGAATGGGCTAGACCACCTGGACCTAAGTTTTCCTGTGAACAACCTGATACTAGAATTGAATAAAAGAACCTTGTCTGCTTTAGAAGTATCATTTCTTTTCAGGTGGGCGTCATGCCACACGTTTGTCCTCAGGTTGTAAATGCGGGCATTTTTGTAGGCATGTAACCTTATCTCTTCCAGCTCTCACAGTTGTAGAAATCGCTTCTTGCCCACTTTGTCAAGGTGCATGTTCAAGAAATTGATGGCCCAAAGGGCCTTGTGCTCTAATTCCATAGGGATATGACAAGATTTCCCATAAATTATTCTATACGGAGTTGTCCCTATAGGAGTTTTGTATGCTATACGGTAGGCCCACAACACATCATTGAGCTTTATCGACCAATCTTTTCTTTTTTTTTCTGACTATTTTCTCTAAGGTTTGCTTTATTTGTTTATTTGATACCTCCACTTATCCAGAAGTCTGTGGGTGATATGGTGTTTCCACCTTGTTCTTGACTCCATACTTCTTCAATAGAGTTTCAAACTATCTTTCCCCAAAGTGAGATTCCCCGTCACTTATGACGGTGTGTGAAACCCCGAATTTTAGAATGATAGTTTTCTCAAAAACTTTTATCACTTCTTTTGAGTCACAGGTTTGGGTAGCAACAAACTCTAACCATTTTGAAACATAATCCACAACAACCAAGATATATTGATTTCCTCTTGAGGATGGGAATAGTCCCATGTAATCAATCCCCCAAACATCAAAAATTTCTGCTTCAATTTAGTCTGACATTGGCATCTCATTTCTTCTTAAAATATTTCTTGTTCTTTGGCATTAATTACATTCTTTGACAAAAGATTGAGCATCCTTCAATAAGATAGGCCAGTAAAATCCACATTGTAGGACTTTAGTTGTCGTCCTCTCTCTTCCTAGGTGCCCTCCATATGGTGAAGAATGATATTCCTACAAGATTTGAAGTACTTCTTCCTCCGGTATGCATCTTTGATGGAGGTTATCGACACATCTCTGGAACAAGAGTGGGTCATGCCAATAGTAATTTCTCAAATCTGAGAACAACCTTTTTCTTCTAATTATAGGTAATGTCAGGTGGTAGTTGCTGGCACGCCAGATAGTTATAGATATCAACAAACCATGGTAAGTTTGGCTCGATAGACCTTTCTATAATTAGGGTTTCATCAGTGTAGTTGTCATTAATAGGTGATAGATCTTCCTCTGTAATCGTAATCCTTTAAAGGTTGTCTGAAACCACATTCTCTGTTTATTTCTTCTCAATTATCTCATGGTAAAATTCTTAAAGCAGTACATCCCATGTTAACAACCTTGGCTTGGTGTCCTTCTTCTACATTAAATGTTTCATAGCTCCATGATCACTATATACTTTCACTTTGGATCCTGTCAAGTAAGATCTGAATTTATCAAAAGAAAACACAATCTCTAGCATTTCCTTTTCCGTGGAAGTTTAATTGACTTGGGCTTTGTTGAGAGTTTGACTTATGTAATAGGTTATGTGATGCTTCTTATCTTTCCTTTGTCCAAGAATAGCCCCAATAGCATAATCATTGGCATCACACATGATTTCAAAATGAAGCTCCTAATCTGGAGCCTATAGGACATGGGATGTAGTCAAAGCATTTTTCAGAGTGTTGAAGGTATCGAGGCACTTATCTGTGAAGTTAAACTGTACATCTTTCACAAGAAGGTTTGACAAAGGCTTGGTGATTTTTGAGACGTCTTTAATAAACCTCCTATAATACCCAACATGATAGATGAAACTTATCACCCTTATAATAGTTTTTGAGGGAGAAAGTTTTGATACAACTTTGATTTTACTAAGGTCAACCTCTATCCCTTTCTCAGAGATTTTATGCCCCAACACAATACCATTTTGTACCATGAAATAGTACTTCTCACAATTCAAGACTAAATGTCTCTCTTCGCACCTTTGAAATACTACATAAAGGTTTGAGAGGCACTTATTAAAATTTGTGCCATACACAGAGAAATCATCCATGAAGACTTCCTTTGTGTATTCTAGGAAGTCTGAGAACATGGAAATCATACAAATTTGGAAGATGACAGGTGCATTGCATAATCCAAACGACATTCCCCGAAAGGCATAGGTGCCTTAGATACAGGTGAAGGTGGTCTTCTCCTGATCATCTAGGTGAATTGACACTTAGTAGAACCCTGAATATCCATTTAAGAAATAAAAGTACGAGATATGCGCCGACCTTTCTAAAATTTGATCAATAAAAGGTATAGGGAAGTGGTCTTTCCTTGTAGCTGTATTCAATTTCTGGTAATCTATGGACATATGCCAACTAGTCATAGTTCACATTTCCACTTCATATCCATTTCCCCCTTTACAATAGTCATCCCCCCTTTCCTGGGAACCACATGAATTTGGCTGACCCAAATGCTATCGCTTATAGGATATATTATTCCAGCATCACACAAATTTATCACTTCATTCTTAATAACCTCTTTAAGCATCTAATTTTAACTTCCTCAGTGGCTGAGCCAAAGTCTTGGTAGTTTCTTCTAGATTTATGTAGTACATGCAAAGGGATGGGCTCAGACCATTGATATCATCTACTAAATATCAAATTTCTTACCTGTGTTTCTTGAGTTTGTTTATCAACTTCTCCTCTTGATCCTCCGTCAGAGTGAAGTTTTTAATAATGGGTTTCCTTTCTTCTTCATCTAGAAACTCATATTTCAAGCCTTCAGGTAATTTCATTAACTCGAGTTTTGGTTTTGGTGTAGTTTTCTCTTTCGACATTTATTCTTGCAAAGCATACTTTACCGTTTCCACAATACCTTCTTCATCACTGATATCTTCTTTCAGTTGGTCTAGATAGCCCAAAATTTCCACTACTTTGGGATCTTCCATACTGAGGTCTTGGTTGTTTAAAGATCACATGAGCAAATCAAAGATGGCATTGTACTCTTGTACCTATTCACTGTACGGGGTATAACTATCCATGACATAGACCAACTCAAATAGATAAGGTTCTCTCATTGCATCCTAAACTTGAAAATTGACATGGTCATTTCTGACTCAGAGAGTAATGATTCCTATGGTCACGTCAATTAGGGCTCTACCTGTAATAAGGAAGGGTCTTCCAAAGATCATCACACATGTCAGGTCCTCAATCGTGTCAATCACTACTATGTTACAAGGTATAAATAATCACCAAATGCGAATCGGGACGTCTTCCACTATCCCTACTAGCTTTGTAGAAGTGTGGTCAGCCAACTTGATCCTCATTCCAGTCTTTACCATATCTGTTAGTCCAAGCCTTTGGGCTAAGGAGAGAGGCATTAGAATTATGCTAGCCCCTAGATCTACTAACCCTTTTTTACACATTATCTCCAACTTTGAAAGGGATAGCGAATGCCCCAAGATCTTTATTCTTTGTAGGAAATTCGGCCTAGGTAAAGGCACTTGACATCTTGGCTGGTTGCATCATCTCTATATGATCTCCACTTCTTCTTTTCATGATAAGATCCTTGTAAAACTTTGCATAGGTTGGCATTTCCTCAATAGCGTGCATGAAATGGATGTCCAAGTGTAGCTTCTTCACATCCTCCATGAACTTCTCATACCTTTTCTTAAGATGCTCTTTAATCAATTTATAAGGGAAGGGAACTCTTGGGGCATAGGGATTTCTTTGTGTAAGAAATTCTTCACATGATTTGGTTTCTTAGTCTTTGCACTTTTCTTCTCCTGGTCTTTTCCTTGGCTCCTGTTCTTCTTTGTGGATTCTTCCTTCTCAGATTCCTCCTCTACTATAGTGGGTTCATGTTGTAGCTTGGTGGTAGTCTCTTATTCTAGATGAATTTCTTCTTGTTGCCTTTCCATGACTTTTCCCGAGTGAAGAGTATCCATCTTCAGAGTCTCAGTGTTGGAGGGGATCCTTCCTTGAGGATTTTTTATGTGTTCAAAAAGTTGTGCAAGTTACTGATCAATATGTTTTTGATGCGTCTGCATGTCGGCTATTTGGGTTTGCATCATGGTTAAGACACCTGAGTTAGTGGGAAATTTGAATGAGATGATTATTCACAAACACCTGTCTCTTCGCAAAGTTAAACAGTTGAGCCATCATGTCTGGATGGTTGCTGCTCTTGGTTTGGCTTTGATCTTGGTTCTTTTGATTTGTGTTCTTGTTCTGATATTGGCCCTGACCTTGGTTATTATTTCTATTTTACAAGTAAGTTGTAGTTTTGGTATACTGAGTCTTCCTGCCTCCTCTTACAAATCCTAGAGGTGATTTAGACGAACTTCCTAGTTGGTCAGAATTCTCAATAGAATCTTTATTTCCATAATTAAAACTAGGTTCATATGGTGTTTTACAATTTGCATAAGAGACATTCTCAATTTCTTCTTCATCTTCACTTTTGTCATCATCCTCTGGTTGAGTATAGATGTAGTTATCTATGTCATGCCCTCCTTCACCACAGGTGACACATTTTGTAACTTTTTAGTCTTGACTTTGCCCTTTCCTCCAATATCCTTCAATTGATTTACATCCAGAGCAATCTTTTGAATTTGTGAAGTTATATTCTCTAGATCCTTGGCCTCGATGGAGGGTCCTTCAAAGTTATCCTTCTTTACAGATCCCCTTTTTCTTCTTTCATAATCCATGCCTGCTTGCAGTGCATCCATGTTATCAATGATCAACATGGTTTTCTTTGGCTTTTTCCAAGGAAATCACTTCCAACAGTGACATTTAGTGAAGTCCTCTTTGTGGGTATTAACCCATTGTAAAATGTGGTCACCAGAAAATGTTTCCATAATTATGACGAGGATGATCCTTATGATATTCTTGGAATCATTCCCATGCTTAGTGAAGATTCTTTCCAGTTTTTGCATAAATCTAGTAATCTTGTGTCAATTTTTGATGATTTTCTTGGTCGGATAGTACTTTGTAACAAAAGCATCATCTAGAGGTCTCCATCCATTAATGGACCTGTGAGGCAAGCTAAGATACCAAGATAAAGCCTTGTTCTCTAGAGAGATTATGAATTCCTTGCAGTATATAACTTCTTGCGACACACTCCTCATCTTAATGGTGTCATAAATGTTCATAAAGGCATCAAGATGATGACAAGGATTATCATTCTTTGAGTTACCTCTAAAAGGTTTGTTTTGGATCATTGAGATGACCACAAGCTTCAGCTCAATATTCACAACATCAAATCGGGGAATGATGACAGGGCATCTAGATTCATTAGCTCTGGTTGCAACCAGTTCTCTAAGAGAACAACCTTCTTCTTCCTCTTCCTCACCATCTTTTTTGTTATGGTTATTGTCCTCATGCTCATGATGGTTCCTTCCATGTCTTCTTTCTCAATGATTACGATGGTCATCACAACGCCTTTCATCACGCTCCTCATCTTCACAACATTCTTCACACACATCTTCACGATGTTCTTCACATTCATCTTCGTCGTTATGGCGTCTTTCTTAGCACCCTAGTCCAGTTCCATCAGAGTTCCCATCATCGCATTTGGACTCTGTTACTGGTGGAGTTTGAAAGTCCTCCACCCTTGGGTTCTGACCTTTTTCAGCATGTCCTCTACCACATCCACCAGGAGGAAGTCCTCCTCTGTAGGCTAGCATGTTGATGTGAAAAGAGAATAAGGTGTCATCAAAAGTCTGCTTCTCTCAAAGCTACCTAAACACTTTGCATAGTCAAGTCATAAAACTAGATGGATGAATGAAGTATTCAAAGTAATTAGATGCAACATATTTAGAATTTTGTGCAATAAGGTCTATTGCTAAACTAGAGGCACATGTGTATGGTGAGTAGAATCGTGTTCTTAACAGTACCATTTCTCCTTGTCCCCGACAACAACACCAAAAAGTTGATCGGCCTAAATCACACATCCAATACGGAGTGGATCGAGAGTATCCAGACTCTTAAATTTATAACTCGACACTCATGCCTCCACAACTATTATATGACATCCAATGTAGTAATCAGGGTCAATCCACATGGACAAGGATGGTGAGTGCTAAGAACATAGAATCTTATTTTAGATTTACCACCCTGGAAGGGTAGGTTTAAAAGGTGCTCCTAACAAAATGATATTACTCTAAACAAAACAAATAAAGAAAAGTAGCACCACAACAAACACTCACATTAGTGGCCTTTTAGAAATGTCACTGAAAAAAATAAATGCCACTAAACATGTTTAGTGGCATTTGTTGACACTTAAAAAAATACCTCTAGTACCAATGCCACTAGAAAGATAGTGGCATTAGTTGTAAATGCCACTAAACGTTTGGCTTTAGTGGCTTCCAAAAAATTCCAAATAAAGGCCACTAAAACATCATTTGGCATTTATAAAAAAGCCACTATCCATCAATTGGCTTTTATACAAATGCCACTGTTTTGTATTATGTTGTCGTATGAAATGGTTCTTATTGAGTGTAATGGCATATTTAAAAAGCCACTAATGACATACTAGTTCTGTATTACTACAATTTCATGGTTTTTAGTCATTCAATTTTTAGTTCATTATCAGGTTTTCTAATTGAATGCCAATTGCAAGCAAACTCAGTTTTTTGAAATTATGAATATTTTTTTATTTATAAACAACTGACAATTACATGGGGAGGACATTTACCTTGCCCCTTATATTGAATACAACACCAATGACATACTTTCATACAACAATTTTCTATTCAATACAATAACTTCTCATTGAAGGAACTTGTCTTCAACAGAGCAAACAAAATATGCCACCATACTTGCAGCCTACAAGACATCTTCTACATCTTCAAATATCTCTTTCTAGTGGATTCCCCTCAACCACCCAACCTCCACCTACAAGCCAACTTGTCATTTTGGGCACCATGTTACCTTCTTCCTGGCCAATTGTGCCTCAAGGGTTGTTGTCTACTTTTCATAGTTCAGTAAATGTACACGGAGTAGTGGCTAACACCAATCAACAACAATTACATGGATTGAGTATAGCATAGTTGCTTCAGCAGCCCATTCAGCAAGCACCTTCTCATTCTAGATTAAGTAGACCTACCAAAGGACTGAATCAAGTATCTCAATGGCCTCCCATCATAATGCACCTCTACAAAATACAAAGTGAGTATTAACAAAAAGAAGTATCAACCACTTCATTTTACCATCAAAATAATGCCATACATGCTATGGTGCCTATGATAAGCACACTACCTTCAATTTCAAGTGTAGAAGGGTCTGTATTTCTCTACTTTCGGTTGAAGCTGGAAGATGTGAAGCACCGTACCAGAGTAGAAATTCCAACACTGACTTCAGCTTCTAGCTGAAGATAATATAGATTAATTAGGAAAAAGCAACTGCAAACTATAAATTAGAGAATAAAGACTTGTTGAGATTGTTTTAAACAAAATGTAGTGATAAAAGGCTCATGGACATCCTACAGAAATGAAATGGGAATATCAGCTGACAAAATTGTTTTGTTGTGCTTGTTGTCAATAGCAGATTAACACTAACATTATGTGCCAAATTGTAAATTGACAAACTGATGGTATCGACTTCACCTATAGAACTTCGGGTTTATTATTGCATACCTCTATTGTCTGTATGGTCTGCAAGTTGGAAGCCTCTCTGAAGCCCATGACCAACTTTCCTTCAGGATCTATCCGGTTAAAGGTGACTGAAGAGTGGAAATTATAAGAATCAGTTGGAACATTCAAATATGAATAACAAATTGATCGATGTAGAACCACTTGATTTATAAAAAGAAATAACAAATCAGCTAGAAACCAACATCTAGAATAACAAATAAGCTGGAAAACCAGCATCTAGAAATGCAGCAAAAAAGAAGGGATCTAACACATGAAGATACCTCTACTGATTGGAATGACTTTTGCTTATTAGGGAGATCAATAGTAGTGAGCCCCCCAGATTTCATTCTTACATGGCAGGAAAGGGTAGATTACAGATAAATAAGTAGCCATTCTTAAGAACTTGCTCATTTTCATCCTGTAAATCCATTAGTGCCTTCAACATCAAACCACCACTATCAATTTCAAGATCATATACCTACATTGCACAACATTTTTAGAAGTTAGATAGGAAATATTTTCCTTCCAATATACTAGACATAAACCCGTGCATTGCACGGGTTTGTAAGTAATTAAAACATTTCTAAAATTTCACCTGTGCGGGCCAAAGGCCATGACATGTATATACTGAAATAGTAGAATATACAACATTATAAGCAACGATTGATTTAGAGGGAGAAATGGGGATTATCAAGTAGAAGATGGAAATAGGGGAACACCATCTCGTTGGCTTCTCACCGATTTCTTTTAATATAATTCTTTGTCTTTTCACTTCCTCGGTTGGATTGTATCTCTTGCAAATGCTAAGTTCATTAGAATACTTGCAAATGGGTTATTGGTACTAACACAAAACAATGAACAGTTAAAATTGAAGAACTATATTATGTGTTAACTTTTACTACCATAATAAGTGTGAAACAGATATATACAGACATCGAAGTTTTTTACGAGCCAAAATTGGGCAACATGGATTTTATAGGTGATTAGTAGGAGTGCTCCTGGAGGATGTTGACATTGCTTTGCCTCATTATATTCTTCCTGGCAAATTCCTTGCATTATCTTCTTTTGTTGCAGTTGATGTTGTCATATACAAAAAATGCGTAGTAGTCATGGCTTATCATTTTTGCTGCAATTCACCTGATACAATGTACATAATAGAATTAGATTTATAGCTATCAGATTTATAATATAGAGAACTTAAACAAATACTAAAGTAAAAGCTAGATACTTATGGATGTATAGCATCCCACGTAAATATTTAATATAATGTATATTAATAATAAGAATATCATACCCAACATGAAAATGTCATGTCATTTTACAAAAAGCGGAGAAGCTAAGAAGTTTTGGAACACATGATGTCAACTGCTGTGGGATTAGCATCAATGCTAATTCTCATCTTATGTTTTCGACATTTGTTATGGTGTTTATAAAATATTTGCATATGCAAATAGAGGTTATAATTGATCTAAACGTGCGTGAATTCTGGTATTTCTGTACATCATGCTATTTGTTTGTAGATGGTTATTGTTCATGCTGGTAACTTTTAATTGTGACTGCAGCTGGCGACCAGGCCAAACACCCAATAGCAGAGGTCACCAGACACTCAAAATCAGCTCCATGCACAACAGTTTCTGTTACAATTGTGCATGAAAATGGCGTGCATCTATTAATAGTAAATACCAAATAGAATACATAATATAATTTCTACTTACTAATCTATCACATCCTTTGTATATATATATATATACGCCCCTAAATGGATTTGTCCCCTCTGTTATCTATTGAACTTATGGTTCTTCTGGTCAATTTTCTATACATATTCTTCATCTTATTTTCCTAGATAGCAAAAAGTAATTATTTTGATTGGATTCTGCGCTGTACTTTGGGAGCATTTAGTCACTGTTCCAGAAGATAGAGGAGAACAACACAAAGATTTGAACAATCATACTACATTATACATGACACAGATCATGTCACAACTTTTCCAAGCCACTATACTCACTAAATAGAATTAGTCATAAAATAGACATTGGAACATGACATGAACAATTAGCCATATTCCATTTCCATCCATGCATGTCCTAGTTACATAGAAAGATTGACGACTATTCTTTTTTGCACAATTGTCGTCATCTTTTCACTCTTGAGGCCTATGAGATAATGCCACACAAAATAGTTATAATAGAAGAGCATTACCGATGTGTTACTACTGTTATAGTTGCAGAAACAAAGGGATAGGATTGAACTTTATTGACAGTTCCTTTGACCATAGTTGGTATGGATGTCACGAGACACATGATGGAAACAAATTGAGATACACGGACCCAAGAAGGACAAGCAAGATTAATTGCCTTAGTACCCTATTGTAGAAGGACAGTGAGGGCTTGTCTTGCCAGATGAAAGAAACTCATCTCTGCAAGCCAAAAAGCAAATGCATGGAAATTAAATAGGACCAAGTACAATATGAACTATAAGTTTCATCTCATGAGTTTGGAATAGTCCCAATCTGAGTACCAATCCTAGTGTTGTCTCAAAATTTTAATATGCCAACATCCCGAACACATTACAATAGAAGATATAATAGAGCATAAGATATGTAGATTAACATCTAATACATTTGTAGATTGATAGGATATGAGTATATCCTACATTGAAGTTGTTAATTTCCAAGTAGGAAATTTGCTGCGAAGGCCTTAACATAAATCACTTTGTACCATAGTCAAATAAAGGCATATGTGTACTTTGACAATTATTTTATTATTTATAATCATAGTGTGTTTATGTAGATACAAAATATGTATTTAAAAATTACATCAATTTTGTTGTAGCATCCTAGCTTTAGATAGATAATTCCGTAATCGCTTCATAGGTCTGACATTGTGATAGTTATCTATATTCAGTTTAATGATAGTACACACTCAAATAAATACTACAAATAAGAGAAAGCATAAATATTTATAATGGTGGATATACGTAATTAATAAGGTGGGTAAAAAGTTATAGAGATACGAACCTTGAGTAGATGAACTTGACATGTGTATCACAATAACTGTTTAACCTGCTTGGATTCCTGCATTCAAGCAATAGAGGTAGGTTACTAATAAAGAGGATGCTAGGATGTTAGTAAAGGTGCTGATATTGGAAAGTTATCCCTGAATTCAGGCGATGCTAAAGACGTTGGATGAGAAAAAAATATAGCCTTTTCAGGTAGCTATTCAATTGTATGAATACTCTTTAATATGTACTAAAACTATAAGCTTTGAAAAAAATCTGAAAATAAATGCAACATGTTTTTTGTTATATACAAACATTCTTACTACTTAAAGCTACTTTCTCAAACATTTCATTCTTGTTAGAACTATTTCACAACCAACATACTTTAAGGATATTGCATTGTCTAACTTATTTATTTGCTTTTCTAAAAGGACTACTGGTAACTATGAGGATAAGGCAGAAGGGGAGACAACTGGGACCATGTGGATGTTTCCAAATTTCTACGGTTCAGACTTCCCTACATAATTTTCTTTCTTTTATTCGTGGAAAACTGATTGCAATTAAAATGCAGACACATGTTCTTTCTTGATATCTCTAACGAATGTAGGTGCTTGTGATTATTGTCTAATCTCGGGGATTCTCTGATATTTGCAAAACAATTGTTAATCCAGTAACAAATCAAATAGTCATATGCTGAAACTGCCATCATTTGTCAACTTTGCTATCTTTCTTCTCATCCTTAGAGCTTAAAAATGTATCCCATGCCCTTATGTTGACCTATGTAGTTTTCCATACTCATCATATCTTCGTTATTGTGATCACCGACCAAAACCATCAATATGCACACAAAAATATAGAGAAAACATAAAGAGATAAGAGAAATAGATTGTAAACGGATCATGTATGGTCCAAAGACAATTTACTTTTCATGGAGCACAGTGATAAAAATAATTTATAGGGACTCCTGGTCAATTTTCTGCTACACTGAATACAATTCCATAGGATAGCTGGGTAAAAGCGTCATCGGAAGGGTAGGTGGGTAAACCTTGTCTCATCAATGTAGATCCTACTAAATTCCCTCATTTAGAACCCAAATTTCAGGATTTAACGATGAAACATGAGTAATAGAGCTAGAAGAACTACAATTGTAGATAAAATAAAGAATGAGAGCGGCTACTAGAGGTTGAGATCGGGAGAAACCAAAAGAGCAAAGCTACTAGAAAAACCAACATCAAAATTACAATAGGACACATGTGTAAAAGCAAAGATGAAAGCTCACGAATCTGACGGGGGATGAGCGAGAAATGTCCAGAAAACCTCCAGATTAATGCCACAGCAGAAGCAATGTCTGACACAACTAACATTATCATCCGACACTGCTAAGTTGACCAAAATTAATATACCAAAACCGCACAAAGTCTTCCAATTAACAATAGATATCGTCTGAGTCGGCAGACAACATCAAGATAACCATGAGGATGAAGAAAAACAAAGGATGGAAGTGGAGGATGAAGAATATCAAGAGAGGAAAATAATTTACTTGAGGATGATGGTACCAGCTAGACGGTATGCTCCGATTGCCCTATGGAATTTCCATGTTTCTGATTCTCTTGTAAACCCTACAGGCAATCAGACGAGAAAGGAATGATAGGAAGAGTCAGAGTAGATGATCAACCTTTGAACCACGTACAAACTGCAGATTATAACTTGTAAGGATCATATTGTAATTTTAGAAAATGTCCAAAAATATTGCACGGAGCCCCCTCCACGTAATTTCCTAACATGTAAGGATCAGATTGTAATTTCAGAAAATGTCCAAAAAATATTGCATGGAGCCCCCTCCATGCACTTTCCTGGAACTTGTAAGGATCAAATTGTAATTTCAAAAAATATCTGAAAATATGAACTTGTAAGGATCAGATTGTAACTTCAGAAAATATCCAATAATATTGCACGAAGCCCCCTCCACGCACTTTCCTTTATAGTATAGATACGATGTCAAATAGAGAATATAGGGGAAAAGGCTAGATTTTAAGCAATTGGAAAATTAATGTGAATGATCTTTAAATTCATCTCAACCAACTTGAAAACACAACTGGTAAACAAAACAAACATACATAGTTAAAGGACTCAGGATGAAACTGGCTTCATGATGTTCCAATTAAACACATAAAATTCATGCTGCAGTGATTTTAGAAGAGTTTCAATCTTTAATGGTACCATATCAAACAATTTTATGAACTTTAAGTAGGAGAAAAACAATTGATCTTGATGGAGAATCTCATTCACCTTCATTCCTTTCTTCAAGGTAGAATATATGGCATGTATACAGTAAAATGAGCACTCAAAGTTTATGCTTCATCTGATCCAAATCCATATTTAAATCCTCTGCATTTGTACAACCACACCTTATACAACCACACTCCAATGACCTGGATGCTTTTTGAAATCATATTCAAGAGATCCACTTGAAGACATTGAGCCTTTTCAAATGCTTATTCAAACTTCTAGCTTGGAAATATATTAGGAAATTTAAGAACACTATAGTATTTTTTGAGTATCATTCACTATCTATATTTATACTTCAACACTTACCATTGATATTCATAGAATCCAGAGAAGTGTTTTAATAGTTGTATATTATTGAGGAGCACTTGATTTAGCTTCATCATGTATGAATGTAGTTGTAACATATTCCTCAAATCCACCCTCAGGATAGATAAATATATCCTTCTTGTAGCTGAAATATAAGCATATATATATATTAGAATTATTAAAATGGCTAGATTGAAAAAAAATTACTATTTAGAAATACTACATGCCTCAACAAGAAAACAAAATTTGCAAATTGTGGTATTGAGGAAAACATTTAAATACAACCTACTACCTACTGTTGTTGTCTTCTAGGATAGAGATCAAAGTAGCTCTGTATTGGAATAGAAGTTGCAGGGATGATGGCTGACTGATTGTTTTGTTATTAGTTTAATAACTAGTTACTTTGTTACTAGTTGATTTATTTTCCATATATAGAAAGTTTATACCTTTTTTGCTTCACTGTTCAACTCAGTTTAGTTATCCCGATTCCTGATCATAGTGTTAGAGCATCACTTTCATGTTTGTGTCATAGTAATTCAGCTTAATCCATGCTTAAAGATAGTGTACACGAAGTTCCACATCTTGCTCTACTTTGGGTTGGGTTCCCCTCACATTATTACAAGATAAGAGGTCAAGTTTTAAAATATGCAATTTATTATAGTATTTATATAATTCTCCTTAAATTTATATAACATTAAGTAGAATACCAAATACTGCATATGTGCACACAATCTGCATATACTCTGCAGTGCCCTCTCCATCCATATACCTATACCAGTTTCCAGAACATTGCAGTAGGATCTATCAGTATCTCAGTTTGAACAATGAAGATGGATAGTCATCAGACATTATAACCAAGCTGTATATTTCCTACAGTTATGTATATTTCAAGATATAACTATGACGTAGATAGATGACAGATGAAAAGAATAGTGGTATATGAACAAAATCAAATATGTCTAATGCATATAACAATTTTATATGTAGATATAATTTACACTTATGTAAGATTGCCGGTGGAAGTTGGTTTACAACCATCCCAAGAAATAGCACAAAGAAATTGCACAAGTACCCAGGACTGACATATTTTGCAACCTACTTCATCAGACTGCATCTACAAGTAGATGTATTGCCTCTTCTATCATCTTAGGAGGGCTGACATATTCTCTAGCTTAATTGTCTACATCTGGAAGAAGATGAGCTACCACTTCTACATCTTCATCAGGAAGATTATTTTGATGTTTAATGGGCAATATCAGGTGTTTATTCCCTTAAAAGAAAATCTAAAAGATAAATTCTAGACTACCACAAAACCTTATAGACTTACATTAAGCAAGCCCCAAAGAAAACCAGTGAATAAGATCAAAAGAAAATTTTGGGTTGATGTCACACATATAAAAAGTTATTTCTTATATATGATGTCTTCAAAATTGAAGAAGGAAAATTGATGAAGATAATATAGGATTTTACTAATAAAACTTGCATAAAAAATTATTTCCAAGAAATTATGCCTATATAAAACTAGTAAATTCACAAAAGTATGTGTAAGACTATATACCAGAAAAGACCATGAGCATGATGGTGACTCGGGGTAGGAGGCAAAAAGGAGTTTTTATCTACATGGATCTCAAGAGGATGAACTTCTACTTTAAGTGCATATTCATGTTTGGCATCATGCAACACATGTTCCACATGCTCAACATCATGTTCACAATAGCATAGTAGCACAACTGGTTCTTTCAGTCAGAGCAAGCTCTGAAATACATAAAGATGCATCAGCTCATCCGTAATCAAGATACAGAACTATGAAAACACATTCCAGAGAAGTACAAAATTTGTAGTCTCATATGGTTAGGATTTCAAGAAATTTATAGATTAATATTTCCAATTTATATAAACACTACAAAATTAAGTCCTTATAATAGCATCTCTAGCATAACTACAAGTGTTACCTAAAGTCTCCTTCAGAATAGAAAAATATTAAAAAGTAAGTTTGAGGTCTTGCTTTACATGGATGATGAGTTCTTTGAGAAGCTTATGATATTCATGGTGCTCATGAATGATACACAGAAGCTCTTTTAAAGCTGCCTCCTTCATGGAGCTAACTAGATCATCTTGAGATTGAAGAACATTAAGACGAGAGGCATTCAGTTGCATGGAATACTCACTGCACCTCCAACATACTATTAATGAGAATATAGAATTAAACTGATCACTGATGAACAGTAAATATTATACAAACATGGTTTATATTTGTACAAAGAAGACATCGTACCCAAACTAAGCTAAAGAGTGGATTAGGCACACAGTTAGTGTCTAATTTTAAGGAAAAACTAAGTACCAAGCACCAATGACCAACTTGAAGATATGGGGAGAAAATACCATAGTCAAATAATTTTTTTGATTAAATGTGTGCTGCTTACATTTTCTTGCGAACTTCAACCTTCTTATCATTCTTCTCATATTCTTGCCTAATCTTCTTCTTCTTAGCTTCAACAAGCTGTAGCTTCTCTATGTTGAATTCCTGATGAACGTAGAGTCAAAAAGATTGTTGATGTTAGATTCAACCACAAGTAGAGTACCATACCATCTACAACACAGCCAGAAGTAAACATGAACACGAGCACCATCTGGATGAAAACTGGTAGAGTGCACTCTCACTTTGTGAGTCATGACCATCCTTCTTAAATCTTGCAAGCATTCAAAGTGTAGGGTTGATCGTAGATGGTACTAGAGGTTGTAGGCATTCAAGGTGCAACGTTGATCTCAAGTGTAATGACAAGGAGAAGCCACACGTAGTGGTTAACCTATAGGTCACAAGGTGATCCCATGATCTGATTTACATGAAGAACACTAACACAAATTGAATTTTGCATTTGAGCATAGGCTCACAACAAAAAATGGTAACAAAATATTAGAACAACCACCAAGGGTGGGTGGAATGTTTTGGATCCACCTATAAAAAGAAAATTAACTAGGTTGATTGAACCAGTTATGATCCCCAAAATAGGGAAAAGAGGAAACAGACCCTGTTGGAAAGTCTAGAAAAAGAGATTGCACAAGTTGAAGTACAGATGAAATGATATGTGTGCATGCGTCATTATATTATAGTCATATATAAGTTCCATATGTGTGTACAAAATGGATCAATGGTTTTTTAGTTTAGTAGAAACAATATCTGTGAGGCCTTAGTATTAACAATAGGCTAGGTACTTGATGTTCAACATGGTTATGTACCAATGAATGAATTAGCAAAAGCATTCATGCTAGGGTGTAGTTCCTGTTACAACATATATGGTGAGCAATATTGTACATTGGTGTTATCTAAGCACTAGTTCATATGATTTATTGTTTAGTGTCCATTTGAATTTCATCTAAAAGCCCACAAGTACATCATCAATGTGTTTTTGTTTTGGTGCAGATGTGACTACATCCTACTTAGCAGGTGATGATCCAGAAACCATCCATGAACCACTTCATTGTGGCAGTTCTATTAGGTTATGCTACAGTTTGAATTGATAATAGGATTAGTAGAGGGGAAAATGATGTCTTAATCTGATGTTCCATAAGAATGTCCCTAAGAGATGCCAGTTTGGCACATTCACCTTATAAAGAAACGAACTCCCCATGACAAACACAACATTTTTGCATCATTGAGTTTGAGGGGACCAATTTAGCATTCGAGCACTGAAACATGTACAAAAAGATTAGTTTGGAAACATGCAAAAACTAGAAGACTTCTGAATAAAACATTACTATAGCAGTAAACATGGGATGAAACATAGAGGGTACAGATTCAGACTGATTGTAATACATGTTAGTATACCTTTTGAAATAGCATAAGACATAAATGGCTCCTAAAATAGGTTCTCTACTTGTGAGTCCCTATACAAGTATACAAAAAAGAATGAAAAAGCTAGAAATCAACTTCTGTTCACTAGCATTAGTAATCAGGCATGCGAGACTCAAGCGAAGTCTCACAATCAATCAAGTAGGAAAATGCCTAAAGTTAGTAGAAACATCAATACAAGTCTTTTAGAATAAAATATTAGTTTCCAATAAAACAACACTTTTCTGAAGCACTTATTAAACACCAAAGAGCACAACTATTACAATCATGGATCTGTACACTATTTTCCAGTGTATAATTCATTTGGAAGTGTGGGATTCAACACTATATCAGAAGTTTTTCTATCAAAAATAATATTATTAGAAACTTCATGCAGTAGTTTATTCACAAATTCTAAAAAAGTACTGTACGAGCGTGCTTGCATAAAGAAAATCAGAATGGAGTTGCAATCAAGATATACATGAGTACTAGGTCTTGGTTGAAATCTATTTTCGTAGTCTTCTATATAATGTTCTATTTTCTACATTTGAATTGTAATTCTTGTCCCTCCCACCCTCTATTGTTGGATGTGATTTGATCATGCTTACACATAGAAAATGCAAAATAAAGAGGGGAAGAGATGACTCATTTATTGTAATTAAAATCCATACATAAGTTATGTATTTTCTAAAGGAAATCCCCAATATGAAGGGTTCTATAGTAAAGGAAATCCTTACTCATAAGACAGGTGGCAACAACATCAAGCTTCCACATCCCAATCATCGATAGGGTTGGCAAAAGGTCTTTGTAAGCTCTATAAGAGGTGAGGCTCCGTGTTCAAACATGTAAAGGTAACCAACCAGAAGAATTAGTTTCTTCTGAACGTGTAAATAAAAGAAAATCAGTAATTTCAATTCTTTTTGGTGGACCAACCTGAAGGACAATCGTCATATTTCTCTACTGAGTTTTCAGCTAAAGAGCACAGTTGCCGTCAATAAATTGGACCTATCTACACAGAGATGGAAGACATAAATCGTAGTACTACCATTCAACCTTCATATGTATAGATGTATAACAGTCAGTGTTATGAAAAGTGGTAATTGGTGTACCGGCAGAGAGGGTACCAAATAGAGTATATACAGTATGCAGGAGTATAAACGGGAGAATATTCAGTTTTAATCGGTTTTGATTTTTTTTTTTAATATTAATCATAAATATATGTAAATTATATATTGAAGTGGACAATTTCACATACGTAAACATTAACATAAACAATTAGATGAAGTGGCAATTAGAAAAATAGAACTATTTAAATTAATATGCAATTTGATCAACGACTAAGCATCAATTAGATAAATAGCAATTGGATGAAAATGCAATCATGCACATATGAGAAGGAAATAGATGAGATGGAAATCAGGGAAATGTTACTAGATAAATGAAAAATCATTTCGATGAACAACAAAGAAGAATTAGATGAATACCAACTAGATGAAAATGCATTAGGCATGTATGAAAAAGCAATTAGATGAAGAGGCAACAAAGAACTACTACTACTACTAAATGAGTATATTCAGTGGGGGGATCATAGGAGGAGGAAAAAGGGTGTGGGATTTTGAGGTGGAGGAACAAGAGTAGGGGATTGAAGGTGAAATAGGGAGGAAGAGAATAGCCAGTGGAGATTTGAGAAATAGGGAGGAAATGGAATAGAGGGAAAATGGAACATGGAGTGAAGAGAGGAAAAAGTAAAGAGGGAAAATAGAACAACGGGTGGAGATTGGAGAAGGAAGAGATTGGAGTTAAAGGAGGATTGGAAAATGAGGAAGAAGGTGAAGGGGAGAACATTTGAAATTGTAAAGAGAGGGGGGGGGCACCACAGTGAAGGAGTTACACAGCCGTTGGGAGTTGGAGAAGGAGAAATTTAAACAAAAATAGGAGTGAAGAAGACCTACCTTGGTGGAGAACTCAAGATGGAGCCGCTAACCTACTATGAAGAGACGACGCCGCTAGGTTGGTGGAGAACTCAAGATGGAGCCGCTAACCTACTATGAAGAGTCGACGCCGCTAGGTTGGTGGAGAACTCGACCTTTTTGCTTCCACTCTGATTGCAGCAGTTGGCGCCTACAGTAGCAGTTGGTTCCCAGAGAGGAGGAGATGAAATGAAGGCTGTCCGCCACACCCAGAGCGGCGTCAGGGAAGAGAGTCACTATCAGAGAAGGAAATTGCCACTGGAGATGGAAGCACTTTTCAGAGAACCGAGGGGGAGGGTATCATGCCCTAGCGCTACTATTTGCACTCCTCTCCAAGTCGCACTGAGATCGCGGGGGTGGGGGGTGGGTGGGAGGTAATACCAAATTAGATTAGCGCGAAGCCAATTGCACCGCAAGCGGACTGCCCGCTACCAATAGGCATTTTTTAATTTCCATAAAACATATATATAAATGCCTTTAAAAATAATTGTTTTTGAGAAACTAAATAATAGGGGTATTAGAGGCATTTTATATAAAAATGCCTGCAAATTAAATAAATAGTGGCCTTTTTTTTATAAAAGCCACTTGAATAAATGCCACTAATGGTCATTTTTGCTGTAGTGTAGGAAAATAAAGCAAGGTGAAAGTAAACAAACACATGGTAACAAAAGTATGGATGGGAACCTGGGTTGGGTTTCATCTTCTAAGATCTCTCCGCATCATGCAATACTCACACCCCCTTGTATACCCTTAGCAAGATTACAACCAATCATCATATATGTCTATTTCCTCCTCTCTCGAGCTTAGGATAGATCTAGATTATAAGGTTGTATCTCTCTCAAGATGGTAAACAAAAAATCACAAAGATAACCATATGATCTTTAGCTTTAGAATTCCAACATTTTCATGCATTCTTGCAACTCCATAACACTTACATAACATTAGAAATACTCTTTTTTGAGGCTCTAACAATCAAACATCACAAGATGGTAGCTAATCATACAAGTGAAGCATTAAGAATAAGAGTATGGAGATAACCATTGCCAACAGTATAAATATTCAAATGGATGTAAGCATATACATGTTGGGAGATCCTTAGTATCTACTCCCAACCCAAGATATGAGTTTAGCCACTCATGTTCATGAGTAGCATTATGGATTTACAAAGGTGAAGATACTTCAAGACAAATGAAGGGGTGGATGAACACCGTAGGGAGGATTGATAGTTCTAAAGAAGGAAAAAAGGCGATACACCAACAATACTTCTTCAGATATGGATTGGGCATTAGCATATATGACAGATGGCAACTCCTTCTTTTGAAGATGATGTTGGAATATTTTCTCTCTCCTCCAACTTTTGTCTTTGGATATCCAAGATTGATTGGAGAGGCTGATGGGTGAGTCTGGAGTGGCAGCACTTCGTCGTCCATTGATGATCCAAACCTTTTGCATGGATGAGATTGGGGCCTATTTATAGGTGTAGTCCACTGATTTAACCTCTATTGCGGTCACAACATTTGTAACGGTCGGTACTTCTATTGCAATTGTGACTCCTTTATTGGTTGCTACTTCTATTCCATTCGCAACTCCAGTAGAAGTCACTACTGTTGGTGGAGAGTCGTGGTCGTAACAACCAATCAATTATCTCATTCGAGACAGACAATGACTCCATCTCGGTTAAAATGCAAAATGGATCCTTGCGATCAAAACAGCTACATGGACATGTTGCGACCAGAACGATGGTGTCATAGTATAATGGATTGTAGTGACTGATGATAAATCTTTATGAAGTAGATACGGTTGTGAGTTTTGGGGTAGTCACATCAGGTCTTGTAAAAAGCAATTAGAATTAATTAGACAAGTCTCAAAAAGGGGTTCATTATATGATAAAATAAGCACATAAAGTCCACTAAATAGAATGTTAACATATCCATGAAGAGTTCTTGTGATATCAGACTTGGAGGAGAGAAACTTAATTTGTGTGAGTTATGTTGTATAAAAATGTTCATGTTGGGTGCATTTTAAAATGGCAAAGAAGATGATATAAAGTGTTATAGCTAGCATACATTATATAGTGTATGAGTGTCCACCAAAGTAAGAGTTAGTTTTTTTAGGAAGTTGGATTTCATCTATCACGAAGACCACACACAATGCTTGTATACAATTTTTAGTGTAGAGAACTTACAAAAGTAATCCTAGACATATAGGGACCAAAATAATTTTTTTATGGATCTAAATGTCTAGGATTACTTTTGTAAGTATGAGGAACAATGTTTCATAGACAATTTTAGTAGGGAGGAAATATGCTAAACCTTTAATTTAAATGCATATTGAGTTAACATATGCAAGGAAAGATGACAAACCTTTAATTTCGATGCATGTATAATTACCACTAATTTTTAGTGAGGAACCTTGTTTCATAGATAATGTGAGTAGGGAGGATTTTAGTCGGCCAATATTAGAAGGAATGTCAGTAATATTTCCATATAAAAAGGTGGATGAGTGATTGTTAGTAAGAATATAGAGGATATTATAGGTGTTGATATACTTGGTTGGGATACTAGAAACAACATGAATGAGGGTAGTTCTAAATTTTATCATGTCATCATAAAAATATATGAAGTTTTGAGTTCATCATAATTATTGAAAATAAGAACTTGGCACATGTGTTTGTCAAACTATGAGCCGATGGGGGAGCTCAAGACACATCAAGGATGACTAATATATTAGAGAAGGGATTGGGAGCATATCGGTAAGCAATGATGGGGTATTAGTGCTTGAATCCTTGATAGATAACTAGTTTGTTTTACATTGTGGAGGAGCCAAAAGAGGATAAAATTGAATCATTTTTCTGTAAAAGGTAATGACTATGTAAGGAAACATTACCATGAGTAAGACAATTTGTAGATTAGAATTAATGAGGGAAGGTGGATTGTGCATACATGTGCCAAGTCAAAATGATGATTGGAGATAATGTCATTATTGTTAAGAGTGTTAAGACAGTACTTGAGGGGGATAACTTCGACTACCATGGTTATGTCATGATGGGGCTTAAGGATAAAATAAGAAATAGATAATGACCTAATTGTTTATGCATCAACCCAACAACAATTTTTGTTAGAGATTAATGCACCATAATATAGTGTGATGATTTCTATGTAGAATTAGCATATGGGTTTTATATTACCCCAAGAGAAACCTTCCCCTACTTTCTTTTGTGCTGAATATCCTCTCCCTATCCTATAATTACCTCATTTCCTACATTCTTCCACCCCATCGTATGCTCTTCCATTCCACTACAACATCTACCATTAGAAACCAACAATATCAACAACCACAATAGCATCCTTCAGCTATTTTTGCACCAGACAATAAACCACAACTGAAAGTACCATTTAGATATTCCAATCCCTTGCTTCCTTTATTTTCTACTTTTTCTTTGACTTTAGAATGGCGTCATCCTAATATATGTGCATTTACATGATTATTACCATTGACTAGGGTTGATTTAGTAAAATTAGATCTATCACAGATCAATTAATAAGATGCGATTTGGTATAACTTGCTCCAATTTAGGTCAAACTAGGGAAATTAGGAGAAGCCATGCTTGATCAGATAATGTTCTACATGATTATTATTTAGGTCAAATTAGGTTTTATTTATACTTAATTAGGGAAACACGAGACTAAATAATGCTCATCTCATCCATCCTTCCTCATCCTTACTGGTCATGTTATGTTAGGTAAAATGGTGCTCCTCTCACTCATCTCATTTCATGCTCATCTTATCTCATCCTTACTAGTCAAATTAGGTCATATAGAATAGTCTAGATCAACTTATGCCAATTAGGCTATATTAGAATAGTCTAGTTCAAGTTATGCCAATTAAGTATGATCTAGGCACAATTAGATCTAGATATATAAGTCTAATTTATATGATGGACTAGATGATGTAGATAAAGTTAAGTTATATTATATTACTCACTTCATACTCACTAGTCACTCGATATTCAAGTATTCCCCCTGAACATCATTTAGATCAAAAAGGTATTTATTTTCATCTCTTCCTTGTTGATTCCATGTTTTTACTTTGTTTATATTTTCTTTGATACATACATGATATGGTGCATTATATTTCTCTAATATATTTTTCTTTGCTATTTTCCCTCCATTTTCTTATTGTTTTACATGTGTAATGTTGACATTTGGAGGTGCACTTGATTAATGTGAATCATCTTCTAAGCATTAGATCATTTTTTGTAAAGATCAATTGGCTTATTGATGACTTCACCTAGTTGTACTACATGAAACAAACACCAGGAGTTCATACTGTGTGCGACAAGTGCTATACTATATGCAACAATCATCATGTTGATCCAACTATCTAAAAACTCCACATGTAAACAAAAAGCAAGACTGGCCGATTTGATTAATGTGAAGCTTCTGGTAGATAGTATAAGACTTATTCTAAATAATATGTGTACTTGGTGGTTGTGAAAAGTAGTAGAAAGTGGGTATGATGATTATTACAAACAAGCATCAATTATACATACGACCAATAATAATCATCAAGTGTTCTAACTACATGCAAAAAACACCATACTATTTTCAACAACCATCATGTTGATTCAATCATGTGAACATTCGCACACAAATGAAAGGTATGATCAGATTAGAATAAACCTTCTCATAAATAGTATTTGGCTTGTTTCAAATAGTATGTGTACTTGGTGATTCGAGAAAATTAGTATGAAGAGGGAATGATGCTTGATGTAGACATGAATCACCTATTCCTTTTATTTACAAAGAGCATCAAGTGTTCATACTACTTGCAACTAGCATTATGCTATATGCAAAATCATAATGTTGATCTAATCATTTGCACCTCCACATTTAAATAAAAAGTAGGACCAATTGATCAAATAATCATGAGGCATCTTGTGTATAATACGTGGCTTGCTGCAAATGGTATGGGTACTTGGTGGTTGTTGAAAGTAGTATGAAGAGGGTAGGATGCTTGTTGTAAAATAATGACCTATTCACACTACTAGCAAAAAGCATTAAATGTTCATGCTACTTGCAACAATCGACTATTAGATCCAATCATTTGAACATGTAATTATAGGAAATGGAGGAACATGTAATTAATTAGTTTAAAGCTTCTTTAAAGGAGTATATGTCTTGTTGTAAATTGTATGTGTACTTGGGTGGTTGTGACAAGTAGTCTATATTGAGAATGATGATTGTTGCAACCAAACATCACTCACTCATACTATTTTCTACGAACACTAAGTGTTCATAATTCTTGCAACAAGTGTTGTACTTTTTCCAAAAGTTGTCAAGCTTACTAAATCATGTCATCCTTTAAGATCAAACAAAACATAGGAACAAATGATCATATCAACATGAAATCTAGTATATGTATTGTAACATAAACTATGACAACTTGGTGGTTGTGGCAAGTATTCTGAAGAGGTAATGAAGCCACTTACTATGTTCTTATTGTACAAACCAAAAGTGTTCATACTAATTACAATAGCATCATATTATCTTCAATAACCAACATACTTAGTTGGTCATCTTAACAATCACATTTAAACAAAAAGTAGGACCATATGATCTGATCATCATGAATCTTCTTTAAATATGTGGCTTTTCGCAATAAGTATGGATACTTCGTGGTTGTGGAAATTAGTGTAAAGGAGGAATGATGCTTGTTGCAAATGATAATCACATATTCATAGTACATGTCTTCACTATAGAAAGACAACTTTTAATCCTATGACATAAAGAGAAATACAATTTAATAGTGGAATGATTATTTGTACCACTAAATCATATAAAAGTGAGATAAACATGTTACAGGAGGATGTTAGAAGGAGATACAAAATAAGAGGGGGGTTACTTGGCTGGGTCATCACTCTAGTGGAGTAAGTATGCTTACTATACTTGATTTCTTCTTCCTATTCTCCCTATTCATGCTTCTTGACCTCCTTCTCCTTCTTATCCCTTTCCTTCTCAGCTGTGGGGGTGAGAAGGATGCTCTCCAAAGACAAAAGTGAAAGGGAACTATTTGAGGTGGAATATAATCATCCCCTTACAGTTGCAAATGGATGAATATATAGTTTTGTGTAGAAACCTTCTAACACAATGTATCTAGGGGAAACATGATGTATCCTAATCATCTACATCAAGGAAAAAAATTGGCAGGTCCTAATTGCACCCGACATGGCGTATATGGGATAAATATGTCACATCAATTGATAGTTTCTATGTAAAACGTCAACTTTGGTCTTGCTAAATTGAGAACCAAAGTGTTAGGTGACACATCATGTTACTTACTATTTCTAAATAATAAGTATTGTGATGTCTCACATAACATGTACACCCAATGGAATTCATGCATAATTTGGGAAATTTCGTGCACTTTGTTCATTATTTTGACATTTGTTTTGCATGGAATCAGTGATGTATGTGTAGTGTTCTTATCTTCAACTCTATGTGAAATAGAAATAATATATATAGTTGCAGAGTTCAGTCTAATGCACACATATTTTATGATAAAAACATAATAAATGCATAAAATATAATGTGGAATATTGTATAAGATGCACACATCAAAATTCAACAAGTATGAAGTGTGCATAGTTCTTATAATAAGAATATTATCATTTTTAATAATCATCATGATGATCACATCACCTGAACCTTCATGTTAAAATAAAAAGTAGGAATGTTACAGTGCATGGCTTGTTGCAAATATAGTTTGTACCTGGTGGTTGTGGAATGTAGTCTAAAAGGGAAATGATGAATTTTGCAAACAAGTAACACCTACTAATATTGCTTGCAATATGCATCAAATGTTCATACACTTTGTAGTAGGTATCATGATGATTGCAAGATTAATAAAACTAACTTGATCATCAAGACATCAATATTTAGTGCCTGTTAAGTATCCACTATGTCACCCATTCTTAGATATGACTTAACTTTTGTATCATGATTCAATCACTACTTAGTTTAGGGTATTAAATTATTGCTTGCTCTATATGTTGTCTATACATTTGACTCTATCATAAACATAAACATTCTAATGTCTTTATAATTTTCATTTTTAATGTGTAATGTGAATTGTTGATGGTTTGAAATGAATTGGATTTTTCCAACATGCGTTTTGTAGGGAACTAATTTGTAAGTTTAAATGTGGATGTCATGAGATTATTTAAATTTGGATGGGTTGTTAGACTAGAAATGAATTGGAATGTGGGTTTTACAAAAATAATGTGTCATGGGATTCAAATTTTGAATTAAATCATCCAACTGGGGGATGTTTTGTAGGTACTATATTTTGGAATTGAATTACCTAATTGAGAAAGGTGGAAATATTTTTCATGCATTTTGTTTTGAAATTTAATTGTCCTCTTATAGGATTGTGGGAATGCCACTTGATTTGAGGAAGCTAATTAGATTTGTGGAAATGAATATAACTGTGCACTTAGATGTAAATTATGCAATCATATTGTAAAATTATTTTTGTATGTATTGAAAGAAGAACTCTATAATTTTATGTGTTGTTTCTTTATACAATAGATAGTACTACAAAGTTTTGTAGCTGTTTGTAGACTTTTGGTGAGCAACTTCATATAAAAAAATCAACTTTGTGATGTCACATAGGTTTTTTTTATTAAGAGTTGTGGCATGAGACCTTTGTGTGATGAAAATTACTAAGGAAATAATCACATGGAAGTTTATTGAGTGATTTGAATAAGACTTTATCATGGGTTTATTCTGACACCCACCTAGAAAGAAATAATATATCATTTTTGAATGTTTTGATGTATGTGCTAATAGTGCAAGGCACCAAGAAAAATCACCACCAAGATCAATTAACAATAAGGGAGCCAAAACACAAGAAAATCACTTCCCAAATTGCCATTGTTTCTCTAGAGGGTTGAACACAGAAAAACAAAGTAGAATCCCAATTGGGGATGATAGGGGGCGCATATAAAATTGCAAAAGATAAAAATGCCAGTCTCTAGGAAAAAAGTACTAGACCTAATGATCGAGTGAACTATGGATAGGTTGGTTTGACCTATCTTGGTTATCCAATATCCCAGAATTTAGACATCCTATAATGACCGACTTTGGTCATCAAAGATCCAAAAGGACATATAACTTGTAAGGAGCTTTTAAAAATTGTAAACTATCTTGCTTAAGGTAGATCCATCCACTGACGAACACATTAGATTGTTAGTATGAAAAATAAATCCAAAAAAGGGGACAATTATGTTAGCATGTGACCTTAATCAATCCATTATCTACCTGATTTCCAAAAGCCTTGCAAACCCTAAAAATACCCAAAATAAGGCTATATATCTCCAACTATGGCTCATCTAATGCAGAAAAAACCTTTACACACCAATTCCATGAACACTAAAGCATACATGGAATCAACTAAGGTAAATGCCTACAGAAAAATGCAATCACCCAATTCAACTAAATTAGGGCTTCCAACATAAGACACACTAATCTCCCATCAAACATCTCAAGGAAGTTGTTTAAAATTTGCAACATTGCTTTATCTTAACTGGAAAACCTAGGGTTATGGAAAACCTAGTCATAGTTAGTAACTTTATCATAGGATTTGTAATTTCTCTTATAAGTGGTTTTTTGATATTATAAGTTGATAATATCATGATATATAGTCTGTTTCAATTCTTATATGATAATTGAACCATGGAATGTAACTAAATTTTAGTTTGGTTGAGTTCATATAAGTTGTTAATATGTTTTTTGAATTCAAGTAAATGTATTAGAAAGCTTACCTTGAGATGGCAATGAGGTTTATAGAAAAATGTTAAACATATCAATAAACAATCAAGAATACATTTTAGAATGTATAGATGAATAATTTAGAACCTTTAGTGAAAATTAGTTGATTTTTTGAATGAAGTACTTCACTCCATTTTGCACTGACTAACTGAATTAGTCGACCTACTAATGGGATAGTGATAACATCCAATTTTGTTGATGTTCCATGCCCCTTATCCATACATCTGACGTGATTTTGGCTCACAATATTCATTCGTTTATACATTTTCTACCTTTTTTTTCTTTAAGCGCTCCAACTAATTAACTTGTCTCTATGTTGTAGGAGATCACATTTCTCTTAGAGTCAAGGAAATAAACCTAATGTTGCCTCATGAGAGTGTGCAAACTATAAATAATAAAAACCTAAATTATGTACAAGTAGTCTGTAATGGGATGGTTCAACATATAGTGTAGATTAAGGTTGTCTCCACAAGAATACAATGAAATTCAAAACATAACTACCAATTAATCATGTAATTCAAACAAGAAAAATTGGTTTTTCATTAAGTCTTAAGTTAAACCTAGTTATTGCTAGCTATATTTAAAATGATCAATTTAAACAATTGCATTTTGTACCGAACGCCTACCAATTATGTGATGAACCACTACACAAAACATATTTGATTTCCTCTTATCCATATCTCGCACTATATTAGGACTAATGAATTCATATATTATCCACATATGTGTCTATATCACTCATATATTGATCAATACTTCTGTCATAAGATATTAATCTCTATTAGATCACTCCAAAGAGTGTCATAAATCCATCTTCATTGTTTATCAAATAGACTTAGCATACATGAATCTGAATCCAATTTCATTCCATAAGAATTATAGCTCAATTTTTTCCACTAAATTCTTACCTCTCTCAAGATACAATATTGGGGACTTAGGTAGCCCTTGTCATAGAGTCTCATGAAAAATTACAACAATTAGAAAAAAAGAGGAAAACCTATAATATAAAAATCAAAATTTTCATCATGTGACTAATATGTTCCATTTAGGCACCAAATACATGGGTAACTACTCCATATGAGTAAAAGGAACAAAAAAGAGAGGAAGAGAAGGAGAAACAAGGTACAAAGCTTTTAGAATAGATATCCTCTATAATGAATATGCTTGAAGAGAACAAGCCACCTTTGTTGCTTTTTTATTCATTCTTTCATCTTATTCTAGAGTTGAGTCACATTTTTAGAGGTCTCCTATCCTTCTCCTCAGGTTGGAACTAACTAAGTGAAAGATATTTATCCATAACCCACTCTTTATATTTGTCTACTTGCACATCTGCATGTCATGCACCAGGTAGTGCACACCATGCACCTTAGTAGTTGCCAAAGTGTTGGGATCAAAACCATTTGGCATGCCCTACACATGTGTGTGCCTATCATGTCAATGGCTTGTGGAGTTATTATTGATGATATTACATGATTTTGTCATTGTTTGGACACAACATACATATTGATGATAAAAAGCTATGACTTCTATGTGGTGCATGATTTTCTTGGATGTGGCATGCCATGCACATTGAGATCATGTCTGCCAAAGGCTTGTGGGATCAAGCATGATGTGCACATGACATGGCAAGTCATGCACGAGACTGGGGAAATTAGAGTTCAGGTCTAGATGTGTGTAGTCCTTTCACCTACAAGTGCACACCATGCTTCTTTATATAGAAAGGTCATCTTTTGATGTTATGGAGTATATTGTTGATGTCATATGTGGCATTGGTTCCAAATGAATCAAGGTTCATAATATCTGATTTAAATACTTATAGTCAATCTAAATAACATCAAAAATATTATTTATAATAATTATGCAATTGCAACCTCAAAATAAAGCCAAAGTATGAGATTGGATCATTAAATGCACCAACTTAGAACATATGAAGTAATATTAACTGCGTTCATCAAATCACCTTATGCTTAAACCATTGCTTGTGCGCAAGTAATTGATCCAAAAATAAGAACCAACAACAAATGTGCATGAATTCATAAGATGAAATTAAACTAATATCAATTGGAATCTTTTTGTATGTTTAATGGTTTTTCGACATGAAAAATGATTTTATTATGAAAGGGTTTTTCTTTTCAAATGATAGAAACAATCAAGTTCTCCCTCCCCTCATGAATCTCCCACACTCTATAAGATTTACCCCCCCCCCCCCCCCGCCCCAACAAAAAAAAGAAACCTCAAAGGCTCACCCCAACCTAGGTACTCCTCATCTAGGCATAATTATGCCTCTTTTTTCTATATGAAATAATCATATCATATCACACTGGCATTCATTGACATCCGTTTTCAATTAAGCTCGAGGTACCCCAACATCAAGACCAAGTTGATATTTTAAACTATATTGGTAGTGGGATGTTAATGCCTCTTTTCTGACATTTTAGTTCAAATTTTGAGAAAAGCACCTAACGATCACTGCCATATCGAGATTTTCAGCTAGGTTAGCATACTTAATAGGCAACTTGTAGCCTCTTCACCAATCAAATGAAAATAGGAAGGGATTAATGATGTTTATGAGTTTCTCTAAGTGGCGTAGTCCTTGGATTTTTCATCTAGGCTAGGTACTAAGTGGGGAACTTATCGCCTCTCTATAATAAAATGAAAATTGATATGGGTTGATGATGAAGATAAGTTTCTCTAAGTAGTATAGTTTCAAATTCTATAATGAAGCACCCTTATTGGTAGACTTAACATCATAATGGGGAAGATTTACTCCTTATATCAAGAGAAAATATTGATATTCTAGTTCATTTCAACAATTTTAATAACCATTTTCATCAGTCATATCCTTGAAGCAATCACATCACTAAAACAATTTTGGGTTGATATGTTCAATTATGACTTTTTTAGGAGTGCATCATGCTTAGCTAATAATTATATCAACAAAAGAGTTGACAAACCATGGTTTATGTAAGGAAATGAGTTGATGATCTAGTTCAGCTATGAAGTAACATGCCCACTTTACATGAGAAATTATAGATTTTTTTTTTTGCATTTTGGATACTAAAAAACTTGTAATTACCCAAACACACAACACAATGAAACATTCTTACAAGAGATGAAATAAATAAAAACAAAGATGAGGGAAAATTTAAACATGATGCATACATGAAACATGAATAAAAGATAATACATGAATATGACAGGTAGATGGAATGTAACAAAAGAAGATACAATACACCGAGAAGAAAGTCCAATTTCCACAGTTAAAACTTGTTCGAAATAGTCTCCACATTGTAAGAATAAGTTTATACAAGGTACAACTAGACGCTCACTATGGAGCGTTAGGATCAAAGGACCTTGACTCTTGTCCCGGCCATGTGGGCACACTATACGCATCCTGGTCGGCGATGTTCTTCATGAGATGCTTGTGGCTGGAAGAAGGCCCAAGACATGCAGGATGTGGTGCACATCATCTCTCCTCTTAGTGCATACGGTCACCATTGCATCATGGCGACACGTCATGCAAAGTTAGAAGCATGCCATGCTTCAGATAAGAGACTAGTCAGCAGAGGAGTCATAGTTACATGCTGCGTTACATAACTAACACAACGTATTCGCCATCAATAATCGGGATAAATTCTATTATAATTCGGCACACTGTGCACCTAAGATGGCGAGTCGTGATCAATAAAATGTGTTGTTGCTGGAAATATGCATGTTTTTAATGCGTGACGTGTGCTTCGAAAGCACGTCATGCACTCTTATTAGTTCCAATCTGACCTGCTCCTGGATATGGGAACACCATGCATATTGTAACGCACGCCACGCTCATGGTTTATTCCTGCTAACATTTGGACATTTCCTACCAATAACATATTTCCAAAAACAAATATCAAGATTGTGTATAACTTTGCAACCAAATTGGATATGTACGATCCTAAAATGCAAATTACTATGAATAAACTGATGATAAACATGGAAAAAATGTGGGTTGCCTGCCACGAGTGCTTCAATTAATTGTTCCTCAGCCAGACTTATTTCCCATAGGGACCCATCAACTAGGGGCAAGCACCTAGAATAGACGCACAGATTGTGGGAGCTTGTCACTACAGTAAACCTTCAAATGCTATCCATTGACCTTGAATGTTTAACATTTATTGTTAATGAATTCAATTGAACCATAAGTAACCACTCTCTTAAGTCGGAATAGACCTGAACATATGGATTTCAACTTTCTTAGAAAAAGTATCAAGATGGAGTTGTAAAGAAACACGAGTTGGATAGGTTCAAAGGTCCTACTTAAGACTTTACTATCATGTCATTCTTGGTAACCTCCTTATGTATATATAAAACTTTCATAAGCATCATGTTAAATTTCATCCAGTTTGATCAATTGATGCAATCTCACTCTTTTACAACATTCATGTCAAAGTTTCATTATGGTCTCAAAAGCTTGATGTTCTAGTTCAATGGGTATATAAAAAGCCTTACCATAAAATAGCCTATACTTGGACAAACCATTATGTGTCTTGAATGTTGTGCTCTAAGAGCACCGTTAAGGAGTGTAGGTCAATCCCTTCTAGAAGTGGATATTGTTTTCTATGCAATTGTCTTGGTTTCTCGGTTTGAAATATTTACTTGGCCACAAGTTTCGGAATCGTAACTGGTTGAGAAGTTGCGAGTAACACTCACTAGTGTAGAAACTACCTTTAGAGTCGGTTAAAACATACCTACAACGTCGTTTAAAAAGCGACACCTAAGTGGGCAACACTAGAGTTATAGGAATAAGAGGTCAGTTCTTTGGAGATACAAAAACTGACGATCAAGATATTCAGCCTCCGTTGCTATGATAAAAAAAATTGACACACCAAGTGTCATAACATCGGTTGTGCAAAAGACCCCGACATTTTTTATCCATACCAAGTCACAATTGTAATTGGGAAATGTCTCTTTGTCTTTGGGTTTAATATAAACCGACACCTTTATTGCCACATAGCTATCGTTTAGTTATAAGTAAGCCGACAATTAAGATATACAGTGATGGTTACTTCGCAAAAATTGATGACTATGATCATGTTGCCCAAAACGGTCGTGCTGCCCGACACGACCATTATGGTTAGTCCTATAATGTCGATTTTTTGCCCCAAACCGAAGTTGAACCCCTTTACTGTCAATTTTTTTTTGAACAACCGATGACCAACTTTTTTTTTATAGGAGTATGAAGATCTATTATTCAGCTGGTCAGCAGGATGCAGAACCTGCAGTTGTAGGTTAACATCATATGTGTGTTCAACTAAACAATAGGCCAACAAACAACCTACAAGAACATTCAATATCCATTCTCATCACATGTTCAAACATAATTGTATTCATTCATTTCAACATTCATTCACACACATGATACTTCATTTACATATGCACCAACCCATTCTCATGACATGAAGAAGCACAATTTTCATTGTATTCATTCATATTCACATTCCACACACATTATATATTCATAAATACACATCAATAATTTACACACATCAAATTTAAAGTTGTAAGAAGTCATAAGCACATGTATATTGAAATAATGACATTAAATTTTTTAGAAAAGTCATTCTTTATCCCAATCAAATTGAAAATTGAAATCCCTAATGAAGGCTTCTTCCCATTGTTTACATATCTCATCTAGTTGTACTATCATACAAGGCGTTTATATGTCATCTAGCTTTTCCATCGTGTATAAGTTCATTTTAAACACCTACAAAGATAATGAAGTATATAATTCAAAAGTTTTATAATTTCATATTATCTAATGAAACCACATATACTTATCATGATCAAGACTATATATATAGTTTCATTTTCTATGCAGTCGATGTCGTCTGTCCCATATCTGACAATCATGTCCATATACTGCATCACATAGTATCCGCATGTCCAACCATTATCTTGTATAAGACACTAACTGTTAATAAGTAAAAGTAAGCATAGTTGGCAAGAATATGCATTTGTGTCAGAAAACTACATGTACATTATTCCAAACCATCACTTTCTTTTTGCTGTCCACCTTTCCTCTAGCCTTTTTGAAATCGTTTATAGTCCTATACATTAATGTAACACATTAAACTGCATCAGTAAATAATTATCTAATAATATATGCTAATGGATATAAATATATTAATTTACTCACGTAAATAATGCTCTTTTCAAATAGTGTCCTCTATTGTCTACTTCATCACCCTTAGGATATAGAAAATAACAGTTATCATCACGAGGACAATAACCAATAACAGCCAATGGTAATTCCTGAGGGAAAATAAGGCAAACAAAATAAAACTCAATATTAACAAAGAAATATAATTTTTAAGTTCAAATTATAAGAAGAGTAAGCAAACTTACGTAACATTTTACGGAGCTAACATTAATGTCTTTTTCTTTTTAGTTGAAATATTTAAACGCGATAGAACAATATTGAGAAACAGATGCATGCTCTTTAAGTACACAACTAATCAATGATGGAACTAGAAATTCCTCATGGGGTAGTGTAAACTCTATACAAACCCTATGTAAGTGGTTGTAAAACATGGATCATGTTGTTGGGTTTTGTGGAGAAAACATGTGCGGCGGAAGCGATAAAATCTACGTACCCAAAACAGGATCTCGTCGATAACAACGTATTCGGAAACAGGTTTGCGGGATATACCTTATCGCGGAGCAAGTCCGGCGATGTCCCGCTGCACGACGGTGCAACGCTGCTTGTCAAACAAAGACAGATCTTTTCTCCTGTTTGCTGTCGCAGGTTGATCCGGCGATGCTCCTTTGCGGCGGTGACGTACGTTGCTCGCAGCACATACAGGTGGTCGTCGACGTCCTCCGAATGCAGGTGTCAAGGCATCTGCATCTCTACTTCTTCCACGCGGATGGACGGAACTCCACGTCGCACTTCTCAAGCCGGCGGGAAGGAGCGTGTCTCTGCGGCGGCGTGCTAGCGGCGCGTTGCTCTCCTTTCTCTCCTAAGGACGGCGACGACTAGGTTTAGGTGAGTGAGCGTAAATTGAAAAATCCATATCTATCTTATATAGATATCGGCCGTCAATCCTCCTTTAAACAGGATACGAAGGGAAATAGGGTTTCCTGAACCCATCGGTAAACAGAAATGTTGCGTTAATTAAAACGCTCGTGGATTAATTAGAATATTCTGGAATTCATTAATTAACCAAATAATCACATTAATTGATTAATTAATATCCGACTCCATGCAATCGCTTGGGATGGCTCTACGGGCATACATTTACCAACAGACTCCCACTTGCACTTAGAGCCAGTCACTCCAATATATTATTCTAATCCATTACATAAACATTTTAGTAATCAATGTGATTCGGAGCAATTCCAATCAAATCCACAATTATACTCCTATTCCAATACATCCTATGCGTGTGACCCGGTAGGCTCCAAATTACGTTGGTAGTGATATCCATAATCATATTATGATTTCACAAACAATGATTGGTATCTAGCAAGACTTCATTGTTACCCAAGTAATTGGAGAAGTTGGAGAACAACTTGACCTATCATTCATGACTGGTGTTACAGTGATTGTATAGTTCCTTTGTCGCTGATATCCGGATTGAACTCGAGTCATGGAATTGTTATCCTTTTCAACGTTCAATCCATGTTTCTTGAACTAGAGCAGATTGTCTGAGATATATGTAAGCTCAATATCACATATTGATTCACATCAGCATGGCCATGCATTTCTCAGTCTCGCTTATCAAGTGGCCGGAATATCAAACTCCCGTAGGAAGGACAAATTCCATCTACATCACTCACAGTCATCCCCATGTGTCACAGTGCACACAAGCACCATCTTTATGGCAATCCTTATTCAGGACCACAGTGGATGATGTCAAAGTACATCGAACGACATGTGATAAGTGTAGTGACTTCAGGTCTAAGAACCACAATCACCACCATCATTATGAGATGTGACTCTAACTACCAATCATGGTATCCATGTGTCACTCTCAAGGTGGGTCTATCCGATACACTGTTCTCTAACAAGTATCTATGTATTTGGTTTGATATCTCCATATCATAGATAATGAGATTCTTCCATCAACCAACATACATTCTAATCTTATGTGTTATTGATGTCTATGGATATTTCCACAATAACTACCGATTAGGGACAAAACAAGAATACATACTCTTAGCATACATATGATCTCACTGTTGAGGTCATCAACCTAAAGACATATGTCGTTGAGTATATTATTCTATAGACATCTATAATTTTATGGTCATCTCACAATATAAAACACAAACATATAGATTGGAAACTTGCCTTTATTGATATGATCAATGTAGTATTACAAATCGTTTACATATTATCCCATTACAATCATCGAATGATAGTCTCTATGGGCATACATACCAACAGATTCCCACTTACACTTATACCCAATCACTCATGAATCTCAATCCAAGTGATCGAACATGTTCGTCATGTTTCTGCTGTGAAAGTGCTTTTGTGAACGGGTCAGCCACATTGCTTTCTGTAGGTACTCTGCAAATCTTCACATCTCCTCGTTGTACGATCTCTCGTATGAGATGGAACCGCCGTAGAATATGTTTGGAACGTTGGTGCGATCTTGGTTCTTTAGCTTGTGCAATTGCTCCATTGTTGTCGCAAAACAACTCAATTGCATCACCAACGCTTGGAACCACTCCAAGTTCAGAAATGAACTTCTTGATCCACACAGCTTCCTTTGCAGCATTAGATGCAGCAATATATTCGGCCTCTGTTGTAGAATCCGCAACCGTCTCTTGCTTGGAACTCTTCCAGCTCACAGCTCCGTTGTTCAGGAAAAACACAAATCCAGATTGCGATCTGTAGTCATCTTTGTCAGTTTGGAATCTAGCATCGGTGTAACCCTTTACCACGAGCTCTTCCTCACCACCGTATACCAAGAATTGATCCTTAGTTCTTCTCAAGTACTTTAGGATGTTCTTTACGGCTGTCCAGTGACATTCACCTGGATCTGACTGATACCGGCTCGTCATGCTCAAAGCATACGACACATCAGGACGAGTACATAACATTGCGTACATGATAGATCCAATTGCTGATGCATATGGAATCTTACTCATGCGTGCTCGTTCATCACATGAACTAGGACACTGGGCTTTAGAGATTGTAACCCCATGGGACATGGGCAAGTTACCTCTCTTAGAACCCTCCATGCTAAACCTCTTTAGCACCTTGTCAATGTATGTGCTCTGGCTTAGGCCTAGAAGCCTTCTAGATCTATCTCTACAGATATTAATCCCAAGTATATAGGATGCTTCGCCTAAATCCGTCATAGAGAAAGTCTTCCCTAGTCAACCTTTTACTGTCTGAAGAGTAGGGATGTCATTTCCCATCAATAGTATGTCATCCACATACAATATGAGAAATACAACTGTGCTCCCACTAACCCTTTTGTAAACACAAGGTTCATCTTCATTTTGACTAAAGCCAAACTTTTTGACTACTTCATCAAAACGTAGATTCCAGCTTCGAGATGCTTGCTTCAATCCATAGATTGACCTTTGTATCTTACAAACTTTATTGGCTTCCTTTGGATCGATAAAACCCTCAGGTTGTGTCATGTACACATCCTCGAGTAAATTCCCATTAAGGAATGCTGTTTTAACATCCATCTGCCAAATCTCATAGTCATGATAAGCTTTAATGGCAAGCATGATCCTGATGGATTTAACCATGGCAACTGGTGAGAAGGTCTCGTCATAATCAACACCTTGAATTTGACGGAATCCTTTAGCAACCAATCTACCTTTATAGGTTTGAACATTTCCATCCATGTCAGTCTTCTTCTTAAAGACCCACTTGCACCCTATGGGTCTTACCCCTTCGGGTGGATCCACCAAGGTCCATACCTTGTTGGTGTACATGGATTCCATCTCAGATCTCATGGCTTCGAGCCATTTCTCAGATTCTGGTCCCTTAGTAGCTTCTAGATAGGAAGTTGGCTCATCTGCTATGCCCAATTCGTCACTATCTTGAGTCACGAGAAATCCAAATCTCTCAGGCTCAAGTCGTGTCCTACTAGATCTACGAGGTTCCTGTGTTACATTTGGAACTTGAAATTCCACAACAACTTGCGAGTCTTCATGTTCCTTATGTACCTCCTCAGGTTCTCTACTTTCTTGTTGGTCTCGAACTTCTTCGAGCTCTACATTCCTCCCACTAATTCCTTTGGAAATAAATTCCTTTTCAAGAAATACAGTAGTCCTAGCAACAAACACTTTGTTGTCAGTTGGTGTGTAGAAGTAGTATCCCCGAGTTTCCTTGGGGTATCCAACAAAATAACATTTTTCCGATTTGGGTCCAAGCTTTTCAGGAAATTGTTTCCTAACATAAGCTTCACATCCCCAAATCTTTAACATAGACAAATTGGGACGATTCCCATTCCATATCTCATATGGTGTCTTTTGAACCGATTTGGAAGGTACACGGTTAAGTGTAAACGCTACAGTTTCAAGAGCATATCCCCAGAACGATATTGGAAGTTCGGCTGAACTCATCATTGATCGTACCATGTCTAATAATGTACGATTCCTTCTTTCTGACACACCATTATGTTGTGGTGTACCAGGTGGAGTCCATTGTGATACAATACCACGGTCTCTCAGAAGGTCCTCAAACTCTTGGCTTAAGTATTCGCCACCTCGATCTGAACGGAGTGCTTTAATACTCTTACCAAGTTGCTTCTCTACTTCATTCATGAAAGTCTTGAACATTTCAAGAGTTTCTGACTTGTGTTTCATAAGATATACATAGCCATACCTACTGAGGTCATCAGTGAAGGTAATGAAGTATTGATAGCCTCCTCTAGCATTTGATCTAAAAGGTCCACATACATCAGTATGTATGAGCCCTAGCAGATCACTGGCTCTCTCACTGTGTCCAGTGAAAGGAGTTTTGGTCATCTTCCCTAATAAACATGCCTCACATGTCTCTAATGATTCAAAATCAAAAGAGTCTAGATAACCATCCTTATGGAGTCTAAATATGCGCTTCTCGTTTATGTGCCCAAGACGACAATGCCATAAGAAGGTTTTGTTTGAGTTGTCAAGTTTTAACCTTTTAGTATTTACGTTATATATGCTAGTCTCAAGCTCTAACAAGTAGATACCATAAGACATAGGGGCATTTCCATAAAAGATCTCATCTTTAGATATAGAAATAATTCCATTCTTAATGTGAAATTCAAATCCACTCTTGTCCATACAAGATACAGAAATAATATTTCTATTAATGGCAGGTACATAATAGAAATTCTCTAATTCTATTACAAGGCCCGTAGGCAAAGATAAACTAATAACTCCAACTGCGGTGGCAGCAACTCTTGCTCCATTAGCAACCCGCAACTCGACTTGGCCCTTTCGTAAAGGCTTACTTCTTATCAGATCCTCCATATTAGAACATATGTGAGATCCACATCCGGTATCCAGTACCCATGATGAAGAAGTATTTAAGTTTATCTCAATAACATATATACCTGAAGTGGAGATATATATCCCCTGCTTCTTCTTCCTCAGTTCCTCCAGGTAGAGAGGACAGTTTCTTTTCCAATGTCCAGGCTGGTGACAATGGTGACAACTGCCTTCTTTAGAGATCCCACCTTTAGCTTTGAGCGCGGATGACTTTGGCTTCTACCCGGCTTTAGAACTTTTCTTAGCCTTGCCTTTGCCTTTTGACTTTCCCTTTGTCTTGCTGATCATCATCACAGACTTGGGCTTGTCTTTCTTCATCTGTGCTTCAGCTGTCCTCAACATGCCCAACAATTCTGACAATGGCTTGTCAAAATTGTTCATGTTGTAGTTCATGACAAAATGATTATATGATTCAGGAAACGATTGTAGAATCACATCAGTGGCCAACTCTTGACCTAGGGGAAATCCCAGCTTGGATAGGCTTTCCACGTACCCAATCAAGGTGAGTATATGGGTGCCAACTGAGTCTCCCTCTTTCATCTTGCTTTTGAACAACGCCTTTGAGACATCATATCTCTCCTGTCTTGCTTGATGTTGATACATGTTCTTGAGATGTGTTACCATCTCCATGACATTTATGTTCTCATGTTGCTCTTGAAACTCATAGTTCATTGAGCACAACATTAGGCACTTGACATCCACGGCATCATCAAGGTGCTTCTTGTAAGCATCCTTTTCAGCCTTGGGCGCATTTACGGCGGGCTCCTCTGGCTCTGGTGTTTCAAGGACATAGAGCTTACGCTCATGTGTGAGAACAATTCTCAACGTCCTAAACCAGTTTTGAAAGTTGGTTCTGGTAAGTTTGTCCTTCTCAAGGACCGATCGCAACGAGAACGTGTGAGTGTTGTTTGCCATTTGATTGCTACAAAAAAAAAATTTGCATTTAGTCCAAAACATTTTAACTTGTAAAGATTTGATAAACGAGATTAATTAGGCCTTTAATTAATTACGCTCCCACTATTTTATTCAAATTGATAGCCCTCACTATCAACTCGGAAGATTGCAACGCACAACCTTCTAGTGAGCCAAGACCCAAAATAATTGGATCAATGCCCAGCCAACGCTGGCGTCAAAGACCAAATACTAAGGTAGGCAACTTTTGCCAATTGCATCATATGCAACTCTTGGATAGATGATCATGCACAACTCCTTGCCATGATGCATCTGTGTGCCTCTAGGTACTTGATCCTATCAAGGTTCCCTAGTTAAGTCCAACCCATAAGCCAACACGATGAGTGTGCACCCTGCGGAGGTAGACCCACACACCCACCTTCACACTTCCACGAGATAGACAGTGTACCACGCGGAGGCGTGCCCACACATAGTCGATCAAGCTTTTCATGTGTGTTGCTTTATGGAAGGCAACTGAAACTTAATATTATTAATTGAGGGGTTTTATTAATACATATACATATCCAAACACCACATACTTATAGTACGTATCATATACTACTATATCCACAACCACAAACGATAGACATGCAATCACAAACACAAATACATCAGTTATGGCCATACTATTGTAATCCTTTGGAGCAACAAAGGATTACAGTCCACCTATGGTCTTATGCATCTCATGCAACACCTGTGAATCAACCTGTAAGCACGTAATGATCAACATTACAATGAACAACTTCATGGATGCTTCGTGAGGTTGGAACTTCAAGTTGCTTCTTGGAATGGGATCTTCTTGTTGCTTCTCCATGGACACTCCTTGGAGTTGGATCTTCAAGTGGCCTCCTTACATCAAGTTTACAAAGACTAAAACTAATCCTATCTCTATTACATCATATGAGTACAAACATAAAAGGAAAGAATTAATTACACTTTGAAATAAGAGATGAGGCTCGGCATGCAAGCTGAATACTTTATACAAATGATCCATATGTAACCATTATACATCCATAGAATTCACAAACAAACATATCCACAAGATCGACATCCACATTCATTCACAACATTCACAAAAGGGGATACAAGGCCATAACCGTGCATGCACTCACCACATAAAACAGATTTTAAAGGCGACGTGTATGCTATCATAGGTATATCTACATATACGTATATACATATTAAAATTGCAGTACTTTTAATGCGGGACATTCCCCATTAAATGAATTTTGACTCCCACGCAGACAATGCGGGGTACACAGGGGCAGCGCCCCTGTGCGGGGATCACAGAAGTCTGCGGCATATGTGGAATTAGGTTTAGATTTTCACATTAGCAGTTTTAATTCACATCGTATGCAACATAAAAACAATATACAACGATTCGATCATATCAAAACGAATCCAAATACTTCGTAGATCGACGCTGCTCTGATACTACTATTGGGTTTTGTGGAGAAAATATGTGCGGCGGAAGTAACAAAATCCACGCAACCCAAAAAAGGATCTTGTCGACAACAACGTATTTGGAAGGAGTTTTTGCGGGATATACCTTATCACGGAGCAAGTCCGGCGATGTCCCGCTGCACAAAGGTGTGCAATGACGCTGGCCTACACGGTCGAGGGGAGGCCGCCCCTCGCGGGGTCTCAGGGGCAGAGCCCCTGAAAGGTCTACGGAATTTTACTTCCGTGCACTTAGGAAAATCACTATTTTCCATAGTCGACCCCGTCCAAAACGTCAAAAATAATAGCCTGCGGCGTATGTGGAATTAGGTTTAGATTTGCACATTAACAGGTTTAATTCGCATCGTATGCAACATAAAACAGTATACAACGATTCGATCATATCGAAACGAATCCAAATACGTCGTAGATCGACACTGCTCTGATACCAATGTTGGGTTTTGTGGAGAAAACATGCGCGGCGGAAGCGATAAAATCCACGTACCCAAAACAGGATCTCGTCGATAACAACGTATTCAGAAATAGGTTTGTGGGATATACCTTATCGCGGAGCAAGTCCGGCGATGTTCCGCTGCACGACGGTGCAACGCTGCTTGTCAAACACGGACGGATCTTCTCTCCCGTTCGCTGTCGTAGGCTGATCCGGCGATGCTCCTTTACGGCGGTGACGTACGTTGCTCGTAGCACATACAGGTGGTCGTCGACGTCCTCCGAATGCAGGCGTCAAGGCGTCTGCGTCTCTACTTCGTCCACGCGGATGGACGGAACTCCACGTCGTGCTTCTCAAGCCGGCGGGAAGGAGCGTGTCTCTGCGGCGGCGTGCTAGCGGCGCGTTGCTCTCCTTTCTCTCCTAAGGACGACGACGGCTAGGTTTACGTGCGTGAGCATAAACTGAAAAACCTATATCTATCTTATATATATATCGGCCGTCAATCCTCCTTTAAACAGGATACGAAGGGAAATAGGGTTTCCTGAACCCATCGGTAAACAGAAACGTTGCGTTAATTAAAACGCTTGTAGATTAATTAGAATATTCTGGAATTCATTAATTAACCAAATAATCACATTAATTGATTAATTAATATCCGACTCCATGCAATCGCTTGGGATGGCTCTACGGGCATACATATACCAACACATGTATGTATTAATATATAAGAAAATAGATTAACATATATATAATGAGATATTTAGTTATATCAAATCTCACCATATCCAAAGTTCTATGATAGATGTATTCAACCAAGCATAATTAAACATCTTTAAAACATCTTGTAGAAAGATACTAGTATCATGAGGTTGGCCTACAACGTCCTCCTTAAGATGGACCATCATAGGTGACCCATCTTCATGTTCACCTATCTATTTTTCCATACCCTTACAGTGAGGACCTACTGAGTTGAATAGGTTCTTTGTAAGCCAACCAGAAAATTTAGGAGGAGGTGGAGGACGAGTTGTAAGGGGTTTCTTAGGAACTATGTCCTGCATATATATAATCTCATATCAATAGTTTCATGTATATAAAGATACAAACACAATGTAAATTTACCATACATCAATGTAGACAACTCCAGCTTTGGGCCATGCGATCACACCACCATCTGCATCACCTATTATCTCGACATCAGGGTGGGCATATGGTAGTGCACTTTGCTTCCAAGAATCATAGACAAGCCTCGACATCATGCAAACCGCATCGACGAGAAAAAGTGCTCCATGAATCATGTCACCTTCAAGGCATGGGTATGTCTCACCCAGTGTAATGACATATTCTTGTAATTTAAGAGGACATGGCCTCAACTCCTACAAAATTACATAGAGTGTTATATATATACCTAAACTCAAACATATAATACAAATTATTCTGAAAGACTGTTATGTCATAAAAATACTTACAACAGCCATGCTAGGAGGTGGGATAATGGGAGTACTCCCAACCACCTATGTTACAGGAGGGTCCAACTCGTATGAAGAGTAGGGCTCTATAGGTACCACCTAAGAAGAGTGATACTCTCTCATTGCTTCCTCCATAATTTTTTTAATCAGATATTGTGCCTTTTGTGAGAGTCCCCCTTTGCGTTTATGCTCTAATGGCCCAAAGAAGGCTCTTATATCGATACCAGTTCTAGCAGCCCAAACACACCTAAGATGCTTTGGGTTACCTAGAGCAACTGTCAATTCATCCCTTGTGCCTTCAGTGATGAACTTGCCTTGTTTCCTTTTCTCGTGGAGCTCTCAGTAATCATCATTATTAGTAATTGGTAAGTAAAACATAACAATCATAAATACTAATTTCTCTAAGAGTTGAACTTTACCATTTTGTTACTCGCCTCAACAGTTTCAGGGTTGGTTATATCTCCAGATTTGATTTTCTATCAAACTATCCATAGATCATCATGAAGTAGGTGTTCAATAGTAGTAGAGGACTCAACAGTCCCAAAAGTAGGCTACTAAGAAGAAGACGCCTTTAGTATCTTTTAGAAAAGATGTGCATAGCCAGCTGGACCCATTGTGTGGTTGTGTACATTCTTTGCACACTTTTCTCTTTGAGCATTGATTATAGGCTAGTTAGTCCAAACCATATGTTACACATGTAATACAATAAATTCATTATGAGGAGCGAGACTTAATACCTTGAATTTGTTTATTTGTCTCTTAGCAACAAACACTCCCACACCTTCGGGTCAAGATAATTCCATTGCTCAATGACTGACTTCTTCTTGTTATCAACTTTTTTTATGTATTCTCTTGACAAAGTTATCCTAAAATTCCTTAGTACCCTACTACAATGTTGCATCGCCTTTTTATGATGCAGTTTCTCATCCAGTTCAAATATGCTCTACAAAATGCACCATATACTTAATGGAATATTATTGAAAACATAATTATCAATAACTTTAAAAATAGAATTATAAATGATAATGTCTCACAAATATTTTATTCCATATACAATCTTTCTTGTTTGGACCAACTTTATGCCAAGATTCTACATTTACATACGAGTCAGAACCCCTAGATATGACACACAAGAATTGTGGTTCTTCCCAATAGGATTTGCTTGATTATTAAACTCAATGAACAGATTCATCATGTTACCCCTTTTCTCTAATAACTTGTTCACAATGGTGATGCCTCGTACTTTTGCACACTTACAATGTTGCGCATCAAGCTCAACAAGATCCTCAGGGCACACATCCTCATGCTAAAATTGGCAAAACACCCACATAAGTCATTAAATGATATAACTTTTAAATTTGATAAAATAATACAACAAGATAGACATTGCAAAATGCACATCTTTGTAATAAAGAAATACAACTTACAACAGTGTCAGGGTTCTCTCGGCACACATTTTTAGGGTGCTCATGCTCATGGTAATCATCATCATGATCATCAAACTCATAGTCAGACGCCATATGAACTAATGTCATATCAAAAATAGCCAAACAATGAAATATAGGTGATAAAGAATGTAAAATATTTATCTAAGATTCAAAAAATAAAATCATGCCTCTAATATTTGGATCTTGTATCAATTAACATTCCTTTAGTGTGATTTCCATGCATATATAAGCCAGTGTCAACTTCAATATTTGGTGTTGGCAAGCCAATTGATAATGGACCAGAGTCATCATACTTGTCATAGTACTCTTCTTCATCTATAGGATTTGAAATGAACTACCTTTTACCATGAAGAACAACAAACCATTTTTCATTTGTAGGATCATCAACATAAAATACTTTCTTTTCCTGTGAAGCCATTATGAATGGTTCACCCTTCTCGCCAATCTGTACAAAATTCACTAATGAGAAATCTAATTCATCCACTACAACTCATTTGGTGTTATCAACCCAATTACACCTAAAGACGAAAACTCCAAAATCTATGTAGTCAAACCTTCAAATGTATTCAATAACATCGTCATATGACATTTAAGCTTGACGCGGACTCTTATCCTTCACACTAAAAAAATACAATGAAGATGCTTGAAGGGTGACCCCACTATTTCGGACATCACTCTTATCATCTTGACACTTTTTGTAATATGAAAATACATTTATGTCAAACCCTTCATAAGACATAACATTCATTTTTGGTTTAAAGGTGAAACATTTCATATTTTCAGCAACTTTATTTGGTGTTTGAGATAGTTGACGTAAAATTTTATCTTCAAACCACCTAATAAATGTCTTGTTATGCTCTCTAGATAGCCACATTGAATTGGCTCGAGGATGTTGTGTCTTGATGAAATTGGTATATTCAGTGATATAAATACTCACGTCATTGATGTTGTGTAAAATATAGAAGTGTGCTTGTTCCTATAGCTCATGACTGATTACTTTCACTCGTTCTCCAAAAGTCCCTCTACCGGAATAGTCCTCAGCATTCTTGTCATTAGAGGAGCTTCATTACCTTTCAGAAAGTCATTGAAAAAGTCCATAACCTCCCTAGCCACATAACCCTCAATAATACTTCCTTTAGGCCAATAAAAATTTTGAACATCACCTTTAAAATCACTCATGTGCCATTCAAAAGGATACATCCAATGCAAGAAAACTGGTCCCAACATTAACACTTCCCTAGTCTAATGGACAACAAGATTTACCATGATATCAAAGAATGAAGGAGGAAAAAACATCTCAGTTGGCATAGGGTAACAACCACTTCTCTTTACAACTTATCGAGATTCTCATGATCAATAACTTTGTTGCATAGACTATTGAAGAAAAAACAAAGCCTTATGATTACAAACCTCACGTGCTTTGGTAGTATAGATTGAATTGCCATGGGCAATATTTATTGTATTAGAGTGTGACAATCATGAGATTTAGGATCTATCAACTTCAGATCCTTCATTGGTAGTAGTCTACAGATATTGGAAGATTATCATTGTGGTACTTTAACATTAAGCAAGCACCCGCAAAACGTTTTCGTCTTCTTTATAAACAATGTGTAACAAGAAGGGGGTAAATATATTTTTCAATCACTACTAACTACTTCTATTAATTTTTTCCTTATTCCCATCTCACGTAGGTCTATTCTGGATTTGACGCATCTTTAGTCTTACCTAGTATGATCAACAAAGTACCAATGACACTATCACAAATATTTTTTTCAACATGCATTGCATCGATACGATGCCTACCTTCCAAACAACTCCAATAAGGGAGATCCCAAAATATTGACCTCTTCTCATATAAAGATTTGTCACTCTGTGTGGGAATGATACATTATGATCTCTTATCGAATGGATTGATAAAGTCTTTTACTCATTCATAAATAACCTCCCCTGATATAGGTTTAGGGGCACTCCATCCTCATTTGACCCATTGAACACTTTGTGCAACCTTTGATAAGGATGAACTTTTGGAAGAAACCTTCGATGACCAAGATATACAATCTTGCTGCCATATTTTAATAATATTGAATTAGTGTTCTCTTCACATATATGACATTATTTGGATCCATGTACACTATATCTAGACAAATTTCCATATACTAGAAATTCATTATAGTGCAAAACAACATAGCGTGCAAAAAATGTCTCTTTATGTGAAGCATCATAGGTGATCACAACTTCTCCCTAGAGTTTCTTTAAGTCATCAATCAGAGGTTCATGATAAAGATCAATATCATTTTGAGGTTGTTTAGGGCCTTATATCAACTATGACAACACAATGTCCTTATTTTTCATAAACAACCAGGGAGGAAGATTGTATATAACAATCATAACAAGCCAAATACTATGTTGGCTGCTCAATGTGCCGTATGGATTCATCCCATCTATACAAATCCCAAGTCTTAGATTCTTTACTTCTTCAACAAATTTAGAGTGCAATAAATCAATCTTCTTCCAATTTGGGGAATCGGACATATGTCATAGGATACCATCATTATTTTTCTTTACCTCTCATGATACCTTAAATTCTCCACATCCATGGGATTGGCAAACAAGCATTGAAACCATGATATTATATGTATATACCACATCACCTTGGCAGGAGAGCTAGTTTTGGACTCCCCCAAACTTGGCATTTTATACCTTGACGCCCCACATTTTGTCAATCTTTCGAATCATCATAGTCCTTTTGAAACAACACACAGTCATTCGAGCATGGATGTATCTTCTTAGCCTTCATTCCCATTGGGTGTAACATTTTCTATGATTTGTATGTTGAGATTGGAAGTTCATTGGCTTCAGGAAGAATTCCTTTCAACAAGGACAATAATGATGTGGAGTTTTTTTTGCTTTATCTATCATTTGCCTTCAGATTATACAATCTCAACACAACACTCAACCTCTTAAACTTAGTACAACCTATGTATAATGGTCTATCAACACCATGCACAAGGTTTCTAAATAAGGAAGTTAGATCATTGTGCTCTAGCCCACAACTATCCAGCATCACATCAACCATGTCTATCAGAATCGATTCGTTCACATCTACATCATTGGTGACAATTTCTTCTTCAATAAAAGTACTGTTATTGACATTTAATAATCTCCTAGTTGGAATCTCTCCATGCTAGTATCATTATGTATAGCTGTAACATACTGAAATCCTTTATGTATCTCTTTGTACTCTTTTCCAATAAGATTTTTCCTTCTTTTTTCATTCCATATGTCTTTGGATCTGATTTAGTGGAATTATGATGGTTATTGGATAAATGTTTCCCGTATATTCTCAACATGGGGTTGTATGCATAAATAACTTAGTTAGATTTTAGATAATGGGCCTAAAGTGCAAGTTGTACACTAAGAAATAAAAAGAATAAGATATTTCGTCCTAGAACTTTCTAGTACTTTTTAGAATAGGAAAAATAAGAGAAAATCCGAATTTTATATAAAGGAGATGATAAATGCAATAATTAGAGGTAATATGGGATTTAGAGGATAAAAGAAGATAATGGGAAATATTTTGCACCAAAAATTTAATTGGAAACCCGCAAGGATAATTTGACACTCAAATTCGTTTTCTTGACTAAAAAGTAACTTAAGGGCCAAGTATCATTTAATTTGGAAGATGAAAGTATATATTAATGACCTTATCAAAAGAAAAGAGGAAATAGGCCAATAAAGTGAAATAAAATATTTAATGCTCTCAAAATAGAAAAATAACTCTAAATTCGTATTCTAAGCATAAAAATAAGCCTTTGGGCAAATTTGCAAATAATTTGGATAATCTTTGAATAATGAGTAAAATAGGAGAGAGAAAGTGTGTAGAATCTTCTATTTATTTAATAAATAAATAAATAATCTCAACTTGTGAAAATAATAACAAAATCATGTTCTAAACAATTAGAAGACTTATGGGTGAAGTTACACAAATTTTAGATAATGTTATCACCTCTTTTGAAGGAGGAAAGAGAAAATGCAATTTTAATTATTTAACCTATCAAACTTTTCCAAAAGGAAAAAATAACTCCATATTTGGATTCTACGCATCAAAATCAGTAAGAATATAAAATTTGGTAATTTTTGGATAATGTTTGGGCCTCCAAACAAGGAGAGAGAAAAACATTTAAATGAATATGCCTTTTAAGTCGATTTTGAATAGGAATAACAGATGACAACTGTTATATCGTGATGATCGTCGATCGTTGGATCTTGATATGAGAATCCGTGGTTGTCTTCTTCGTTGGCCCAATTTGGAAACATATGTCTTGTTTGCCAAGTTTTCAAATCCACTTATCTCGAGTTTTACTCAATGAAATTCAATAATTTTTGATCCTACGAATTCCTTGCGCAATTCCGCACCATATTATTCCAAAATTTTTGTGTTTTGACCAATATTTGGGAAACACCCAACTCATGCACCGCCTCTCTCTACCCCCACCTAGCTAAACCCTAGTATAGGCATCCTTGCCTATAAATAACCATACCCCTAGGTCCTCCGTCATCTTAGCAACTCACCTGTACTTTCAATTTCGAGTTTCGTGGACATCTTGACTTCCATCTAGCCGTCGTATGCTCCTGACCTTGCAACACCTTCTTCTTCCTTTTCCATCGGCCAACGTCTCAATTCCAAGTACTGATGAATTCGACTCTTCTTCTTCTTTCTTTTGAGTACCTAAACGCGAAGTTTGGTTGAGTGTGGTGTTTTTGCCCAAACCGAGCCGATCAAGCTGCTCGCTGGTTTCCATGGCATGGGGAGGAAGATGACACCCTGTTGTTTTACCAAATCACCCCAATCTGTTTTGCTTTGTTGTACTTTTCTCACGAGGGGCATCCTTGTCCTTTGCCCCTTTGCCCCGCCTTTGACCAAGCGTTGACCCTGGCCCACACACCTACAACGAGGGGTCCAGGTTACAGAGATGCGGGACCACCCTATGCTCTCTCCATCTCTCTCTCGCTTGCTCTCTCTCTCATGCCTTGCCTTCGTGGCAGGCTATGATTGGATGAAGTAAGATAAATCATAGAAAATGATTCCAGTGGTCAAAAATTAAAAATAAATAGTGTTTTGAAATTAGGAAAACGAGATCTATCCATTAAAAATGTTTTTGAGGTTTGATTCTGATGTTTGCGTGAAATTATTTTTTTAGAATGATTTAATTAACTAAAAATCACCAAAAATAACTCAAAAAATCGATATCTTCAAAATATACAATATTATATGTCATTTTGATTAGAAAACCCTAACTAAGACAATGGTTATGTTTTCAGAGTCTAATTCAAAGGTTTGTGCAAAAAGTTAGTAAGATTAGGGTTTTAAACCTTTGATGAGTATACTTAATTCTAATTCATAGATCTAATGATGATATGAGTGAAAGTGGGTTCTGATTTCATGTGAAGGGTTGGAAGGTGGTTTCTAGAACTCTTGAGGCTAAGGTATGTGAATCTACCCCCTTCAGTTGGGAAATTATTTATACCTTTTACCTATGTTCCCTAATGAGGCTTAATCTGACCTAATTCATGATTCTTGAAACCTAAATTCATTTATGCCTCAAAAATTAGTTGTAGTATTATCTTGTTTGGGTTTTTATACCCCACTACCTTGTTATATGAATCCTTTGATTAATCTTGCCATAACTCTTTTGCTAGCATGTAGTTATATGTTATATTTAATTGTTAAGTAGAGGTACTTATGTACAACCACCCACAGAGGGCATGTATATAATCGCCCTAGGGGAATGTTTATAATTCTCCCCATAATATTATAGGTGACTGGGAATGTCTTATTCTCCCCTCACCTTAGGTTAGAGGTCTGGTAGCTGCCTCAACCCTGCTTAGTTAGGTAGACATATTAATTTACATGCAAATCCTTTATTTATATTTGTTATTGGCAAGTTTCCTTAATTAAAGCCTCATACTCTTGATGTCTCATCTTTTGATGATTTCCTAGCCTATTTTACTTGTTACAACTATCTTGTCAATTTTAGAATAAACTTGTAACACATACTTTTTCTTCCTTTTTCTCTAGCTGGTTGTCTTCCCAACCACCCAAGTGCCGATGTTGTGCAAGGAGAAGGAAAGGCTTGAAGGAGGCTTTCCTCAGGAGTTGATCTTTAGCGTTTGGAAAGGATGGATAGGTTGCTATAGCTAGATCCTTCTTATCTTATATTTTCTTTTAGAAATCATTCTTGTAATAAATAATAAAAGCAATGTGAAGGCTTATTATTTCTTTATTTCCGCTGTTATTGACATTTTACTATGTATCTGGAATCATGCTTATTTACTTGGAATATTATGCAATCGTCCTTAAAGTCTCTATTTTTATTAAAATTGTGGATGTTTTGTATTTCCTTTAAATTTTAGTAAAGAGGTGATCTCGCCTCTTTACAACATGGTATCAGAGCCTTTAGGCAACTATTAGGGCATGAAGTTGAAGCAAGGGTGTCTAGAAAGGATCAGGGTTTTGGGAGCTGGAAAAAATTTCCTCCGCACCACTAGCATGGTATACGAGGACTCTCATGCCCATATGATACCGGCCAGGCCTGCGCTTATACGAATTGCCCAAAATAGTATGCTTTTAGGCAATAACATTATAGATATCCTTTTCTCATCTCTGTTTCTATTCTCTTCTCATCTATGATTCTTTACTCCTGAGAACCTAATATGATAACCCTAATTGTCAAGAGAGGTGACTTGTTCGACAACGTGAACCAGGAGTCGACCCCTAACGACCCCAACACCCCTGTGACTCATGCAGTCAATCAGGATGCTACGTGTACTTCCACCTTCACGCCTCAACAAGAACTGGCGATGCTACATCAACTGCTGTCCTCCACCATGATGGGACAACTTAACACCATAGCTACTAATGCCAACAAGCCGAGGGAGTTCACCCTCACCAACTTCATCAAGATACAGCCACCCTACTTCAAGGGTGAAAGTGAGCCTAACATGGTGGATAAAGCCGATTACTGGGTGTTGGCCCTGGATCGGACCTTCGAGGGTATGGCGTGCCCTCCTCACCAGAAGGTTTGGTTCACGACATACGTGATGGATGGACCAGCACACGTTTGGTGGAATGGTGTTGCCCGCACTCGGGACACCTCTTCGATGGAGTGGTCCCAGTTTCTGAAGCTGTTCAGGGAGAAGTATATCTGCCCTACTTTCTTGAGGAAGAAGGAGGCTGAGTTTTATAGTCTCAAGCAAGGAAGCATGAGTGTGGACAACTACATACAGAAGTTTCTACTGCTAGTACATTACAACACCGACCTTAGATATGACAGAAGAGCAACCATGTTCTTGGAAGGTCTGAAGTATCAGGTGGGTCGGAGCCTCGTCCCGCAGCTGCCACTTACTTTTCAATAGATGGTGGACAAGGCTCTCGCCATCGAGTCATATCCAAGGTTTCAAGATTCTAATGGCTACAACAACAAAAGCAAGAATCAGAACCAACATGAGAACCACGGACGTGATCGCTGCAACAGGTGCAAGCACCACCATCCTCCTGGCAGATGCCCCGCCAACAATGCACCTGCTATAACATCCCTGACCTGGGTTATGAGTTAACCCTAGATGTTTTGCCTAATAATGTTGAGTAAATGCTTAATATTATCTTGGGAAAAGTAATTAGGGCTCATGAGAAACTTATGTTTCAATTTTGGTCCTGATTGAGCAATGTTGAAGCAATGTTTGCTTATTTTGGACTAAAGTGCAAATTACCCAAATTGAGGGGTTAAATTGCAAATGTTGCATGATAAGATGTTCATCTGATGTTGATACATCATAAGAATAAACATGATATAGTGGTATGGTTTTCACAAGCTTGGGCACCAAGATTAAGCTTGTAAAACAATCCTTGTGCATTAAAACCTAGTTTTGGTGTAATGTGCAATTTACCCAAAACCTAGGGTTCAATATGAAAATTACCACTTCAATAAGGTCCCTATTGTTTCTTGGCGTCATGTAGAGCAAAGAAAATGAGAAGGGAGTCTATTTGAATTAATTTGGAGGAGAGAGAATCTTGATATTAAAATAATCAAGATTTAATCCTAAGTGAAACCCTAATTCAATTTAGGACAAAAATGAATGTATTAATTAAAGGGCCTTAAACCAAAATTAAAATAGTTGGATTTAGATTTGTTTGGATGAGCTTAAAGCCTTGCAAAGGCACGAGAATATCCTAAGGAGGTGAAATCCCACACATCATTATTATAAGAAAAAGAAATATCCACTCACATATGGATATTAATATAATATGATTTAAGGTGCTTGATTTGCTTTTCTTTAAATAATGGATAATTGAGAGTAATAAGAGGAAAACAAGATAGCCTCGTCCCTAAGGAAGACGAGGGGGAAGAGGCGGCCATATTTTTGGGATTAAATGAATTTTATAAGGCACTTTCTCTCTCCTTGAATTTTTTATAAAAAGACCCTTTACAAGCCAAATGAAAGGCTTTTTCATTTGCACTTCTTTCCCCTTGCTTAGAAAATGACCAAGGAGCTGGTGGAGGATCAGTAGGACGACACCCAACCTGTTGGTAAGGTTCTTGACCTCCTTTCACCTTGAATCCATGGTGAAAATAAACAATCAATGCATGGATTCTTCATATCTCGATCTCCTCTTCAATTCTAACCAATTCTTTTCACTCAAAGCTTGAGGACGACCCTTGGAATAGTGAAAGGAGTTGCATCCACCATTGTTTACGTGAGCTTGGAGCTTTGGAGCTCAATTGGAGGTGGGTTTTATAACTTGAAATCCTAACTTTGTTATTGCATTCAATTCCCCATCAAATAATGATCATTTCTCTATTTACAATTATTGATTTGGTTGATTGATGCAATTTCCATGGAAATCACAGAAGGTTTCTTGGGTATAGAGCTTGATGATGATGACATCATCATAAGAACACACCTACCCAAATACCTAGACCAAACGGTTTCATCATGTTTGCCCATTCAGTTTCACCAAACTGTTTGAGAGCAAACAGTTTGAAACCGTTTGAGAGAAAACGGTTTCAAAACCATTTGAAGGAGTTGACCAAGGGTTTACCGTTCAAGAATCCTGTTCCTAATTATGTTCTTTGATAACCCACCAAATTTGATGGATTAATTCCAAAGTAATCATGAGTTGAAGGCTAATCAATTAGGCAAACCCTAATTGGATTAAGTGCTGATTTTCAACTTGATTGATTTGACTTTTTGGGTTATTTAGTCCAAACGGCCTCAAGACCGTTTGGGAATCACCCAAACAGTCTCAAGACCGTTTGGGGATAAAACAAGACCGTTTTGAGGTCTAGGGTTAGGCATGGTTGACCAATTGAAGGTCTAAAGGTACCAAATCACTTTGCAATTAAGTGCTGATTTGATTATCAACTCAATAGCTCAAACCCTAATGATTTTTCACTAGAATCCAAGGGTTGGATGAGCCAAACGGTCTCAAGACCGTTTGGAGATCATCCAAATGGTCTCAAAACCGTTTGGAGGTCACCCAAGACCGTTTGGAGGTCTAGGGTTGAGTATGGTTAAGCAATCGAAGATCCAAAGGTACTAAGTTGAAGTGCAATCAAATGCTGATTTGGTGATCAATCTAATGATCCAAACTTTGATTGATTGACTTGGATTTTGATGTTGACATGGGAAAACGGTCTCAATACCATTTGGAGGTCATCCAAACGACTTCAAGACCATTTGGGGTCAGGTCAAGCCCAATTTGGATGATGGTCCAACGGTTTTAAAGTAACTAGTTTCACATTGGTTAATGTTGAAGGATCATCAATACCAAACCCTAATTCAATTGATTCAAACCCTAATTGATGATCAATTGAGGGTCAATTGAGGGTCAAATCAGTTGAAGGTTGACCTACTTAACTCAATTGAAGTATGGTGATAGGTCCAATTGATGATTGGATACATGAATACAATTATTGAAGGAACCAACATTGGATAATTTGATTGGTTGAGACCATATTTAGTCCATGCGGTTTTGAGGAGATTTGGACCAAATGGTCTCAAGACCGTTTGAGTCCAAACAGTCTCAAGACCATTTGGGACCAAACGATCTCACACCGTTTTGAGACCCAAAGTGAAAACGGGTTCATTACCTACTTTGTCCAATTGGTTTCAAGTATAACTTGTTCAAATGGTTTTCAACCAATTGATTTATGAGAAATAAGATCATTGATGGTCTAAGTAATTAATATTTTGAAGATCAATATGGTTAATCCATTTGAGTATCTCATGTAATTGAAGGTCCAATATGGTGAACCCATTTGGCTACTTAATGCAAGTGAATATTTCAATGGTTAACCCTAGCTTTGTGTACTCAAGTGAAGAGTTGACCTAGATTAATCTTGGAATAGTTAACATCCTAGTGAGGATGAGAGGGAGAGTGAATGGGAGAGATGATTTCTTACTTAATAATTCCTAATGCTCTCATTGTGAATAAATGTGTAATAAGGGTTTGATTTATAATATGAAATCATGAAATCTTCATTAAAGAGATTGATGTACCTTGATCCTAAATTAGAACAAGGTTATGTGAAACCCTAATTTAAGGGCAGTGCTTAGTGAAACCATAATCTAGGGTGATGATGTAACCCTAACTTAGGGTTACAATGTAAGAAACCCTAATTTAATGGGAATTGTATATCCTAACCCTATTTTGGGTATGAGGAAAGAGAAACCCCACTTGGATGTGAATGGTAAACCCTAATTCCCTATAATGGGACAAAGCTATATGAAACCCTATTATAGGGTATATCTATTAAAGCTAATGTGAAGCCTTAACACTGGGTGATGTGATGTGAAGTCTTAATTTCACATAATACTAGGTGAAACCCTGATATATAAGGATTTTATATGAAACTCTAATGAAGAGTGATTCTAGATGAAATCTATATATGTTTGTGAGATCCTAAGTGAATATCAAATTATAATGATGGAAATCCTATTCCTATTAATGGAATGGTGATTAATCTATTGACAAATGAAATACTTAAAGCGGTTGATTATGGATATCCTTATATGAATAGTCCCTGACTCAAGGGTGAGTCCATATCTTTGGCAATGGTTGTGTATTCTAAAATAGAAGAATCATGACCAATACATTGTATAATGAATGTGATGATCTAGTGCACAAGTATTAGGATGAGTGATACCCTAATACAAGCTAAGTGAATAAACTCAAGAAAGATGACGGTGTTGAGGGAAGTGATACATCAAGGTATGATAGATATCACATCCAACACCCCAATTCTGATAAAGATGAGAAAGAAACTCATACTTTGTGTTAATAATACATTCAATGATGAATGATGAGGATATATAAGTATGTTAAATACGTATGATATCTATGTTTGGTTTCTAGCTTTGAGAAGCAATGGAATAGGGCTGATCATTAATGATATGATCTTAAGAACCCAAGTGGTTATTGCTTATTTATGGATAACCCTAATGTAGGGTACTGATGTGAAAGAGAAATCATGAACCCTAAAAAGGGATGATACTGCTCAGTGTTGTATGATACTGATATGAAAGTATTATAATTGTTATCATGAATACTAATCATGCAGGGATGATGAGATGAGAAGCATAGCCAGGTATGGGCTATGATGCTTGTTTATTAAGAATGTTTTATAGGCTTTATAAGCCTTTATATGCTTTGTGTAGTAAGAATCATTGAGATTTGTGTACTATGTAAAATACATTGTTTAGCAAGAATTATGATGTCTTTGGATAGATGATTTGAAGGTAAAAAGTTACCTAACAAGTAGTAATAAGTATCCTATGGTGAGTTATGGGTTCAAATACCCAGATGCTATAATTATGATGATGAACTTGTTAAGAAGAGGAAATGTACTTGGTGAGTTGAGGGATTAATATCCCAATACTTTGTGAAAAGAGTATGGCTACAGGCCATGACTGCACAATGACAATGCTAGGTAGTAGATATATGATCTAAGCCTAAAGATAGTTAATGTTGTGGTAATGATGCTATAGTGAATAAATGATATACATGCTCTTCATATTCCTTAATGAATAAGTGACATGTGGCTCTTTCAAGTTATAGCTGAAATGTTTTAGATAAGAATAACACTCTAATCTGTTAGATATTGAATTAGCTGTTGTTTATCAAATATGATTCCTCTGTGCATATTTATCTTCTTAATGCTGCAATAATAATGTTGCTGGCGGAGAGTTATATCTCCCACTAGGACAATTTACAATTGTCTCACCCCTGTGGGAACTACATTTTTAGGTGGACGCAGACGAGGAGACAGGAATCCTTTAGTAGGTGTAGGATAGCAGAAACAGCAGCAGGGATAGTTGTGAAGTCTCAAGTGGAGACACTGGCTGTTATGCCTTGTATAGATGTAGATAGAGACCTATGTGTCGTCTTTGTACTCTCAGGTCCTCGGAGTAGTAGTTAGTGCTTTTGAGATTTTGGCTTAATGCCTAGAGATTTTGAACTGCATGTGTTTAGCTTGTCAAGACAGTTAATGCTTGTAATTCTCAAAAGGAGATGATACAAAATATGTACCTGTGAACAAGAATGTAATTATGTTACTTTGGTTCTATGTGAGAAAGTTTTCCTTTGATGGATCTTTTGATGTAAAGGTTTTAATTTTTAGTGATTTTTAGTAATCCGTTGCTTAGTGAACGCTTCCACATTAGTTAATCTTGTTTTCATGAGTTGTATGCCACAATTAAGTGGTATCAGAGCTCTAGGTTTGCTGAGTCTACAGAGACATAGGACTAAGGTTGTAGAGTCTGTTCTAAGTGTCTTCCAGTTTATCTGATAGTATCTTCTACTCACATAGTAGAATAAGAACTTGAAGATGTCTGGACAACATGAAGAACATGCTGCTGAGGGCAGAACTGCTGCACCAGAAGGAGGTGCAAGAAACCATAATAGGGAAGGGCCTGTATCTGAACAACCCCAGATTGACCCAACTGTGATAGCAAATCTAGCTCTACATGCTCTATTTGCAAAATTCCTGACAACCATGACACATATGGCAGACATGATGCCACCACCCGCACCTAGGGTACCATCCCATCATGAGGGTTATGGAGACGACAAGACTTTCGAGAGACTTCACCGGGTTGGAGCCATATACTATGCTGGTAGATCTGATCCAGCAGATGCTGATATGTGGCTGACAGAGCTGGAAAAATCTTTCAGGATCCTTGATATTCCTAAAGCTGAGAAGGTAAGACATGCAGTATACCTCCTAAAAGGAAGTGCTGGTCACTGGTGGATGATAGAGGAAGATAAGAGACCAGGTGAAGAGATTGGATGGGAGGTTTTTCGATGAGAGTTTGTCAGTAGATATTTCCCTAAAACTTATCTAGATGAGAAGATATCTCAATTTGAGAAAATCAAACAAGGACAGATGAACGTTAGCGAATATGAAGCTAAGTTCATGGAGTTGTTGCAGTTTTGTCCGCAAATGGCAGTTAGTGATGAGGAAAAAATTCGGCATTTTGAGAAGGGGTTGAATGCTAAACTAACGACCCCTGTGTCTACTTTAGAGAATAGGGAGAGGTTTGCCACCTTTGTGGAGTCGGTAAGGAGGATAGAGAGGTCTGAAATTGAGAAACGACAAACTAGTGGTAAGAAGGTGTACACTCAGCCTCAAGAGCAAAGGTATGAAAGTTTTAAGAAATCGAGATTTTTTGCATCGACAACATCATCGAGATTCCATACTCAGACGCAATGGATGTCAAATAGGGGTAGGGATCCTAGTAATGCTCCAAGTAGAGCCTCTGACATAGCATCAACATCGGTGACTAGATCTCGTAGACATTTTGCGCCCATGATCTGTTACCAATGTAGACAACCAGGACATCTGGCAAAGGATTGTCCAGACGGGAATATGAGAATGACTCAACCTCAGGGGCAGAGTCAACAAGGCTCACAAGGGAGGCAATTCCCTAGTAACAATAGAGGACGTGGACAGACGTCCCAAATAGCTCAGAGGAAATAGTTTTGTTTTGATATTTCATATAATGATTCTATGTGTTAAAGACATGAAAGCACTTAATTTTTGAATTCCTTTGACTAGTCCTATAAGGACACAAGGGAGATGAGAAATTATATCTTACTCAGTGTTCCTTAAAATGTTTTATAATCTTCCTTATCTGTGTGTTGAAGAATGAGATATAGAAGTGATACCTGAAGAAAATTCAAGAATGGAAAATCATGTGCGTATAATAATATGAAAAGTGAGGAGTATGATAGCAAATAAAGTGCATACTACCTAATCTCAATACTTATATACCCTAGATAGGTATATGATTATTGTAGATAACGCAAGTATGAATCTCTTAGATTGTTATCTTTTTGATTACTCTGATCAAGTAGTCATTCTGAAACAATCTAGAGAGTATAATGGAATTAAGTAAGAAGAGCCAAGTGAAATTTTTTCCAAATAAACTACTTAGTAAACATACTTGGTGAACATACTCAGTGAACTTCCTCAGTGAATACTTTCAAAAACATACTTAGTGAACATACTCAGTGAACTTCCTCAGTGAATACTTTCAAAAACATACTTAGTGAACATACTCAGTGAACTTCCTCAGTGAATACTTCAAAAACATACTTAGTGAACATACTCAGTGAACTTCCTCAGTGAATACTTTCAAAAACATACTTAGTGAACATAATCAGTGAATACTTTCAAAAACATACTTAGTGAACATACTCAGTGAACTTCCTCAGTGAATACTTTCAAAAACATACTTAGTGAACATACTTCGTGAACTTCCTCAGTGCATACTTTCAAAAATATACTTAGTGAACATACTCAGTGAACTTACTCAGTGAATACTTTCAAAAACATACTTAGTGAACATACTCACTGAACTTCCTCAGTGAATACTTTCAAAAACATACTTAGTGAACATACTCAGTGAATTTCCTCAGTGAATACTTTCAAAAACATACTTAGTGAACATACTCAGTGAACTTCCTCAGTGAATACTTTCAAAAACATACTTAGTGAACATACTCAGTGAACTTCCTCAGTGAATACATTCAAAAACATACTTAGTGAACATACTCAGTGAACTTCCTCAGTGAATACTTTCAAAAACATACTTAGTGAACATACTCAGTGAATTTCCTCAGTGAATACTTCCAAGAACATACTTAGTGAACATACTCAGTGAACTTCCTCAGTGAATACTTTCAAAACAATATACTTAGTGAACATACTCAGTGAATTTGCTCAGTGAATATTTTTCAAAACAATATTCTCAGTAAATCTACTCAGTGAACTTGCTTAGTGAATATTTTCCAAACAAATAAAGGATTTCTGAGTGAATTATCTGTGTTAGATATGTATGTTTCTCTTTTGGTAAATATTCTTGAGTGATGATTAAAGTATGCTCTTTTATGCTTTTTCCTTTCAATAATGTGGACATCATATGTTAGGGGTTTATGCTTTGCATAAACATAAAAAGTGATAAGGTGGAATTAATGAAAGGAACTTTGTGTGAATTACAGGTCCATGGTATCTCCATAATATTAAGATGACATGTGGAGACTTGAGGGCATGATTAATGAACAATCTGTCCCTCCTTTTTCCTGGGATTTCGGGGACGAAATCCTGGTTAGGGGTTTATAATTTGTAACATCCCTGACTTGAGTTATGAGTTAACCCTAGATGTTTTGCCTAATAAGGTTGAGTAAATGCTTAATCTTATCTTGGGAAAATTAATTAGGGCTCATGAGAAACTTATGTTTCAATTTTGGTCCTGATTGAGCAATGTTGAAGCAATGTTTGCTTATTTTGGACTAAAGTGCAAATTACCCAAGTTGAGGGGTTAAATTGCAAATGTTGCATGATAAGATGTTCCTATGATATTGAGACATCATAAGAATGAACATGATGTAGTGGTATGGTTTTCACAAGCTTGGGCACCAAGATTAAGCTTGTAAAACAATCCTTGTGCATTAAAACCTAGTTTTGGTGTAATGAGCAATTTACCCAAAACCTAGGGTTCAATATGCAAATTACCACTTCAATAAGGTCCCTAATGTTTCTTGTCGTCATGTAGAGCAAATAAAATGATAAGGGCGCCTCTTTTGAATTAATTTGGAGGAGAGAGAATCTTGATATTAAAATAATCAAGATTTAATCCTAAGTGAAACCCTAATTCAATTTAGGGCAAAAATGAATGTATTAATTAAAGGTCCTTAAACCAAAATTAAAATGGTTGGATTCAGATGTGTGTGGATGAGCCTAAAGCCTTGAAGAGGCACAATCATATCCTAAGGAGGTGAAATCCCACTCACCATTATTATAAGAAAAAGATATATCCACTCACATATGGATATTAATATAATATGATTTAAGGTGCTTGATTTGCTTTTATTTAAATCATGGATAATTGAGAGGAATAAGAGGCAAAAAAATATAGCCTCGTCCCTAAGGAATATGAGGGGGAAGAGGCGGCCATCTGTTTGGGATTAAATGAATTTTTATAATGCACTCTCTCTCTCTCCTTGAATTTCTTATAAAAATACCCTTTACAAGCCAAATGAAAGGGTTTTTCATTTGCACTTCTTTCCCCTTGCTTTGAAAACGACCAAGGAGCAGTGGAGGATCAGGAGGACGACCCCCAACCTGTTGGTAAGGTTCTTGACCTCCTTTCACCTTGAATCCATGGTGAAAATCAAAAATCCATTCATGAATTCTTCACATCTCGATCTCCTCTTCAATTCTAACCAATTCTTTTCACTCAAAGCTTGAGGACGACCCTTGGAATAGTGAAAGGAGTTGGATCCACCATTGGTGACGTGAGATTGGAGCTTTGGAGCTCAATTGGAGGTGGGTTTTATAACTTGAAATCCTAACTTTGTTATTGCATTCAATTCCCCATCAAATAATGATCATTTCTCTATTTACAATTATTGATTTGGTTGATTGATGCAATTTCCATGGAAATGATAGCAGGTTTCGTGGGTATAGAGCTTGATTATTATGACATCATCATAATAACACACCTCCCCAAATATCTAGACCAAACGGTTTCATCATGATTTCCCATTCGGTTTCACCAAACCGTTTGAGAGCAAACAGTTTGAGACCGGTTGAGAGAAAACGGTTTCAAAACCATTTGAAAGAGTTGACCAAGGGTTGACCGTTTTAGAATCATGTTCCTAATTATGTTGGTTGATAACCCACCAAATTTGATGGATTAATTCCAAAGGAATCATGAGTTGAAGGCTAATTAATTAGGCAAACCCTAATTGGATTAAGTGCTGATTTTCAACTTGATTGATTTGACTTTTTGGGTTATTTAGCCCAAACGGTCTCCAGACCGTTTGTGAATCACCCAAACAGTCTCAAGACCGTTTGGGGATCACCCAAGACCGTTTTTAGGTCTAGGGTTAAGCGTGGTTGACCAATTGAAGGTCTAAAGGTACCAAATCACTTTGCAATTAAGTGTTGATTTGATGATCAACTCAATAGCTCAAACCCTAATGATTTTTCACTAGAATCCAAGGGTTGGATGAGCCAAACGGTCTCAAGACCATTTGGAGCTCATCCAAATGGTCTCAAGACCGTTTGGAGGTCACCCAAGACCGTTTGGATGTCTATGGTTGAGTAATGTTAAGCATTCAAAGATCCAAAGGTACTAAGTTGAAGTGCAATCAAATGTTGATTTGGTGATCAATCTAATGATCCAAACTTTGATTGATTGACTTGGATTTTGATGTTGACATTAGAAAACGGTCTCAAGACCGTTTGGAGGTCATCCAAATGACCTCAATACCGTTTGGGGTTAGGTCAAGCCCAATTTGGATGATGGTCCTATGGTTTTAAAGTAACTAGTTTCACATTGGTTAATGTTGAAGGATCATCGATTCCAAACCCTAATTCAATTGATTCAAACCCTAATTGATGATCAATTTAGGGTCAATTGAGGGTCAAATCAGTTGAAGGTTGAACTACTTAACTGAATTGAAGTATGGTGATAGGTCCAATTGATGATTGGATACATGAATTCAATGATTGAAGGAATCAACATTGGAAACTCTATTTTAATTTGATTGGTTGAGACCATATTTGGTCCATGTGGTTTTGAGGAGGTTTGGACCAAACGGTCTCAAGACCGTTTGGAGACCCAAAGTGAAAATGGTTTCAAGTATAACTTGTTCAAATGATTTTCAACCAATTGATTTATGAGAACTAAGATCATTTATGGTCTAAGTAATTAATATTGTGAATATCAATACGGTTAACCCATTTGAGTATCTCATGTAATTGAAGGTCCAATATGGTGAACCCATTTGGCTACTTAATGCAATTGAAGATTTCAATGTTTAACCCTAGCTTTGTGTACTCAAGTGAAGAGTTGACCTAGATTAATCTTGGAATAGTTAACATCCTAGTGAGGATGAGAGGGAGAGTGAATGGGAGAAATGATTGCTTACTTAATAAGCCCTAATCCTCTCATTGTGAATAAATGTGTAATCAGGGTTTGATTTATAATATGAAATCATGAAATCTTCATTGAAGAGATTGATGTACCTTGATCCTAAATTAGAACAAGGTTATGTGAAACCCTAATTTAAGGGTAGTGCTTAGTGAAACAATAATCTAGGGTGATTATGTAACCCTAACTTAGGGTTAAAATGTAAGAAACCCTAATTTAATGGGAATTGTATATCCTAACCCTATTTTGGGTATGAGGAAAGAGAAACCCCACTTGGATGTGAATTGTAAACCCTAATTCCCTAAAATGGGATAAAGCTATATGAAACCCCAATATAGGGTAGTGCCATTAAAGCTAATGTGAAGCCTTAACACTGGGTGATGTGATGTGAAGTCTTAATTTCACATAATACTAGGTGAAACCCTGATATATAAGGATTTTATATGAAACTCTAATGAAGAGTGATTCTAGATGAAATCTATATATGTTAGTGAGATCCTAAGTGAATCTCAAATTATAATGATGGAAATCCTATTACTATTAATTGAATGGTGATTAATGTATTGACAAATGAAATACTTAAAGGGGTTGATTATGGATATCCTTATATGAATAGTCCCTGACTCACGGGTGAGTCCATATCTTTGGCAATGGTTGTGTATTCTAAAATAGAAGAATCATGACCAATACATCATATAATGAATGTGATGATCTAGTGCATAAGTATTAGGATGAGTGATACCCTAATACAAGCTAAGTGAATAAACTCAAGCAAGATGAGGGTGTTGAGGGAAGTGATACATCAAGGTATGATAGATATCACATCCAACACCCCAATTATGATAAAGATGAGAAAGAAATTCATAGTTTGTGTTAATAATACTTTCAATGATGAATGATGAGGATATATAAGTATGTTAAATACTTATGATATCTATTTTTGGTTTATAGCTTTGAGAAGCAATGGAATAGGGTTGATCATTAATGATATGATCTGAAGAACCCAAGTGGTTATTGCTTATTTAAGGATAACCCTAATGAAGGGTACTGATGTGAAAGAGAAATCATGAACCCTAAAAAGGGATGATACTGCTCAGTGTTGTATGATACTGATATGAAAGTATTATAATTGTTATCATGAATACTAATCATGCAGGGATGATGAGATGAGAAGCATAGCCAGGTATGGGCTATGATGCTTGTTTATTAAGAATGTTTCATAGGCTTTATAAGCCTTTATATTCTTTGTGTAGTAAGAATCATTGAGCTTTGTGTACTATGTAAAATACATTGTTTAGCAAGAATTATGATGTCGTTGGATAGATGATCTAAAGGTAAAAAGTTACCTAACAAGTAGTAATAAGTATCCTATGGTGAGTTATGGGTTCAAATACCCAGATGCTATAATTATGATGATGAACTTGTTAAGAAGAGGAAATCTACTTGGTGAGTTGAGGGATTAAGATCCCAATACTTTGTGAAAAGAGTATGGCTACAGGCCATGACTCCACAATGACAATGCCAGGTAGTAGATATATGATTTAAGCCTGAAGATAGTTAATGTTGTGGTAATGATGCTATAGTGAATAAATGATATACATGTTATTCATATTCCTTATGAATAAGTGACATGTGGCTCTTTCAAGTTATAGCTGCAATGTTTTAGATAAGAATAACATTCTAATCTGTTAGATATTGAATTAGCTGTTGTTTATCAAATATGATTCCTCTGTGCATATTTATCTTCTTAATGCTGCAATAATAATGTTACTGGAGGAGAGTTTTATCTCCCGCTGGGACAATTTACAATTGTCTCACCCCCGTGGGAACTACATTTTTAGGTGGACGCAGACGGGGAGATAGGAATCCTTTATTAGGAGAAGGATAGCAGCAACAGCAGCAGGGATAGCAGTGAAGTCTCAGGTGGAGACACTGGCTGTTATGCCTTGTATAGATGTAGATAGAGTCCTATGTGTCGTCTCTGTATTCTTAGGTCCTCGGAGTAGTAGTTAGTGCTTTCGAGATTTTGGCTCAATGCCTCGAGATTTTGAACTGCCTGTGTTTAGCTTGTCATGACAGTTAATGCTTGTAATTCTCAAATGGAGATGATACAAAATATGTACATGTGAACAAGAATGTAATTATGTTACTTTGGTTCTATGTGAGAAAGTTTTCCTTTGATGGATCTTTTGATATAAAGGTTTTAATTTTTAGTGATTTTTGGTAATCCGCTGCTTAGTGAACGCTTCCGCATTAGTTAATCTTGTTTTCATGAGTTGTATGCCACACCTGCCCGTAATGACAACCGTCCTCCACTGACCTGCCATGAGTGCAGCCAAGTCGGGCACATCCGACCCAACTGGCCACGTTTCCAGCAAGGGCAGAATAATGCCCAGCAGTCGCAACAGCCAAGACAAAAACCGCCTCCGTAGAACAACAATAACAACAACAACAACCAGAACCCGAGGCGTCCACCAGTGGAGAGGTGGAATGGGAGAGTGTTTGCTCTCAATGCTAAGGAAGAACGTGAAGGCAATGACGTGATTGAAGGTACACTACACCTTAATATGCATCCTTTAAAAGAACTGTTTGATTCTAGCTCCTCAAGTACCTTCATATCTTGTCAGTTTGCCTCTATGCTAGAAATAAAATCTGAGTTTATGGATCATGTATTAGATGTAAAAACCCTAGTGGTAAGATCTGCTCCTCGTACCTCCAAATTCCTACCATGGACCTCTGTATATCTAGAATAATGATTCCCACAGATTTTTTCTTGCTTGATATGACCGTCTTTGACATCATCCTGGGTATGGATTGGTTAAAGAAGTATAAAGAAGTTTTGTACTATGAGGAATCCAAGGTAAGATTGGTTCATCCTGCTGAAGGAAAAGTGTGTGTCAAGGGCAAGAAGCGGGAAGAGAGACAGTTTGTCATCTCTGCCATTAAAGCTGAAAAGCTTGTCTCGCAAGGATGTACAACTTTCCTAGCCTCCATTGTTCATGATGCTACACCTCCTGCTCTAGATCACATTGATGTGGTGAAGGATTTCCCGGATGTCTTTCCCGAGGAGTTGCCCGGGTTGCCGCCAACTCGCGAGGTGGAATTCTCCATCGAGCTTATACCTGGAACTTCACCGATATTGAAGCCACCCTATCGCTTGGCCCCTGCTGAGCTGGCTGAGTTGAAGAAGCAGATTGAAGAGCTTCTCCACATTGGATTCATTTGCCCTAGTGTTTCCCCTTGGGGAGCCCCTGTCCTGTTTGTGAAGAAGAAGGATGGATCAATGTGGATGTGTATGGACTACCGCATACTTAACCAAGTGACAGTGAAGAACCGTTATCTATTGCCACACATCGATGACCTATTCGATCAGATGAAGTCAGACATGGTGTTCTCTAAGATGGATTTGCAAAGTGGTTGCTACCAGATGTGTGTGAAGGATGATGATGTCCCAAAGACAGTGTTCAGAACTCGTTATGGGCATTATGAATTCATGGTCATGCCTTTTGGTTTGACAAATTCCCCTACTGCGTTCATGGACCTGATGAACCGCGTATTCCGCCCATATATTGACAAGTTTGTAGTGGTGTTTATCGACGATGTTTTGGTCTTTTCTGAGACATTAGAACAACATCACAAACATCTGTGGATTGTACTCAACACATTGTGAGAAAACCAATTCTATGCAAAATTCTCAAAGTGTGAGTTCTGGATAAAGGAAGTTATGTTTCTTGGTCACGTGACTTCTGTCGGTCATATAGCCATCGATCCTATGAAGGTAGAAGCTATTACAAAGTGGAATGCTCTAAAAAACCCATCTGAAATCTGTAGTTTCCTTGGTCTAGCCGGTTACTATCGGAAGTTTATCAAAGGCTTCTCTGAGTTGGCCTTACCTTTGACCAAGCTGACTCAAAAGGAGGTTAAGTTTTCATGGACCCCTGAATGTGAGGACAATTTTCAAAAGTTGAAGATGAGCCTGACTTCTGCTCCCGTGCTTTCTTTGCCTGTTGAGGGCTTACCCTATGTCAACTACACTGACGCATCCAGATAAGGCTTAGGGTGTGTTTTGATGCAAGACGGTAAGGTGATTACCTATGCTTCTCAACAGTTAAAACCTAATGAAGCTAATTGTGCTACACATGATTTGGAGCTTGCTACCATAGTTCATGCTTTGAAGATCTGGCGACACTATCTCTATGACAAAAAGTTTGAAGTCTTTTCTGATCACAAGAGTCTGAGATATCTATTGACTCAGAAGGATCTGAACTTGCGACAATGTAGGTGGATGGAATACATTAAAGATTAGGACTTCACCATCACCTATCATCCTGGTAAAGTGAATGTCGTAGTTAATGCTCTAAGTCGCAAGAAGGATGTTGTTTGTGCTGCTATGAGATGTTCAGTGTGGGAAAACCTTGAACATGTGGCTAGCTAGAGACCTCAGCCTGTTGATTCAGTGGATGAACATAAGTTGTGTGTCCATATGGCTAGCTTGACCGTTACACTAACCTGGATCTCAGAAGTCGTGGCTGCACAGTTGGAGAGTTCTGAGCTTGAAGAGATGAAATCTTTAACTAAGAAACCGCAATCTGACTTCTCTATCAGAGTGGATGGTGTTGTCCGCTTTAGACAAAGGTTGTGGATTCCCAATGTTGGTATTCTGAGACAAAAGGTTCTGAGTGAAGCTCATGGGTCCAAGTACACTATTCACCCTGGTACAACCAAGATGTACAAGGACTTACAGTGAAGCTTCTGGGGGAAGAACATGAAGAGTGACATAGCTCTGTTTGTGGCGAAGTGCTTGACATGTTAGCAAGTCAAGATTGAACATCAACAACCTGGTGGTCTTCTTCATCCTCTTGATATTCTAGAATGGAAGTGGGAGAAGATCAAAATGGACTTTGTTACTGGTTTCCCTAAGTCCAAGAAAGGTTATGATGCTGTTTGGGTGGTGATTGATCAGCTTACAAAATCTGCTCATTTCTTGCCTTTCAAGACTACCTATATAGTTGTTGAGATGGATCAGTTATATGTGGAGTGGATAGTTTGTCTGCATGGTATTCCTATTGTGATAGTTTCTGATCGAGACCCGAAATTCACTTCTCGCTTATGGGGTCAGATTCAAGAAGAGATGGGTACTGATCTGCATTTCGATACTGCTTACCACCCGCAAACTGATGGTCAGTTCGAGAGAACAGTTCAGATTTTGTAGGACTTGCTATGTGCTTGTGTGATGGATTGGGGTGGTGCCTGGGATTGGTATCTACCGTTAGTAGAGTTCACTTACAACAACAACTACCAAGCTAGTATTGGTATGCCACCTTTTAAAGCTCTCTATGGTAGACCTTGTCGTTCGCCCTTGCATTGGGATGATGTTGGTGAACAGTCCCTAGTGAAGACCGATGACATGCAGATGATGTTGGAGAAGGTACAACTGATAAAGAAATGGATGAAAGCTCCTCAAGACCAATAGAAGATGTATGCTGATAAAAAGAGGTCTGATGTAAGCTTCTTATTGGGAGACTATGCTTTTTTGAAGAGCATGCCTATATGTTCTATTGCAAGATCTAAAGCAAAAGGCAAGTTGAGTCCTCTCTATGTTGGACCATTTGAAATCTTAGATAAAGTGGGAGATTGTGCATATCGCTTAGCCTTACCTCCTACTTATGACAAGATCCACAATGTGTTCCATGTCTCTGTGTTGAGGAAATATGTGAAAGATCCTTCTCATGTACTCACTATTGAACCTGTGGAGATTCATGAGAATCAGACTTATGAAGAACTACCTATGAGGATCCTTGAATCCTGAGTAAAGCAGTTGAAGAATAAGGAGATAGAGTTAGTAAAGGTTTTGTGGAGATATCATGATTTAGAAGAAACCACTTGGGAGTTGAAAGATAAGATGTTACGTACTCACCCTTCCCTCTTTGTATGAGATTTTGGGGACGAAATCCTTTTTAAGGGGTGGAGTGTTGTAACATACTAAAATCCTTTATGTATCTCTTTGTACTCTATTCCAATAATATTTGTCCTTCTTTTTTCATTCCATATGTCTTTGGATATGATTTAGTGGAATTATGACGGTTATTGGATAAATGTTTCCCATATATTCTCAACATGGGGTTGTATGCACAAATACCTCAGTTAGATTTTAGATAATGGGCCTAAAGTGCAAGTTGTACACTAAGAAATAAAAAGAATAACATATTTCATCCTAGAACTTTCTAGCAATTTTTAGCATAGGAAAAATAAGAGAAAATCTAAATTTTATATAAAGGAGATGATAAATGTAATAATTAGAGGTAATATGGGATTTAATGGATAAAAGAAGATAATGGGAAATATTGTGCACCAAAACATTAATTGGAAACCTGCAAGGATAATTTCACACTTAAATTCATTTTATTGACTAAAAAGTAACTTAAGGGCCAAGTATCATTTAATTTGGAAGATGAAAGTATATATTAATGACCATATCAAAAGAAAATAGGAAATATGCCAATAAAGTGAAATAAAATACTTAATGCTCTCAAAATAGAAAAATAACTCCAAATTCGTATTCTAAGCATAAAAATAAGCCTTTTGGGCAAATTTGCAACTAATTTGGATAATCTTTGAATAATGAGTAAAATAGGAGAGAGAAAGTGTGTAGAATCTTCTATTTATTTAATAAATAAATAAATAATCTCCACTTGTGAAAATAATAACAAAATTGTGTTCTAAACACTTAGGAAGACTTATGGGTGAAGTTACAGAAATTTTAGATAATGTTATCACCTCTTTTGAAGGAGGAAAGAGAAAATGCCATTTTAATTATTTAACCTATCAAAATTTTCCAAAAGGCAAAAATAACTCCATATTTGGATTCTACACATCAAAATCAGTCAGAATATAAAATTTGGTAATTTTTGGATAATGTTTGGGCCTCCAAACAAGGAGAGAGAAAAACATTTAAATGAATATGCCTTTTAAGTCGATTTGTAATAGGAATAACAAATGGCAACTGTTATATCATGATGATCGTCGATCGTTGGATCTCAATCTGAGAATTCATGGTTGTCTTCTTCATTGGCCTGATTTGGAAACAAATGGCTTGTTTGCCAAGTTTTCAAATCCACTTATCTCGAGTTTTACTCAATGAAATTCAATAATTTTTTATCCTACGATTTCCTTGCGCAATTCCGCACCATATTATTCCAAAATTTTTGTGTTTTGATAAATATTCGGGAAACACCCAACTCGTGTGATGCCTCTCTCAACCCCCACCTAGCTAAACCCTAGTATAGGCCTCCTTGCCTATATATAACCATACCCCTAGGTCCTCCGTCACCTTAGCAACTCACCCGTACTTTCAATTTCGAGTTTCGTGGATGGCTTGACCTCCATCTACCCGCCGTATGCTCCTGACCTTATGGCGCCTTCTTCTTCCTTTTCCATCGACCCACGTCTCAATTCCAGGTACTGATGAATTCAACTCTTCGTCTTCTTTCAGCTCTTCTTCTTCTTTCTTTTGAGTACCTAAACGCGAGGTTTGGTTGAGTGTGACATTTTTGCCCAAACCGAGCCGAGCAAGCTGCTCGCTAGTTGCCATGGCACGGGGAGGAAGATGACACCCTGTTGTTTTACCAAATCACCACGATCCGTTTTTCTTTGTTGTGCTTTTCGCGTGAGGGGCATCCTTGTCCTTTGCCCTTTTGCCCCACCTTTGACCAAGCGATGACCCCGGCCTACACACCTGCAATGAGGGGTCCAGGTTATAGAGACGTGGGACCACCCTATGCTCTCTCTATCTCTCTCTCGCTTGCTCTCTCTCTCATGCCTTGCCTACGTGGCAGGCTATGATTGGCCGAAGTAAGATAAATCATAGAAAATGATTCCAGTGGTCAAAAATTAAAAATAAATAGTGTTTTGAAATCAGGAGAATGAGATCTATCCATTAAAAATGTTTTTGAGATTTGATTATAATGTTTGCAAAAAAAGTATTTTTTTAGAATGATTTAATTAACTAAAAATCACCAAGAATAACTTGAAAAATCCATATCTTCAAAATATACAATATTATATGTCATTTTGATCAGAAAACCCTAACTAAGACGATGGTTATGTTTTCAGAGTCTAATTCGAAGGTTTGCGCAAAAAGTTAGTAATATTAGTGTTTTAAACCTTTAATGAGTATACTTAATTCTAATTCATAGATCTAATGATGATATTAGGGAATGTGGGTTCTGATTTCGTGTGAAGGGTTGGAAAGTGGTTTCTAGAACTCTTGAGGCTAAAGTATGTGTATCTACCCCCTTCAATTGGGAAATTATTTATACCTTTTACCTATGTTCCCTAATGAGGCTTAATTTGACCTAATTCATGATTCTTGAAACCTAAATTCATTTATGCCTCAAAAATTAGTTGTAGTATTATCTTGTTTGGGTTTTTATACCCCACTTCCTTGTTATATGAATCCTTTGATTAATCTTTCCATAACTCTTTTGCTAGCATGTAGTTATATGTTCTATTTAATTGTTAAGTAGAGGTACTTATGTACAACCACCCACAGAGGGCATGTATATAATCACCCTAGGGGAATGTTTATAATTCTCCCCATAATATTATAGGTGACTGGGAATGTCTTATTCTCCCCTCACCTAAGGTTAGAGGTCCGGTAGGTTCCTCAACCCTACTTAGTTACGTAGACATATAAATTTATATGCAAATCCTTTATTTATATTTTTGATTGGCATGTTTCCTTAATTAAAGCCTCATACTCTTGATGTATCATCTTTTGATGATTTCCTAGCATGTTTTACTTGTTACAACTATCTTGTCACTTTTAGAATAATCTTGTAACACATACTTTTTATTCCTTTTTCTCTTGCTGGGTGTCTTCCCAACCACCCAGGTGCCAGTGTTGTGCAAGGAGAAGGACATGCTTGAAGGAAGATTTCCTCAGCAGTTGATCTTTAGCGTTTGGAAAGGATGGCTAGGTTGCTATAGCTAGATCCTTCTTATCTTATCTTATCTTTTAGAAATAATTCTTGTAATAAACAATAAAATCCATGTGAAGGATTATTATTTCTTTCTTTCCGCTGCTATTGACATTTTACTATGTATCTGGAATCATGCTTATTTACTCGGAATATTATGCAATCATCCTCAAAGTCTCTATTTTTATTAAAATTGTGGATGTTTTGTATTTCCTTTCAATTTTAATAAAGAGGTGATCTCGCCTCTTTACAATAGCCTTGTACAATCCTGTTGCACATGACATGACTTTTGATTTCATCAATAGTGTTAACTTTCAAGTTGTTACTGCAATGCCTACATGGACAATAGAACCTATCTACAAAATGTTTCCTATTATCCTCCACAAATCTTATAAATTGATCAAGAACAATAATAAACTCCAGGGTGCAGCGATTTGGAATGGACAATCATGATATGTCTCTTTGATCAAAGAGAAAACAAGTATTAGGGTTTAGGGTTTACATGATTAGGGTTTAGGGATTATGAATTAGGGTTTATTATTTAGAATTTAGGGATAAGGGTTTACATATTAGAATTTATGGTTTACATATTAGGGTTTATGGTTTAAAAATTAGTGTTTAGGGTTCAGTAATGAATGTGTGTACCACTTATCCCATTCTTGAACACCTAATATCACTAGTAAGTGTATAATGTGTATTCAGTTTTCAAGAAAATTTTGGTAGCATTTCCCACAGTGCTCCAAGTACACCGATGTACATGGGCAAATGTCTACCAACATATGCACTTAGAGAACAAATGGGGAAGTGTTGACAGAAAATCTTGAAAACTAAATAAAAATGATACACTTACATCTTAAGTGAGATTAAGTGTTCCAAAACATTCCCAAACCGGGGACTATCCAAGATTTAATCCTAATGAGTAAATCTCAGGTGGGTTTCTAGGCCAACAAATTACATGTATATTGTCTTTCCTATACCTATGATCATAGTTTCATAATTCATATCCTAGGTTTTATGTAACATCATTTAATTAATTTCATTCTTTCATTTGAGTTAGTTAATCAAGAGAGAAAGCAAGCAATATTAATTAATTAAGATAAACTAGTAATTGAACTAGAGAAACAAGCAAGAAATAAAGTAAGAAATTAACTAAACAAACCTAACTTAATAAACTAAGAAAGCATTACTTACTCTAATAAGAACTAATTATCATGAATAAGGAAAGCAAGCTAAGTAAACAAAGGCAATTACTAATTATAATGAATAAGGTAAGGAAATTAGTAAAATAGGATTTGAAAAAGCACATGGGGTAGTGCATTTTTAGAGGATATGTAAAAATCAACCTAGATATTTGACTAGGTGTAATTGGAAGAGCACACCTAATCAGCTCTCTTACCTAGGACTAGGGGAAGAAGAGGTAGAGAGTGACGTCCAAGCAGAGAGCTCAAGCTTCAAAAGGTGGATCCAAGCAAAGAGATCTGGCATTCAAGATCTAATGACAGTGGAGTCTAGAAGAAACAATGGTAGTGGTGGCGAGCAACAACAACAGTGACAGCGAGCACAACAATATTCAAGAGGTGTCCAAGCTCCAACGACAACGATGTCCACCAGCAATAGTGGTAATGGCAGTGAGCACAATGGCTCCTCAGGCAGTAGCGGGGTGAGCTCACTAGATAGCAAGATTCAAAAGTGACCGTGGTGAGAAAACCATGAACGGTGGTGAGCACAACAACAAGAGGACTGGAGCAATAGAGAATAGGACCAGCAGAGCACAAATCACCATAGCTGGGTTTCTGGGGAGCAATGAAATAGAGAACGGGGGAAGAAATTTCACGGGTTGGTATTAAGTGGGACATAGTCATCTGTTATTTAAAAAACTGACAACATGTCGATAATTAACAAAGAATCGACACCTAACCTAGTGACTGAGATGTTAGTTTCTTCTAAAAAAGTGATGCAAGAGGCCATTATCTGAACGAAAAAAAATCAGCCTCAGTACTTGTCACAGTCATCGATTACATATATCAATCTGACACCGAACCTAGTGACTTAAATGTTGGATTCACCTGAAAAACCAATGCAAGAGGCCATTATCTAAATGAAAAAAATTGGCCTCAGTACGGACTGAGCCATTGGTTTCTAAATTACAAATTGACACTAGAATGCAATTTGGTGGGGCAAATTTTGTGGGGGTGTGGCGCGAACACTGCGACGCCGATTTCTCTAGGAGAAACTGATACAAATTGTGATATTATTCATGGGTTTTCCTGTGAATTGATGTCATTTTTTATACAAAATCGATGCCACAATATTTTATAGGTGAAATGTATTTTGTGTGATAATGTCTGTCATTGGTTCCTTGGAAACTGGCACTCATCTTAAATTTTTTGGAGGTAAATATTTTCCCCTGAAAAATTGTATTTTGTGAGTTATTTTAGACCTTAGTTTTCTGGAAGTCCAACCGATGTTAATGATAATGCGGTACTTACGTCTTTTCTTAATCAGAAAGACTTTAACAATAGTGACAGTTGTGATAGAGAATCGATGTTGTATGGTATCTAGTGTCGGGTTTTTTGTGAAATCAATGTCAGTAAAAGTGAATTAGAGGCCAGAAGTGTAGTAGCGACCATACATTTTTAGTACCTTCTAAAATTCCTATTGTAGAAGTGTGTCCTACCATCATTAATCATGGCTTATTTTTGCCAAATCTAGAGAAATGTTTCTTGATAAACACACACGACATTGAAACTATTGGTTGTTATTGAGACAACATCCAACCACTTGGTTACATAATTTGCTGCCACAAAAATATACATATACCCATTCGATGGTGAAAATGGTCCCATAAAATCAGTACCCTATACATTAAAAAGATCCACCTCCAACATAGATTATAAGGGTAATTCATGTATGTTGGATATATTTTGTGCACCTATCACATTGAAGCACATATTGCTAGGTATCACATATTATGTTGGGCCAACAAAAATCTAACTATAAGATATACTAGAGGTTTCATTTGAACTATGATGGTATCTTACCAATGATGTATGGTAGTGATGAAAATATACTTAGCCTCTTCTTCTTCTACACACATCTAATTAATCCCATGATCACTTCTCCTATAAAGGTTCATGTCTTCCCAAAAATAGAATTTTGCTTTCTATAGGAACCTTTTTTTGTTTCCAACTATGGTTTAACATCCCTTGATAGGAAGTTTGTTATGTATGAAAACTAGTGAGTGAAAACTTGGATCCTAAAGAGTCTCTCATCTGGGAAAAGCATCCCCTATGTGAATATGTATTCCCCCCTAATTTTCTCTAACCTTGAAATATGGTCATCAATATCATTTTCTAAACTAGCCTTATCCTTAATTCCACAGTCAAACACCTTTCACAAAAATTCACCGAATAATCTTAGATTGGTATTATTCTTTTGGAGTAAAAATTTTAGAGTATCATGCTCTATATAAACAATAACCCTTGACCTTATAGGGTACTGCATAAACTTCTCAAAAAGAAAAAAATTACACCTATAAGTTCCTTGTTAATGGTGGAGTAATTGATTTGAACATTGTTGAGAAACTTAATATCAAATTATATGCAAAAAATTTTACCTAGAGAAGCCCACCAACCAAGTCACTAGCATAATGCCTGATGGTAATGGGAAAGGTTTTGTCTGGTGAAGTGATGACATGGGATGAGGACAACTTCGCTTTGTGTATATTAAGAAGCTTTACACATTTATCATGAAAGTCAAATTTAGTATCCTTCACTAAGAGATTACACATGGGTTTGGTTATCTTTTAAAACCCCACTGTGAATGTTCCACATAGCCCAACATGTCCCAAAAAGCTCCTAATCCCCTTAATAGTGGTAGGTGGTATTAGGTTTAGTATAACATTTATCATAGTTGGGTCCACCTCAACTCCTTTATGTGAGATCTTGTGCCCTACTAGTTTCCCCTCCTTAACCATAAGATGTTGTTTCTCCTAGTTAAGGACAAGATTGGTATTCTCACATTGAGCTTGGATATAATTGCTATTGGTTTTGCAATTCTCAAAAGAATCCCCAAAGACCATAACACCACCCATGACTTTCTCAAGAAATTTTCCAGCCATGTTGGAGAAAATGACAATCATTAGTCTCTGAGATGTGGATGGGGCATCGCATAGCCTAAAAAGCATTCTCTTAAAGGCATAAGTTCCATAAGTGTAAGTGAAGGTCATCTTTTCCTTGTCCTTGGGGGCTAGTTCAATCTGGTTGTAGCCAGAGTATCCATCCAAAGAGAAATAGAAAGGACAATATGCTAGTATCTCAGGCATTTGAGCTATAAAGGTTAGGGCAAAATGTTCTTTCCTAGTGGAATTCTTCAAGCAATGATAGTCTATATAAAACCTCCAAGTAGTGGATACCCTACTTTGGATCAATGTATTATTATGACTGTGATAACAATAGTACCTCCTTTTTTAGCACAAATTGAATTGGGCTAAGTCATTCTCTATTTGATATAGTATATGTCATACATGCATTATATAGTTGAAGTACCCCATTCCTCACAACTTCTTGCATGTTGGGGAAAATCCCCCATTGTGATTGTTCCCTCATCTTTATTTGTGCATGTAAATGGTTGGTGAAATGCCCTTTATATATACTAATATCCCTTCAGACACTCCCATGTGTTACTTTTGTACATGCAAACATTTTTCTTCTTGTCCACGTGCAAGGAAAGTACAAATAATAATAGGGAGTATGGAATCTCTCTTCAATAAATATGATCTTCTTCAATATAAGTCTTGATATGATAGAGTCAATGGTTGCAAATCATCCTTGATAAAAATTCTTAGAACTTCACCATGATTCAAGTATTCAGTGAATCTTATAAATATATTCATTGCACACTTCTATTGGATGAGATTTGACACAACCATACACTTTGTCAACTACATTGAATGACTCAACAACATTCGGTTCCTTTATTTCTCTATTGACATTAAATGTGATTTGCTCATTGAAAAAGCTAAAGACCCATATCTAGAATCCAAATTAATGACTTCCCTCATAGTCTTGAGGAATGGGATTCTAAGTATCATATTAATTGATTCTGCAACAAGAATATCAAGCACCACAAAATCTTCTAATAGTGTATTCTTCTACGTTAACCAAAAGATCATCCACAATTCCTTTTGGATTAACTAAAAGATAATTATGATATTTTCAAGACATGGAAACTAGCTTCGGTTTGCTAAACCCAACATTTTATACACAACAAGTAGCACTAAATTTATACTAACCCGTGATCATAACTTTTTTCTATAAAAATTCAGATTTCCTATTTTACAAGGGATATAAAATGCACTAATATCTTTTTATTTGAGATTAAGGTTAGTTTGAATTCATGGAAATTATATTGGGATGCTACATGATCATTTCAATATAGCCTTCTCTTCTTGGAGAGTGCATCCTTGAGATATTTTTCATAGACTGACATCTATTCAAGAGCTTTAGAAAATGAAATTTGTATATGTAGTTAGTTAAATGCCTTGACAAAATCTTCAAATTTTCTCTGTCACCTTTTCTTGACACATCTTATGCGGGTAAGACACTTCAACATTTTTATTCCTAAAATATGGTGGATTTTTTCTTTTTCTTCTCCTCTTCCACCTATTGAACATGTTCAACATTGATGGTGTTAAATAGCTCATCCTCCATGGTATGTTGCTTTATGCATGCCTAGGCTAAAATATAGGAAGACACTATAATTCTCTCCCATTTTAGGAACTATTTCATTGGAATTATCCCTTTGATTAGCATCAACATTATTAGAAGATTCTTCTTTTCCCTTTATCCCATCTTTCATGGAAATTGCAAGCTACCCAATTTGGGTCTCCTACCTTTCAATGGATTGAGCTTGATTCTGTAGCAGGTGAGAAGTCTCATTCATGTATTAAACTATATTGTTGTTGTGTTTTCTTGACCGTATGTCGATTGTCGTAGGGCAATTAGTCTTTCTCCCTTCATGTGAAATTAGGAAGGATCCTCCATTCAAATTAAACTAGTTTGAATTTTGGTTGTTTCTTTGATTCTTCCATATGTATTTTACTTGTTCCTCACTAGCTTTAGGCTTCATGGATATGGTATAATCACAATCCCGTGTGACAAAGATCACACATCATGACTTGTTAAACTTGACTGACATTGATGGTGTAGAGCCACTTGATGATGTTGTCAATATTGGCATTGAAAGTTGTGATTATCTTAATGCTATGCAAGCTATTGCTCATTCTCTCTACACCTCTAGCTGGCTGGTGCATGGAAATTGCCTCCAGAAATTTCTTTCACTCATTTTCCTTCTTCATCAAATAGTTTTCTCATGTGGAAAAATTAATAGTGGAAGTGGTTTCATGGGGAAAACCGCTATCAAACATGTTGATTTGTGTACACTTGGGCAGGTAGTTGTGTGGACACCATCAAAGAAGCTCCTAATATTTTTCACATGCTTTCGCTAACATTTCTCAATCTTGTTGCTCAGAACTAGAGGTCATCTTTAAAATCTCACTCGTCTTGCTATGTGCAAATAATTTACGTAGGAAGGCAGTCAAGAGGGCATACCATGTTTGAATGGAACCTTTTTCCATTCCTTGCACCGATACCTTTGGTATTCTCATCATGATTAAAGGGAAGAAGTAATCTTCATAGTGAATTGTCAGTATTCCCATTGATATTGACCGTTCCAGTGAGTTCAAAGAATTATTCCACATGAAGATTTGGATCCTCATATATCAACCTAGAGAATTGTTTTTGTTTCATTAAGATGACTAGACTTGGGTCCAATCAGAGGTGTGCAACATAAAAATAGGTTTTACTATCACCAAACAAGATCTCTTTAGGATGTAGGGAGGTGTAGTTAAGTAATATCTTCTCATTTGCCATGGTTGTCGGAGAAATGATCATGTCTTTGAACTTGTTTTTCTTTTTCGTTCTTATCAAAATCACCTACTAGTTAACACAACTTCAATGTTGTCTACAAATTCTATGAAATAATCCCAACTAGACAGAGTGTGAACCATGTATTGTTCCCACTAAAAAAATAATTGGCTTATCTCTCAAAAGATTTAGTACGAAATGCAAGAACTAAACAAGTGTAGAAAATGTATCCCACAAATTTACATGAACAAATAAAATAAGTAAAGGTTGGATTGGAAAAGGTGGCTCCTGGAAATGGTGTAGAAAATTAATGTTGCCTTGAAAAATTATGCACCCTATCAATAAATAAAACCTAAATTACAGTCAGGAGGCCTACAAAAGGATGGATCAACATGCAAAATAGCTTAAGATTTTATCTACTGGAAGCCAACATAATTCTAAGAAAAATAGTCCTAATTGATCATGTAAACTAGACAAGAAAAGTTGGTTGGTTGATAGAGTCCTAACTTAAAATGAAATTGTCATGGATTCTCTTTTAAATGATTAATTCATCATATACATTTGGTGCATAAACACCTATCATTCATGTGATGAAAAATTATCTAAAAAAAATTATTTCCTCTTTTTCACATCTCAAACTATATTGAGATTACATATTTTCACCTATTAGCCACCTAGGTGGATAGATTACTCGCTCTAACCTCAAAATTCTAGCATAAGACATTAGTTCTGATAGATCGTCCCAAAAAGTCTCATAAATCCACTTTCATCACTTGCATAAGGAGACTTAGCATGAATGAATAGTATTCAATTTCATCTCATAGTAATTAAAGCCCTAAATATCATCCAATAGATGCTCACCTCTCTTAAGATATGAATTCAAGGACTTAAGGGATTGGGCCATAGATTCTCAAAACCATTCTCCAATAACTTCTAGTATCGGGCATGATGTGCATGTGATGTGGCACATTGAGCATGAGACTGTGGAAATCAGAATGCGCATCTAGATGTGCACCCCATGCACCAAGTATGCACGATGTGCTTCTTTGTACAAAGGCATGCTCTTGATTTTTATAGTATCTTTAACATTGAAAAAGGTGGAATTTATTCCAGAAGAACCAACATTTACACTCAATTAGTCTAAATGATAGAAAAAGGGTTAATTATTTAATTGCAAGCTCAAAATATAATCAAAACATAATATTTGACCATTAAATGCATTTAGTTAGACCATGAAAAGTAGTGTAAACTACACATGAATACCCATTCAAGGGACGGATGTTGACAGACCACCCTCAATATCTTCCAATCTAGTATTAAGATTTGGTGAGAACATGCACTTCAGGGAAACACTTAGCAGGTGTCCCCTCAACTATAAGTTTCCAAAGCAAAGGAAGACAGATCTATGGAGGCACATACACAAGTTATACCATCAATGAAAATGAGAAGAAGACTGAATGGACCAAGTCATCAATATGCTCTTGGAAGTCCTTGAAAGGATCACATTGAACCATGAAATGTGCACTTTGATAGCCATTCATCAAGGCATAACATACCAAGTCATCAAGGGTCCATTCTATTGGGAACACCCCTTCATGTCAATCAAGAAGACCCTCGATGGGTTCTGAATCGACACCAAGCCATTAAGGGGTGCTCCACATTATTGGCCCATAAGTGACATGGATCAATATGTCTTCTCTAGATGCCCAAATTCTAAAGAGTTTTTCATTATGTAACTTTGCAGTGCTACAAATCCATTGTTGAGACTACAAATAGACTCCGTAGGAAACACCTAGAGAGCATCTTAGATTTTTGTGACTGGAAAGAGACATTGATTTTATAATCTATGATGAGGAATCAATTGCCAACACGATGAATTAGAGTGAAACACATTAAGCTAAGAAATTAATCTTAGCTTTTCACCTAATTTAACGTGTAATAATCACCAGTTGCAAGAAGACATGTCTTATACTGATATAGCTTTAGGATCAAACCCAAAGGAAAATATTGAACATCAATTTATGACATAAGATTATAAAAATATGGAAAACTATCTAATTCCCACACCCCTACAGATAAACTACTTTCTAATCATACTAATGATATAAAATGGATATGAATAGGAGGGCTTATGGAGAAGATAGTGTCATGGAGGAGAGGATTCATGGTCTTTTTCACCAATCCCTGAGTAGGTTGAAATCCCATGTCACGATCTCTTACAGGGCACATCTCCACTTCAAGCCACTAACTCTAATCCCCAAATTTCCTTGATGATGTCTAGGGTTGTGGATGGGAAATATAGGTCATGAACCATTTCCTTGGATGCCCCCAAGTCTTTTTATATTAGTCCACAAAATCTAAAGTCATTCTAAAATTAATCCAACAACTATGAGATGTTTACTGCAATATACATTGATAGAAAATCATCCAATTTGTGGTCTATTTAAGAGGCTGATTGTGGAAGTGAATATACTACTTTTCTAGATAATTAATTCACTCTTCAAATGTATCTTAAATACCTAGTTTTGGTATTATATGTGAAATCTGGAGTAATTTAGTGATTGGGTATGCATTCCACTTAAAGGACTGGGAATTGAACTAGTCGACTAGACAACATAAGACTTATTGTGATGTTTCCAAATTTTTTGAGTTGGTTGACATGGAATTTCCCATAGCTTCTTAAATTGGTCAATCTATTGATCCACAAAATGAATCGGTTCACTTGCAACATTATTTTTTAAGAGTGAGTCGATCGATAAGATATATAATAATATATATACTCATTTTTAGGTGACTGAATTCTGTTTATGAGTTTGAACGTGAAATCTAGAGCCATTTTATTAACGTACTATACTTTCTAGTCGATCACTTGTGAGTGTGAGATCCTCACTCCATGCAGATATGGAATCTTCATTTTTTTTGGAATTTTCATGGAAGAATCTTGGTCTCTCTCCTACACTTACATGAAACTAAAATAAAATATTGAAATACATTTAATATCCAATCTACAAATAAAATACAAAAGTACATTAAATACATAATAAATGCAATAGAATACTAAAAACTCAAACTAGAGAAATATTGAGTGAAATGTATTAACTGTGTATATAAATAAATCTAAAATGCAACTGAAAAAATGATGAGTAGACATTCATCACAACCACAATATAGAGTATTTCTCATCCTTTAGTAACACAAAATCTAAAACACTCTTCAAATAAAAACTATTAACCAATATACATGCCTCATACTCTCATCATGCTTGGGGTCCATACCACAAATATGGCCAAGCTTCCGAACCTCCTGAGATCACGAAGCACAATTTGCCATATCCTCATTCCCAAAATTTCTTCACAACATTACATCCTCACAACAATCCCTAATACCAACATATCCAAGAATTTCAAAAAAAAAAGGAATACCAAAAATCATAATTATGCACACAATTCGACATTAGGGGATGCCAAATGGATATCAATGGATCCTATAACACACTCCTAGCTAGAAATGGAGTGAATGGTGGTATAGAGGAATAATTCACTTCTCTTCTCTAGTTGACTTGAGATTACATTTTATTTATTTAAATACATATATTGCATTTCTTATGTGTGCACATTGACATATTCTCTTTATTTTAGAGATGCATCTTTATTACATAATGAGGGGTATGGCAGAAGTAGACATAGGTAGAAGGAGGGTGTCCCATCCAAAACTTAGAGTTTGTCACACTTTATCATTTTTTTTTTCATTTTGGTGTATGGAAGGTAAGAAGGTGGCAGAAGAAGTGCAGAGTATGGTCTTGATCACGTGAGACAGTAATGTGTATGGAAGGTAAGAAGGTGGAAGAAGTGCAGAATATGGTCTTGATCATGTGAGACACTTATTTGTATGATTAAGTACTTTAGTTTATTCCTCTAGGTCACTACACCTAAATAATAACATGATAAGGGTATGCATGGTAATTACAAATTCATGATTCACTAATCAATAGGAGGAATGATGTGTTTAATTTGTATTTGTTTATCTAATAGATTTCGTCCTTTACAAGAAATACAAGCTTATATTTATTGGCCACAAAGGGTGATTTCTAATCATTGGAATGTTTCAAAAAGATAGTCAAGATGTAGAATTACTTCAAACAAGGAGAATTGTATGACTAATGTTGAATACAATGCAAACATGAATGTAACCTAATCTGACTGGATAATGGAATCAACTAACACTATAGGAACTAAGAACTAAAATGAGAATAATCATAAATTGCATGCAATGGTAATAAACTAATTTTGAATGAAGTATGAAAAACTAACATGGTGGATTCTGTAAAATGGATAGGTGTGGATGGAAAGGAGGATGCACCACCCAACATCCACTCCGGCCTTAGAAATTTTCTCCTCATCAATCAAAATCTAAACTCAAGATGGAGGGGAAGCAATTCTCAATGCTCATCCAGATTGACAACTCAAAGAAGGTCTAATTGAAAGGAACATCGATAAGAGATGAAACCTTGAACATGGGAGCACCATGTTGCAATGTAGCTGATATGTACTATCTCTATTATTCAAGTAATATTGTCTTTCACCTTGTCATCCATTTAGTATGATCCATAAATGCTCCTCCATTAGTAGAGGTAGTGTGGTAGCTATGCATAGATCTATAAGAAGTGGCACAAAGTAGGAGTGATACCGATTTGGTGGCCTCAGGATCTGCTCAAATACAAAGAATGGAAGTGGACAACCTTCTTCTATGGCTAAGGGAGTATGCAATAAATTTGCTACTGGTGCTACCAATTGTGTTAAATTAGGTTCAATAAATTAGGATCTCACTTCTTGTCATCTCCTATATCTGCATGAGGAAGATGTGGTGTTGGTATAGGAGGAACTACCTTATCTATAAAGCACACTTGGTAAATATTCTTATGTAGCTATATATCCTTTTGGTATTCTATGCAATCAACATCATAATGCATGAAATTAGAGGGGTCCTTCACAATATCGACATGTGGGTCTTCCTCCTACATGTAGAACACACCCAACTTTTCCATGGGTTTTATGGGAATTAGACTAGAGAGGAGTTAGGAAAATGAAGTGGTGGTGGCATGTACATGTTCTGTTAGGGTTGTACCTTATCTTAAACAACCAAATATGCAATGGAAGTTGTTTGTTTAGCCGTGTTGGTTGATCATTATAAATATTTGGATGTGAGACTATAAAAGGGAAGGGAAATGAGTCATCAAGACCTATTGCAATGTCATGGTCACTATCTAGCTGACTCTTCTGATATTGACATTTCAAGGACCCTAATGTAAAGAATGATGGAAAGCAAGTACACATCAACCTCTAGCTCCAGTTCCCCAGGTTGTGGTGACTAGGATTGTAAGACCCTTATCCTGGATTTATGGTTAAACATGCTTGATTGATTTAACTTGGTGCTTAATTCCTTAAGAAACCCTTAGTTTATGTTATGAAATCAGTTGACAAAGCTATGTTTCAAATTTGAACCAGTGTAGACTTTGTTTGCTTAAATTTAAAATTTATGTGCTTTTACGGACCATTATGCAATTTCCCTTTCCTAGAGATCTATCTATAACCTTAACACATGTATGTTATGCTATATTAGTACTCTTCATAATGTTTGATATAGTTGCACATTTGGATGCATGGTTGTACCATCAAATTGTTTGCTCTTTTCCCCTTGTAGGTTGACAACTAATGCATTTCCACCTAAGTGATTGAATCGATGGTTTTTCTGTGTAAGATGAGGATCTGATGGTTTCACCATGTGGGTGAAGAATCCAATGGTTTCTCTTTGTAGTATAGGAACTGATGGTTTTTCTTATTGAGTGCACAATCCGATGGAGGATCAGGGTTTGCAAAAATCGCAAAGTATCATGCACGGTTCGATGGTTTCTCTCATGATGCATCTTGATTATTTTCACCAATGCATGAACCGAGTGATATCCTTGGTGAATGAACCAATGGGAGTTCTGATATGCATGAAAAAGAAAGACTTTGGGTTTTGACACATGAAAAGTCAGTTTTTCAACCCTTGATCACCTTTCTCTCTCATCTTGGATATATATACCCCTCTCCTCTCTCAAAAATGAACCCTTTTCACCCCTCATCTTGTTCCTGGATGCTTGAGAAGTCCAAATCCATCATTTTGTGAAGTAATAACTCCTTGTAGATGAATCTTGAATGGACCTTGGATGCATGTAGTTCTATGGTTAGAATCAAGCATCTCTAGGATTGTTTGGAGCTTTAAAACCTAGTTTCTTGTCTTCTACATGTAAGATCTTCTTCTCTAATATAGGTTTTATTATATTCTCCTTATTTTCTCTTTATCCATGGGCGAAATCCTAGTATTCTTAGTGGATCTCATGCATATGGTTCAAGAAACTCCTTTTCTTCTCTCTTTTCACCTAGATCTATCTTGTTCTTGAAGATAGAAACTACCTTGGAGCTTTGAGAGTGCAAAGCTAGCGTTTCATCTTCTATCCTTAAGACACCTTTCTGTTTGGACTTTCATATTCATCTTAAGGTGAGTTATTTAACCTTCAACTCATTTTTTGCCTACTTTTAACTTGTTCAATGTAGGTCTTGACCTAGAAACTTGATGTTATGGAGAAAGATGATTTTTTGTACACCATTTTGCATATATATGTGATAGTTGTGTGTTGTTAAACTATCTTTAGATTGTATGCATGTTTCTTATTCTATAATGAAGTACCTTGGTTTTGAAATTATGAAACAATGATCTTTACTTAGTGCAAAGGACTTGTTTCACTTAGTGTAGACGTCGATGGTTTTACTTAGTACTGAAATCGATGGTCTTGCTTAGTATGCAAGTCGATGGATTTACTTAGTCTATGAACTAATGTTTCCACTAAGTATAATAAACAATGGTTTTTCTTTTGGCCAAATCCATAGATGAACTGATGGTTTTTCTTTTAGCTAAGTCCATGAACAAGTCGATGGCTTTACTTTTGGATAAGTCAAAATGAATCGATGGGTATGCTAGTATATGAATTGAAGTTTAGCAGTGTCCCTAAATGAACCGATGGGTATTCTAGTATGTGAATTGATGTTTTTGGCTAAAATGAATGAATAGATGGCTTTTCTATGAGTGTTAAAAGAACCAATGGTTTAACTGTGTATGTAGAATTGGTGATACAAGTCCAAACTACACCTAGGAACCTTTCTTGTAATGGTTAATTGATGATGGTTTAATACTTCTATCTTCTATTGATGTTGAAATGAAGAATGGATAAGTTTTAATGGTAAATGTAATTTTTTAATGTTACTATTGGATATGTGACAACTTTTATATTTTATGAGCCCTTATGCTAAGTCTGAACGCAATAAGTATATTGGTGACATGTTGAAGCCTTTGCAAAATATTTAAATGATAATGATGTTACATGAAGTAATGTTATATAGACTGAGTAACATTTGTGGGTTGTTTAACCCTAATGGAAGTTAGTCATTTTCTGGGATGACAATGGACTAGTACACTATGATGTTGTAATAAAGAATATGTCTCATATGTTTTATATCTTCTGGAGTTGTTATGTACCAATGAATCTATAGGAATAATGTAGGTGTTTGTATGTAACTTGGTTGATGCATCCTAAAAACACTCAATTGGCCTAATTAATCAAGTGATACCCTAACCATGTAGTGCCCTAAGCCGTAGAACTATTATAGTGTTAGGACTTGTTGGATAGTAAAATGAGTATTTTAGAAGGGAAACTCAGAGTCGTATACTACTGAGTATATGCGAGTCTAGGGAGGGTATATCATTGTCATCCTAATTCTAAGATTTTGTAGAGAAGTGTGGGTGATTGAGGATGGCAAGGGTTGTACCTCAGATTTTAGGGTTGAATACCCTAGCTTTTAGTTTTGTGGCATATGTGACTAGGACAAACTAGGATAATTGTAGTTGGACTATTATATCACTACGGTGGACTCATACTGACTGAGGGGAAAAGATATTAGAATTTTGACTCTCCTAGATTTTGTATAGATCTTATTGTGAGTTTACAATGGTCAACTAGTAGTTTATGTGCTACACCTCAAAGTACCCATGGCTTAATAAAATATGTAATTCCACTGTGTAGTATATCTGTTAGGGTTATTCAATGACTCACATTGGATGATAACCCTTGCTTTGCCTCTTCTTAATATATATATGATACATGATGCAGTAAAAGAAATCAACTATACTTATGGTGTTAGCTCTGTCTATTCCTTTGACTATTATATTAATCTTTCAATTATGTAATATTCCTACTTTATCTTTTTAATTGCATAACCTGTTGTAAGAAATAGATGTTGTTGAGAGTTATATCTCTTGCTGGGACATGGGTCTCACCTCATGGGTCACCACATCATTCTAGGTTATTGTCAGCAACGTCGTCAGACCTATGGTAGCGAGGAGCATCTTGGAGATCCATAGTGGTAGAAGGTTGGCTAGTTGTTTAGTGTCCTAGAGTCATCCCTATACTCTCAGGTCTAGATGAGGAAATTTTGTTTATAATGTACATTGACTCAAGTTTTTGGTAGTGTACTGATGTATGTACATGATGTAAATATGTGTATAGTATCTTATACATGTTTTGGTTGAGTCCAGTAAGAAGATATAAAGATACATGGTACGGTGTATGATTTTGTGCAATATGATGGAGCTAAATGTAAATGTTCTTAGACAGTTTGAAGAAGGTTATTTTGGTTTTAATTATGTGCATTTTTAGTACCATGATTAATTATTGTTCGATCATGTTTTGGTTTTGAGTATTCTTGTTTGTGTGGAAGGTTGTCACAAGGATGAGACAAGTATCATCCTCATCATCAATCATGAATGTGAGTTGCTTCATCTTCCCTTGTGAGCTCTTTAATTGACCCTCACATGATACAACTTGCTGAGAGAGTTGTGCATTCTTCTGGACCAATTGTACCTCCATTCGTTTCTCCCAGACTTCTCCATTGGCTAGCATTTCTTATTGGTAATTAGCTAGCCTCATTTGGAGGCAATCCATTCTCTCATCCATATTGGGTGGATCTTGATCAGCATGGTAAGGCTCTTCACCATATCTTAGACAACATTGCTGATTGCAATATACCTCATCGAGATATTGATCTTCATCGAATATATCCTCATGGTAACCCCCTGAACATTGTTAATTAAATTTTGCATCATCATGACAAATAATTGCATAACATATGTCCTCATAACAATCTTCACAATCTTGGTGATTGTCATTGCATGCGAAAGTGATCCTAAACGTTACTGCTCTAACTTGTGGAGTCATCCCGGGGAAGCCCCATATATTATGATCGAAGAAGCTACATTTTTTACATTTTTTAACTTGCAATGCCGATCACTCCATTTTATCTGAATTCCTGAAAATATAAAATTTCACTATCATGCTAGAGAGAAAGATAATCCAATAACACATGTACAACATTTTTTATCTTTTATCGAAATATAGGTACATAAAAAATATAAAAGTCTAGAAGAGAATAAAAACCTAAAAGAATATAAGATTGCTAAAATAAAATATAGAACCAAATTTAAAAATTCCACAAAATCTAAGAATTACAAAACCAAACTAATGAATTAAACACAACTAAAAACTACAAAAAAAACTAAGAGATTCTAAAAAGACTAAAAACTACAAAGTTGAACTAGAATTACAAAAAAACGAAATATTAACAAAATCAAACAAAAAATAAAAAACCAAATAAAATAAAATCTTAACTTCATCTCAATAGACTAAAAAATCCAACATTTCCAATGGACCCCAACGTTGATGACAAAATTTGATATGACGAAATAGAGCACTACATATTCACCTAAGAAATTAATCCTAGGCTTTTACCTAACTCAACGTGAAATAATCACTACAAGCAAGTGAACATGTCTTATAGTAATATAGATTTAGAATCAAACCCAAGTGAAAATTGTTCAGAGAAAATTATATATCTAACCTAAATAAGAAAAATGAATTCAAATTCAATGTTTGTTTAGATTTATAACAATGTGATATAATTAATAGGATGATGGGCTATGTTTCCACCTCTCGTGTCGCATGTCTCATTTATACAACTACTTAGATTGGGGCTAAGGAATCTTTTATCCTTTGAAAGTATGAAACTCGCAAGGCTAGATTTCTCGGCAGACTCGAGGTCTCATTTGTGGTTCAATGATGCCAATTGGTATTCTAATCCTACATTTAAACATATTCATGTCTAGGATCATAACAATCATGCAAGATATGTAGATGGTTTATAGATAATGCAATCCCTCAAATTATAATCAATTGAAATATCCATATGACATTGAATTATAACATGAGAGCACAAGAAATGGGTAGAGGGGCTAATCCCGAAACCCATGTAGATAAAATATTCTCTTATCATGTTCATGATAAAAATATAGAAACAAGAAGGAGAGGCTCATGGAGAAGATAGCATCAAAAAGTTGAGGATGTGTTGTCTTCTTTACCGCTCCCCAAATATTCATCAACTTTTTTGGTCTCCTTCACAAGTTCTACAAAAGAAATTGTGACAACCCTCCACGTGAAATGAGATTACTCAAAACCAAAACACAATTGAACACTAATTAATAATGCTACTAAAAAGGTGAATAATTAAAACCAAAATAAACTTCTTCAACATGTCCAAGAATATTTACATATAGGTCTATCATCTTGCATAAAAGCATACACCATACCATGTATCTTTACTTCTGTTCAATAGCTTCATCCACAACATGTATAAAAAAGATACTATCCACATATATACATCATGTACGTACATCAGTACACTACCAAAAAATTGAGTCAATATACATTATAAACAAAACATCCCCGCCTGGACCTAAGAGTACAAGGACGACTCTAGAACACACTAAACAACTAGCCAACCTTCTTCCTCTATGGATCTCCAAGATACTCCTCCTTGCTACCATGGGTCTGAAGATGTTGTTGATGATCATCTAAAGGGATTTGGTGACCCGTGATATGAAACCAATGTCCCAACGAGAGATATAACTCTCAACAACATCTATTTCTTATAACAGGTTATGCAATTAAATAGATAAAGCAGGAATATCTTAGAATTGAAAGATTAATATAATAGTCAAAGGAATAGAAAAAGCTAACACCATAAGTACAATTAATTTCTCTTACCACATTATATATCATCTAAATATTAAGAAGCAGAAAAGCAAGGGTTGTCATCCAATGTGAGTTGTTGAATAACCCTAACAAATATTCTACATGATTGAATTACACATTTTAATAAGTCCTGGGTAGTTTGAGGTGTACCACTCAAACTACTAACTATCCACTATGAAGTCACAATATTCCCCTTGGTCAGCACGACTCCTCCATAGTGACATAATAGTCTAACTACAATCAGCCTGGTCCGCCCTCTGGATACATGCCATTACACTAAAAACCAGAGTATTCATCCCTAAAATTTGAGGTAAGACTGAAGCCACCCTAAATCACATATATACATCACAGACATGGACTCGACCACTCTACAAAACTTTGGAATTAGGATTACAAGGATATACCCTCTTTGCACCCACATATAATCAACAATATACTACTCTGAGTTTTCCTTTTGGAATATTCATTTTACTATCCAATAAGTCCTGATACTGGAATAGTTCTATGGCTCATGTCACTACATGATTACAGTTTCACTTGATTAATTAGGCAATTGAGTGTTCTCATGCTTCATCAACCAACTTACATACAAACAACTATATTGTTCTGATAAATCATTGGTACATTACAACTCCAAAAGATATAAAACATATGAGAGATATTTTTTATTAGAAAATCATAGTGTACTAGTCCATTGTCATCCATGAAAAGGGCTAACTTCCATTAGGGTTCAAACACCCCACAAATGCTATTGAGGCTATACATCATTACTTCCTATAAGATCATCATTATCATTCAAATATTATGCAAAGGGTTCAACATGTCATGAACATACATATTGCATTCAGAATTAGCATAAGGGTTCATCATTTAAAAGAGTTGTCACAATTTCAAGAGTAATATAAGAAAGTTACCTTTAGCATCATATTTATCCATTCATCACTTCCAATAGAAGATAGAAGTATTGAACCATCATCAATTAACCATTACCAGAGACGTTCCAAGGTGTGGTTTGGACTTGTATCAATAATTCATCATAAATCGTTAAACTATTAGTTTCTTTAACACATGTAGAAAAGCTTTGAGTTCATTCATAGTGTGCGCTCTGATCTCCAAAACACAGAATAAACATAGTGGAAGTGATTCGATTAACAGTGGAATACGAAAAATTACCGGAAATTAAAACTTTTTGAGACAAGATCTTGAAATTCATAAAACTTCTTTTATAAGAAACAAGATAAACATTTTACATCTCTGTTAAATCACTTCTTGAGTGATTATACACAACCAGATATAAAATCTCAAGGTTCAAAACCAAAATCTCAGACCAACTAATTCCAAGGACCTGAGAGTACAGAGACGGCATAAGACTAACTAACTACATGACTCAGCAGTCAGTATCTCCACCTGAGATTCACTGCTGCTCCTGATGCTATTGTTGTTGATATTGTTCACCTGCAGATTGGTTCCTTCGTCCTCGACGACCACCTAAAAAGTTGAAATCTATGGGGTGAGACAATTTTAAATAATTGTCCCAGCGAGAGTTATAACTCTCCGCCAGAAGCTTTGTTATAGCATATAAAGAATAACATAAGCAAGGTAACTTAAAACATCAACAGTAGGTTTGACAAAGTAAAGCAACATTTACTTAAGCAATCACTTCATTAAAACATATGAAGAACATGTATGCTAGGTACTTGAACAGGATAATGATGTAAACAATGTAACATCAATCATTGTTTATTGTAGTTCAACCTAAGCAGATATACTACTCGGTTGATTATGTTTTACAAATATTATTATGCCCTGCGGAGATGAGGTATACCACTCATACTCCAACCGATCACTATTAAGTCGCATCGATATCATACTTAGGTCATCAAAAGATCCAGATTCTTATGACCTCATCTTCCTCAGTTAGAGTGAGGATCAACATGCAGGACATCTAATGTCTCTACTAATATAGCTTACCAGGGTATTCTGGCACTTCGTTATTAGAGTCACAGTAGCATTCTGTATTCTCTTCACTATCAAAAGATTTCTTGTTTATCTCTCATCGATGTGAAATAAAAGATTTCCTCAGGAGAATAGTGTTACATCATCCCGACATAAACATATAGTGAAGGATTGATAGATTAAGATATATCTACATCAATTCCTACACTAGGATGTAAGGATATACACATCCATATTACCCTACATACTCAAACGTATGTGATCCAGGAGTTCCCTTAGGAAAACCTATTTCACCATCATTTAGCTTCTGACAATGATGGATCTATGATCAGGTCTCTACATGGTATGATTATACTTGATTAGTTAGGTACATTTCAGTATTCTTTTAACATCAAGCATGTTCTCAAACATTACTCATTAAAACAATAGCTATGAAAGTAGAATACTAAATGTATCAGGTCTAACTCGCATCAGTTATCATTTCTTAATCATCTCATCACAAGTCATCTAATTAGCATGACCTTGATGATAATCATGGCTCTTTCATCCTATCTTCTCATATGATGCCACTTGAACTTAGGCAACATAGCATATCACTATTCATAAAGCTAATAACATGCTTTCAATGAATATGATATCATAATGCTTAGCTGGATATGATCATTCTCTTATAAGAACCTGCATGGTTAATTCAATTAACAACAATAAATAATTCATATCAAGAGTTGTACCTTCATGCTTAAAAGTATAACCCGGAATTAGGTTTATTGTACATTTCATCACATCACCCTCAATTAGGGTTTACTATTCACATTACATGTTATTACCCTAGATTTAGGGTTTACTATTCACTTCATGGTGAATTAAACTCATAGCATCATTATGTATGAGAAACATCATCAATGATGCCTTCAAATTAGGTTAAGATTCATCAATTATCATAATTAGGGTTTTCATGATCACACATAGATGGATCATACCCTAATCATGCATATTCATATACATTGAAGGTATTTTACTTGAGTTTCAACCATAAATGGCACCTTCTCTCTCCTCTTACTAATAGATGGTGATTACATCAATCTAGATTAGGTTAGGTCAAGTCAATCTTGATTATCATAAGCTAATTCACCACTATCATGTCTTTAGGGTTTTGATTAAACAAAGGTGTCATCTACTTGAACCCTTCAAGGGAACATTGGTAATGTACACCATTAATCATCACATGGTTCAATCTACTAATCACTTATCCCCTTATTGTCTTTAGGTATCATTAGGGTTTGGATTAGACAACCATTGAACCGATTAAGCCTTCAAATTAGCCACATCCTTGCTAATCACTTATCAATTGAGTTAATTAGGGTTATCCTTAACCAATTGAACACTCAATTGACCCTTAATTGCTAACCAATTAGGGTTTAAACCGATTGAATTAGGGTTTGTAGTTACTCAACCATCAATGTGAATCTAATTGAGGTTGAACCCATCAATTGACACTCAATTGGGCCCCAACTTGGCCCAAACGGTCTTGAGATCGTTTGGACACCCTCCAAATGGTTTTGAGACCGTTTTCCCAAAGTTTCATAAAAAACTAAGTCAATTTGATAAGGGTTGAACCCTAATTAGGTCTAAAATCAGCACTTTTATTCAATTCATCAACCTATTGTGTTTGGACCCTCAATTGATCCAATTACCTTAACCTAGACCTCCAAATGGTCTTGGGTTGTCAGCAAATGGTCTTGAGACTGTTTGAGTGAACCCCCAAACGGTCTTGAGACCGTTTGGGCCCTTCAACCCAAAGTTCACCAAAATCTATCCTTGAAATCAGCAATTGAACCCGATTAGGGTTTAGAGGGTTGAAGTGCCTTCAACTTGTGATTGGTTTGCAATTAGATCATGATTCTTTGTAATTGATTAATTCAACATGTTTACAACATACCTTTAAATGGTCTTCACTTGGTCAACCCTACCAAACGGTCTTGGAGACCGTTTGAATCTAAACGGTCTTGCAAGACCGCATGAAATCAAAAGTCTTGAGATCGTTTGAATTCAAACGGTTTGCAAACCGTTTAGACCAAATGGTCCAAGGTCGTTTGGTAAAGTTACCTAGGAATTCATGCCCATCATCTTCAACCTTGGAACAGGTCAGTTACTTCATGGATTTGCTTGCAAGAAAGCAAGGAAAGATGGGGAAGAAGAAGAACTAACGATATATTGCAAGAACACAAGTATGCATAATAAAGCAAAGGGTTTAAAGTTATAAAACCCGCCTTATGGTTGTTCCTAGAGCTCCAAGCTTCCAAGATTCAAGACTTTAATGGTGTCTTGAGCTCCACAGGTCGGCCAAAGGAGTTTCTCCAAGGAAAGGTTGGGGAAAGTCGTCTAGAACAACAAAGCTAAGTAAGAAAACCATGAAACCAACCTTGTAATTCACTTTCCTCCATGAATCCGAGCTAGGTGATGGTCTCTTCTTACCTTAGAAAATGTTGGTCGTCTCCCTGAGCTCCAGAGCTCTTCCTCTAGTCAGTTGAGCAAGATGATAAGTGAGAAGGAAGAGGAAACGTTCCTTTGTTTGCAAAGGAAAGTGGTATATATATCTTTAGGTGAAACTTCATCATAAGGACATCTAATTCTTAATTTCTCATCTAGGTCCCTCCTTTCTTCTTTACACATCCCTTCTCCTTATATCTAAGGAAAAACTCCTTCTAAGACCAAGAACTATAGGCAAAGAAGGTCAACTTACTACTTAGTTGCACATATAAGAGGGTCCCATTACTCATAACTTGGTGATTCATTACAAAGGTGTTCCTTATTATATTATTAATCAAACAAAGCGCCCTATTCATCATTATTACTCTAAATGATGTCAAGGGTCATAAAAGATATTCTAAAAGTTATATTTTATAAGTTGCACCCCTCATTTTGGGTAAATTGCACTTTACACCAAAATTAGGGTTTTAAGCACAAGGATTGCTCCACAAGCTGTATCTAGGTGTCCAAGCTTGGAGAATCCATCATACTTCATCATATTCACTTATATGATGTCTCATCATTAGAGGAACATCTTAACATGTGAAATTTGCAAGTTAACCCCTCTAATTGGGTAATTTGCAAATAGGTTCCTGTATTACAAAACAATACTACTTCATTGTTTAAAAAGGATATAAATGAAAATGTATGTTCCTCAAGAACTTAATTACATGCCAAAAGATAATCACAAGTATTTAATTACATATTTAGGCAAAACAACTAAGGTTAAATCATAACCCAGGTCAGGGATGTTACAAATTCTCCACCCCTTACAAGGATTTCATCCCCGAAATCGATAAAACAATATATTAAGATAAAAGAGCAGGGTATTTCCTTCTCATCTCTTCCTCTAGTTCCCAAGTAGCTTCTTCAACTCCACGGTGATTCCAGAGGACTTTCACAAGACCTATATCTTTCTTCTTTAGCTTTTTAATTTTGTTATCAAGGATTGACACTGGTCCTTCCTCATAAGTTATATCATCATTCAATTCTACTTCCATAGGTTGTAGAACTGACTCGGTATCAGGGTGACATTTCCTTAGCATAGAAATGTGAAACACAGGGTATAACTTCTGTAATTTAGGTGGTAATTCTAGTCTATAGGCTACCTTCCCAATTCGTTCAATGATTGGATAAGGCCCCATAAATCTAGGAGCTAACTTCCCTTTCCTTCCAAAACGAAGAACTCCTTTCCAAGGTGAGACATTGAGATACACTCTGTCTCCAACCTGGAACTCTAAGGGTCTACGACGTTTATCGGCATAGGACTTCTACCTATCCTGTGCAGTCTTAATCTGTTGCTGTATTACTTTGATCTTCTGTGTAGTTTGCTGCACAAGATCAAGACCTAACAGCTGGTATTCACCAGTTTCATACCAACATACCGGTGATCTACAACATCTACCATACAAAGCTTCATAAGGTGCCATGTCAATGCTATGTTGATAGCTATTTTTATAGGCAAACTCTATCAAGCTTAGGTGTAGATCCCAACTCCCAGTAAACTGGAGAACACATGCTCTCAGCAAGTCTTCCAAGGTCTGTATAGTCCTTTCCGACTGTCCATCAGTTTGTGGATGAAAGGATGTACTAAACCTTAAATGGGTGCCTAGAGCTTTGTGCAGCTGCTCCCAAAAATGACTCGTAAAATGAGGACCTCTGTCAGAAACTATAGTGACTGGAACTCCATGCAGTCGCACTATCTCTTGAACATATAACTGTGATAACCTTTCAGCAGAATAGGTTGTTTTGACAGGTAAGAAATGTGTTGTCTTTGTCAACCTATCAACAATTACCCAAATGGAATCATGCCCTTTGTTTGTCCTGGGTAGGCCAACAACAAAGTCCATGGTTACATGATCCCACTTCCACTATGGTATGGGTAAAGGTTGTGTTGTTCCTGCAGGTTTCTGGTGTTTAGCTTTAACTTGCTGACACATAGGACACCTCATTACAAACTCTGCAACATCCTTCTTCATCCCAGGCCACCAATACATATCTTTTAAGTTTTGATACATCTTGGTGCTCCTTGGATGCATGGCATACATCGAAGAATGGGCTTCTTCTAGGACTAACTTCCTCAAATTATCCACATCTGGCACTATCATCCTACCATGATAACATGCCACTTGATCATCTGATTCATGGAAATCATCTCTCTTCTCATGACCATACTTTGATCTAATCTGCTGAACTGTAGCATCAACCTGTTGTGCCTCCTTAATCTTCTCTCTTAGAGTAGGCTTAATATGCATCTCAGCCAACAATCCGGCTAACAATGACACCTTCAACTGTACATTGTCTTGCCTTAAGGAGATAAGCATATCTCGTTTGGGGCATACTAAAGAGTTTAGTTGTACTCTATCAGAGGATGGTGTTGCTGATTTCCTACTCAGAGCATCTGCAACTACATTGGCCTTCCCTGGATGGTAATCAATTGTACAATCATAGTCCTTGATTAACTCCATCCAGCGACGTTGCCTCATCTTAAGTTCATGATGAGAGAAGATATACTTAAGGTTCTTGTGGTCTGTGAAAATCTGGAATGTCTCTCCGTGGAGATAATGTCTCCAGATCTTCAAAGCATGAACCACAACAGCTAACTCCAGATCGTGTGTCAGATAATTCTCCTCGTGTTTCTTAAGCTGTCGGGAAGCAAAAGAAATCACTTGCTTATCCTGCATTAACACGCATCCGAGTCCATTCTTAGAGGCATCACAGAAAACTATGTATCCTTTACCTTGCTCAGGTTACACAAGTACAGGTGCACTTGTCAACCTCTCCTTCAACAGCTGGAAAGATTGCTGACACTTATCATTCCAGACAAAAGGAACTTCCTTCCGGGTCAACTTAGTCAAGGGTAAGGCTATGGAACTGAAGTTCTTAATGAACCTTCGGTAGTAGCCAGCTAACCCTAAGAAACTGCAGATCTCTGTCGGTGTCTTCGGTTGTTCCCATTGTAGAACAAATTCTACCTTTTTAGGGTCAACACAAATACTCGAGGGAGATACCACGTGTCCAAGAAAAGATACCTCCGGTAACCAGAACTCACACTTGCTAAAATTAGCGTATAGCTTGTGTTCTCTTAGCAAAGTTAGAGCCTGACGAAGATGTTATTCATGTTGTTGAGCATCTCTACTATAGATCAGAATGTCATCTATAAAGACAACAACACACTGATTGAGGAAGGGTCGGAAGATTCTATTCATGAGTTCCATAAATGCAGCTGGTGCATTAGTTAGTCCAAATGACATAACTGTGAACTCATAGTGACCATACCTTGTTCTAAAAGCATACTTGGGTATGTCACTGTCCTTAATACGAATTTGATGCTATCCATACCTCAAGTCTATCTTCGAGAAGATAGTTGCACCACGCAACTGGTCAAAGAGATCATCAATCCTCGGCAGAGGGTACTTATTCTTTATTGTTATTTTGTTTAGTTGTCTATAATCAATGCACAACTTCATTGACCCATCTTTCTTTTTAACAAACAAAACCGGAGAACCCCAAGGTGAAGTGCTCGGTTGGATGAAACCCTTCTCAAGCAACTCCTGAAGTTGTTTCTTGAGTTCTTCCATCTCAGTAGGCACCATCCTATACGGTGTTTGCACTATGGGTTGTGTATCAGGGATCAAATTGATTTCAAAATCAATTTCCCAAGGAGGTGGTATACCTGGAAGTTCTTCAGGAAATACGTCTTTGAATTCCCTGACTACAGGAACTTCAGTAGGGTTAGAACTCTTCATGGTAGTATCTACCACATGGGATAAGAATGCATAACATCCTTGCCTCATCAACTTTTCAGCAACCATAGCTGACACAAGACAGGTGGGTAGAATCTTTCTCTCTTCTTGAAAGATCCATGTGTCGCTATTATCAGCAAACACAGCCTGCTTGGATTCACAATCCAAGACAACCCTATACTTTTCCAAGATATCCATCCCAAGGATTATATCAAATCCTTGCATATCAAGTGGTATCAGAGCTCTAGGGTCGCTGAGTCTACAGAGACATAGGACTTAGGATGTCGAGTCTATCCTTAGTGTTTCTTTTGTATCTGATAGAATCTTCTGCTCCTCAGGAGAAGAAGATAAGTAAGGATTTCTGGACCACACGAGGAGTATGCGGCAGAAAGTAGCGTCGCTGCACCTCAAGAAGGTGCAAGGAACCCAGAAATAGAGCAGCATGTACCTGAACCACCTATGGAGCCACCTCAGTTTGACCCAGTTGACATGGGAAACCTAGCTTTTCAGACTATGTTCGGGCAGTTTATGATTGCCATGACACACATCACAGATAGGATGCCCATGCCTGCACCTAGGGCATCTGCCCAACCTGAAGGACAAGGTATCGGTAAGACATTCGAGCGACTTCGTCGTGTCAGAGCAACTGAATACTTTGGAACAGCTGACCCTACATATGTCGATCTGTGGTTGACCAAGTTAGAGAAAGCTTTTAGAATCTTGAACATCCCAGAATCTGAGAAGGTTAGACATGCTGTCTATCTTCTCAAGGGGAGTGTCGGTCACTGGTGGACCATGGAAGAGCAGAAGAGGCCAGGTGTGGAAGCTACGTGGGAAGTCTTCTGATGGGAATTTATCAATAGATATTTTCCAAAGACCTTCCTGGACAATAAAATCTCTCAATTTGAGAGGTTGAGGCAAGGTTTGATGAACATTAGTGAGTACAAAGCTAAGTTCATGGAGCTATTGTGGTTCTGTCCGCACATGGCTGCTACTGAAGAAGAGTGGATCAGAAGGTTCGAGAAGGGTTTGAATGCTGACTTGAGTACTCCTGTGTCTGCCCTAGAGAATCGGGAAAGATTTGCTACCTTCGTTGAGTCAGTCTGAAGGATAGAAAGGTCTATAGTAGAGAAAAGGCAAACCCATAAGGGATATCCTCAGTTCCATGGATCATCATCTAGAGACTTCAAGAAGCCTAGATTTTCTACACCGACAGCACCACCACCTAGATCTAATGCTCAGACACAGCGGACACCAAGTAGAGGTAGAGGACGAAGCCTACCACTACAAGGGGCTCGCAGTTCAACATCAGTGTCAGTCATAGGACCACTAAGACCACAACAACTGGAGAGAAGTTGCTACAACTGTGGGAAGGTGGGACACTTGATGAAGGACTGTAGAGCTAGGCCTGTCAGTGTGACGCAGCCACAGAGGCAGAGTCAACAAGGATCCTAGAGGAGGCAGTTTCAAGGAGCAACTAGAGGATGTGGATAAGAGTCCCAAGCTGGATCGTCAACACCGAATCAACCTCAGGCGACAGTAAGGTTCTATGCAATGAAACCACCTGATGCAGTGGTCAACCCTCAAGTTGTAGCAGGTCAGATGGAGTTGTTATATTCTGATATGTCTAAATCCTGTGTTGTATCTATTTTGATTGACCCGGGTGCTACACACTCCTTTATCACTCGAAGAGTGATTTGTAACTGCAATATGACAGTTAGTCATAGGGCAGATAGCCTGTTGCTTGAGACTCCGTTGAGAGGGTCTGCTGTGTTGTAGGAGGTATGCTCTCCCTACATTCTCTTCTTTTCTGATCATTAGGGTTTAGAGGGTTGAAGTGCCTTCAACTTGTGATTGGTTTGCAATTAGATCATGATTCTTTGTAGTTGATTAATTCAACATGTGTACAACAGACCTCTAAACGGTCTTCACTTGGTCAACCCTACCAAATGGTCTTGGAGACCATTTGAATCTAAACGGTCTTGCAAGACCGCATGAAATCAAAAGTCTTGAGATCGTTTGAATTCAAACGGTTTGCAAACCGTTTAGACCAAATGGTCCAAGGTCATTTGGTAAAGTTACCTAGGAATTCATGCCCATCATCTTCAACCTTGGAACAGGCCAGTTACTTCGTGGATTTGCTTGCAAGAAAGCAAGGAAAGATGGGGAAGAACAAGAACTAACTATATATTGTAAGAACACAAGTATGCATAATAAAGCAAAGGGTTTAGAGTTATAAAACCCACCTTATGGTTGTTCCTAGATCTCCAAGCTTCCAAGCTTCAAGCCTTTAATGGCGTATTGAGCTCCACAGGTCGGCCAAAGGAGTTTCTCCAAGGAAAGGTTGGGGAAAGTCAGCTAGAACAAGAAAGCTAAGCAAGAAAACCATGAAACCAACCTTGTAATTCACTTTCCTCCATGAATCTGAGCTAGGTGATGGTCTCTTCTTATCTTAGAACAGGTTGGTCGTCTCCCTGAGCTCCAGATCTCTTCCTCTAGTCGGTTGAGCAAGATGATAAGTGAGAAGGAAGAGGAAACGTTCCTTTGTTTGCAAAGGAAAGTGGTATATATATCTTTAGGTGAAACTTCATCATAAGGACATCTAATTCTTCATTTCTCATCTAGGTCCCTCCTTTCTTCTTTACACGTCCCTTATCCTTATATCTAAGGCAAAAATCCTTCTAAGACCACGAACTATAGGCAAAGAAGGTCAACTTACTACTTAGTTGCACATATAAGAGGGTCCCATTACTCATAACTTGGTGATTCATTACAAAGGTGTTCCTTATTATATTATTAATCAAAAGAAGCACCCTCTTCATCATTATTACTCTAAATGATGTCAAGGGTCATAAAAGATATTCTAAAATGTATATTTTATAAGTTGCACCCCTCATTTTGGGTAAATTGCACTTTACACCAAAATTAGGGTTTTAAGCACAAGGATTGCTCCACAAGCTGTATCTAGGTGTCCAAGCTTGGAGAATCCCTCATACTTCATCATATTCACTTATATGATGTCTCATCATTAGAGTAACATCTTAACCTATGAAATTGGCAAGTTAACCCCTCTAATTGGGTAATTTGCAAATAGGTCCTTGTATTACAAAACAATACTAGTTCATTGTTTAAAAATGACAGAAATGAAAATGTATGTTCCACAAGAACTTAATTACATGCCAAAAGATAATCACAAGTATTTAATTACATATTTAGTCAAAACACCTAGGGTTAACTCATAACCCAGGTCAGGGATGTTACACATAGAGTTAGCCAAAAACATCTATTCATATACTAGCATACCCATTGGTTCATTTAAAAACTCAGCCAAAAGCAAAACCATCGATTTATATATGGACTTAGCCAAAAGCAAAACCATTAGTTTATTTATTGACTTAACCAAATGAAAAATTGTTGTTTCTTATACTTAGTGGAAACATTAGTTCATTGACTAAGTAAATCCATTGGCTTGCATACTAAGCAAGACCATAGATTTTAGTATGAAGTAAATCCATCGACTTCTACACTACGTGAAACTAGTCCTTTGCACTAAGTAAAGACCATTGTTTCATACTTTCAAAACCAAGGTGCTTCACCGTAGAAAAAGAAACGTGCATAAGATCTAAATATAGTTTAAGAACACACAACTATCACAAATATATGCAAAATGGTGTACAAAAATCATCTTTCTCCATAACATCAAGTTTCCAGGGCAAGACCTACATAGAACTAGTTAAAAGTAGGCAAGAAATGGCTTGAAGGTTAAATAAATCACTTGAATATGAAGATGGACGTCCAAACAGCAAGGTGTCTCAAGGAGAGAAGATGAAACCCTAGATTTGCACTCCCAAAGTTCCAAGGCGGCTCCTATCTTCTAGAACAAGTAGATCTAGGGGAAAAGAGAGAAGAAAACGAGTTTCTTCAACCATATGCACGAGATCCACTAAGAACACTAGGGTTCCACAAATGGATAGAGAGAAGAAGGAGAACAACAACACAACTAGATTAGAGAAGATGATCTTAAATGTAGAAGAAAAGAAACTAGGTTTGAAAGTTCTAAAAAAATCTAGAGATTTTGGTCCAAACCTTAGAACATCATGCATCCAAGGTCCATCCACGCTTCTTCCACAAGGAGTTTTTCCTTCACCAAACAATGGGTTTAGAATCCTCAAGCAGTAAAGGACAAGACGAAGGGTGCAAAGAGTTTTTTTGTGAGACAAGAAAGGGGTGTATATATCCAACATGAGAGAGAAAAGTGGTAAAGGGGTGAAAAACTGACTTATCATGTGTCAAAACCCAAAATCGTTCTTTTCCATGCATATCAGAAAACATCCATCGTTTCATTCACCAATGATATCCATAAATTCATGTGAAAATCATCAAGATGTATAATGAGAGAAACCATCAAATTGTGCACCATACTTAGCCATTTTGCAAACCTTGATCCTCCACCTCATTGTGCATTCAACAAGAAAAACCATCAGTTCTAGAGTGCCAAGGAAAACCATAGGTTCCTCTACTATAAGGTGAGACCATTAGATCCTTCATCCACTTGGTAAAACAATCATATCTTCACCATACATAGAAAATCCATCAATTAATAACTTAGGCGGAAATCAATTGGTTTTCAACCTACAAGGGAAAAAGAGCAAACAATCCAATGGTACATCCATGCATCCAAATGTGAAACTATATCATAAATTATGAAGAGTACTATGAATCATGACATACATGGATTAAAATTACAGATAGATTCCTAAGAAAGGGAAAATTTCATAAAGGTCCCTATAAGCACATGAATTGTAAAACTTAAGAAAACAAAGTCCAAACAACCAAATTTGAAATATAGCTTTGTCACGTGATATCAAAACAAAAACTAAGGTTTTATTAAGGAATTAAGCACCCAATTAAATCAATCAAGCATGTTTAATCCTAAAGCCAAGTCAGGGGTCTTACAATCATAAACCCTTTCAGGGATTTCTGTTGGTATGTATGCCCATAGAGAAAGTCATGTGATGATTGTAATGGGATACTTTGTAAATGATTTGAATAATAACAAAGGCAATTTCCAATCTATATGTTTTAACTATTTTTGATATGATAGTGTAACATGATAGATGTATAAAGAATTGTTTTACTCGATGACATATGCTTTTGAGTTGAGGACCTAAACGATGAGATCATATAGATGTTAAGAGTATACTTTCTTATTTAGTCCCTAGTTGGTTGTTATTGTGGAAATAACCATAGACATGAATAACACTAAAGACTAGATTGTGTGTTGGTTGATGACAAAATCTCATTAGTCATGATATAGTGATATCAAACCAAGCACATAGGTACTTGTTAGAGAACAAGTGTACCGGACATACCCACTGTGAGAGTGACACATGGAACCATGATTTGGTAGTCACAGTCAGCTCTCACAGTGATGGTGGTGAGTGTGATTCTTCAACCTAAAATCACTACACTCAACACGTCGTTGGGTACACTTTGACATCATCAAACACAGTCCTGAAACAAGGGTTGTTATAAAGGTGATGATTGGGTGACTTTGAAGCATGGGGGTTTTTGAGGGGTGAGTGATAGATATGGGATTTGTCCCTCCTAAGGGAGTTTGATGTCCATGGACACTTGATGATTAGGATTGAGAAAGGCATGCACATGCATGTGTGAATCAATATGTGATATTAATGTCACACACATCTCACCCAGTCTTCTCTGAGATCAAGGAAATGGATGAACGTTGAAAGGATGATTGTACCATGCCTTGAGTTCATTCAGGACATTAGTGACAAAGGAATTATACATTCACTGTAACACCATTCACGGATTGTAGGATTGAAAGTTGTTCTCCAACTTTCTATTTCACTTGGGTAGCACTGATGTATGACTAGGCACCACTCTTTTCTTGTGAAGTCATAAGTGTTATGGACATTCAATTACCAACATGAAATGCACCTGTAGGGTCACACACACTAGGACACGTTCTTGGAAGATGAGTTTCTCTATAAATCTTGTTTATATTGTTTACTAAAGGAGTTTAGTAGTTCAATTAAACACCCAGTCGATTGATAGTTCAAAATCATGGTATTCAAGGTGTTGGATCAAATGATTAGAGTTTCAGATTGATTGAAACTGTGATTGACTGATCTGCTGCCCCAACCGATCGGCTCATGCAGATGAACTGATCGGCTCAGGCTGGTGAGCCGAGTGGCTCAGGTCAATGAACCGATCAGTTCACATAGTTGAACTGGTTAGGTGACCAACTGAGTTCGTTTCACTTGTCAAATTTGTTTTGGACAAGGATTAATATATGATTAGTTGGAAACGAACATGGAAAGTCAATTTGAGTTGGACCAAGAGCATGAATTGATCGGCTCAAGCATGAACCAATCGGCTCAGATGCCCCAAATGATCGGCTCAGGTGTGAACCGATCGACTGAGGTCACCAACCGACCGTTTCGTGCTTGAAACGATCGGTTCAACTGGCGCATTTTGTCAGATTTTGTGGAAAATCTCGAACCCTTCTACTCCTGCTTTAATCCTACATTGCCCGAGGTAGAGAACATTGTCCCATGACCCTCCTATATATATAGGGGTATTGGGGGATTCTATGATAGTACAACTCAGAACACCAGTTGCTCTATAAAGTTGTCATTCTCTATGGTTGTGGTAACCAAAAGAGCCCGAGCAAGTTCTACCCGATAAGGGAGGTACAACAAGGGAAAGGCAATTGTAGAAAAGTGACTGGTGGAAGGAGAGTGTGCCGGTGACTAGTACACCGACAGGAGGGTGCAACTCCTTCTGGTGCCTTATACGACAAGGTGATTGGAGTTCCAGGTGGTCAATGTGGACTACTTCAGAGGCAGGAGACTTCTGTCGCTTGGAGGACAGTTGTCAATTCTGACAATCCCGGTGAGACCAGGAGCTGCACAGACACTGTCTAAGACCGAAGGTGAAGACTGCGCAAGCTGCGAGGTCACGTCGCCGAGCAAGCCTCGGGAAACGGTATGTCTATACAAAGCATCTTTCCTACTGTATAGATGTTGACGCGATTCTTGAGTTCTGGGTTTTGAGAATTTTTTTTTTTGTTTCCGCTGTCGTCTCTCCCTCACCTAAAACCCAATAGTGGTATCAGAGCCACGTCAACTACTCTATACTTTAGTATTATCGATATGATCGATTTTCATTTGTCGCCTTTATTTATTACATACGATGTGAATAAAATTGGCTTTATGCATGTCCAATCCTAAATCCACAAATCCCAAAATACATATATGATATGTAATATGAATGCACTCGATACGCATCACCCTTAAATGAGTTTTGTGGTGGATGTATAGTGTGGTTGCCAATAAACCCTAAGTATGTGTGCTTGGTTGAATTTGGTTGCTTGCATCTCGGTCTGTGCACCGATTACCTACCTCCTTTTCTTGATGTAACTCGAGATAACTCGAGATTTCTTTCCTAGCTTTGCTCCCCCTGAATGTAACTTGGGGTTTCTCAATTCAAATGTAAATAAGATAGAACTTTTATTTCTTGTTATATCGAAGAACGACAGACTACCTGACGATGACTGAGACGATCGGTTCAAGGCGTGAACCGGTCGGTTGGCATTCCAGATGACTGGTTTGAGGAGCGAGATGAGCTGGTGGTGACCTAAGGAGATTCACGATGACCGGTGAACCGATCGGCTGGAGGCGCCAGTCGATCGACTAGTGGTACCCCACCGACCGGCCTGATGGCAAGCCGATCAATCATGGAGATGAGTTGATCAAACCCAGAAAGGCAAAGCGTAGAGTTCATCTTGTACATGTTGCATGTGATGTGGACCTAGATTACCGTGATTCCTCTTAGCTCGAGGAATCACAATAGGATGGCCATAATCATCACTTTTATCATTTCACATGTTTTTTGTGGGATATAGCATGTATATGATACGTACTATATATTGTAGTGATTGGATATGTACCTATAAAACCAAATCCCTCATTAAATATTAAAGTTTTAGATGCCTTCCAAATGCGACACACGTGAAAAGCTTGATCGACCAAGTGTGGGCACACCCTAGTGTGGTGTACCGTCTATCTCATGGAAGCGTGAAAGATGGATATGTGGGTCTGCCCTAGCAGGGTGCATATTCATCGTGTTTGCTTTGGGTTAAACTTAACAAGGTGACCTAGATAGGATCTAGCACTGTGAGCCATGGAGGTGATCATGGCAAGGAGCTGCATATGACATCTTTCAAGAGTTGCATATGATGCAATTCGCAAGAGTTGCCTACCTAGAAGATCTAAGTTGTGGGTGACAGCCCTATCTGGTCCATGACTGAGAGGATTTCCAGATCTTGACCCACTAGAAGATTGTGCACTACAATCTTTCGAATTGATAGTGAGGGTTGTCAATTTGAATCAAAATAGTGGGAGCGGTAATTAATTAAAGGCCTAATTAACTATCATCAAATTTTATTCAAATCAAATCAAATCAAAAGGAGTTTTGACAAATGCAATTTTCTCTTATAGAATGGCAAAAGAATCATCTTTTATAATGGGCAAATTAATTGAGAATAAATTCTAAAATTGGTTGGGGATGATGAGAAATGTTCTGCACAATCCAAATATACTGGTAGCCTTTGAGTCCACTCTATGTACACTTAAGGCGTTGTTTGAGACAAATGAGAAGAAGGATAGTTCATTGATAGAGATCAATGGAACAAAGTCTAAGGACAAAGGTGAGGGAGAGAAGGGTTCTCTCACCAAACCAAATTCTTCTACACTCAAAACATGGAGAGGATGGAAGGAACGATGGAAGAAGAAGCGAGAGATAGAGATCTCTACTTCTAGTGTATATGTGATAGAGATTAACTTTACTACTTCTTTGTCATGGGTACTTGATACTAGATGTGGATCTCACATTTGTTCAAATGTGAAGGATCTTAAGAGAAGTAGGCATTTAGCAAAAGGCGAGGTTGAACTACATGTTTCCAATGGGGCAAGGGTTGCTGCTAGTGATGTAGCAACCTATGAGTTAAATCTGCCTAGTGGGTTAATAATAGAGTTGAAGAACTACTATTATGTACCTACCATAAATAGGAATATCATTTCCGTTTCTTGTTTAGACTAGGATGGTTTTGAATTTATCATTAAGAATGGAAAATGTTCCATTTCAAAAGATGGGATCCTTTATGGCAGTGCCCCAATGCATTATGGTCTATACTTGATAGATCTAGAGACAAGTGTATACAACGTAAACACCAAAAGGCAAAAACTCAACAACTCAAATAAAACATATCTTTGGCATTGTCGTCTAGGGCACATAAATGAGAAGTGCATCTCTAGACTCCATAAATATGGTTATCTAGACTCTTTTGATCATGAATCAATAGAGACATGTGAATCTTGTTTGTTGGGCAAGATGGAAAAGACTCCCTTTAAAGGTAAAGGTGAGAGAGCTAGTGATCTATTAGGACTCATGCATACTGATGTATGTGGGCCTTTTAGAACTAATGCCAGAGGTGGGTATCAATACTTCATTACCTTCACTGATGACTTCAGTAGGTATGGTTATGTGTATCTGATGAAACATAAGTCAGAAACCCTTGAAAGGTTCAAGGATTTCATGAATGAAGTACAAAACCAACTTCGTAAAAGTATTAAAGCACTTCGATCCAATCAAGGTGGAGAATACTTAAGCCAAGAGTTTGAGGACCTTTTGCGAGCCCGTGGTTTCATATCACAATGGACTCCACCTGGAACTACACAGCATAATGGTGTGTCTGGAAGAAGGAATCACACATTACTTGATATGGTGTGATCAATGATGAGTTTTGCTGATCTTTCAATTTCCTTCTAGGGTTATGCTCTTGAAACTGCCGCGTTTACACTTAACCGAGTACCATCGAAATCGGTTCAAAAGACGCCATATGAGATATGGAACGGGAAGCATCCTGATTTGTCTTTTATTAAGATTTGGGGCTGTGAGGCTTACGTCAGGAAAATGTCTCCTGATAAGCTTGGACCTAAGTCTGATAAATGTTATTTTGTTGGATACCCCATGGAAACAAGGGGATACTATTTATACCACCCTACTGACAACAAAGTATTTGTTGCTAGGACAGCTGTGTTCCTGGAAAAGGAATTTATTTCCAAAGGAAATAGTGGGAGGAAAATAGAGCTTGAAGAGGTTCAAGCCCAATAAGAAAACATTGAACCAGTAGATGTACAAGAGGAGCATGGAGATTCACAAGGTGTTGTGGAATCTCAATCTCCTCAAGTAGCACAATGACTTTGTAGATCTAGTAGGACACACCTTGAACCTGAGAGGTTTGGATACCTTGTGACTCAGGAAGGTTGTGAGTTGATCATAAATGATGATCCAACTACCTATCTAGAGGCTATGGAGGGACCAAATTCTAAGAAATGGCTTGAGGCCATGAAATCAGAGATGGAATCCATGTATTCCAACAAAGTATGGACTTTGGTGGAACCACCCAAAGGGGTAAAACCCATAGGGTGCAAGTGGGTCTTCAAGAAGAAGACCGACATGGATTGAAATGTGCAAACTTGTAAAGGCAGATTGGTTGCAAAGGGTTTCCGAAAAGTTCAAGGTGTTGACTATGATGAAACTTTTTCTCCAATTGCCATGATTAAGTCCATCAGGATCATGCTTGGTATTGCGGCTTACTATGACTATGAGATTTGGCAAATGGATGTTAAAACCGCATTCCTTAATGGGAATATAAATGAGGATGTGTACATGACACAAACTGAAGGTTTTGTAGATCCAACGAATGCCAATAAAGTCTGTAAGCTACAAAGGTCAATCTATGGATTGAAGCAAGCGTCTCGGATTTGGAATCTTTGATTTGATGACGAAGTTAATGTGTTTGTCTTTATTCAAAATGAAGATGAACCTTGTGTGTATAAGAAGGTTAGTGGGAGCACGACCACATTCTTTATATTGTATGTAGATGACACACTATTGATGGGGAATGATGTCTCAGCCTTAGAGAAGGTAAAGACTTGGCTCGGGAATACTTGCTCAATGAAGGACTTAGGAGAAGCATCCTACATTCTAGGTATTAAGATCTATAGAGATAGATCTAAAAGGCTTCTCGGACTAAGTCAAAGCGCGTACATTGACAAAGTGTTGAAGTGGTTCAGCATGGAGAACTCAAAGAGAGGAAACATCCCCATGCTACATGGAGTCACCATCTCTAGAGCTCAATGTCCCCAATCTTGTGAAGAGAGGGAGCGTATGAATGGGATCCCATTTGCATCAGCCATCGGATCCATCATGTGCACTATGTTGTGCACACGCCCAGATGTCTTGTATGCCCTGAGCATGACGAGCAGGTACCAGTCAGATCCTGGGGATGCTCATTGGATAGCCATAAAGAACATCCTAAAGTACTTGCGAAGGACTAAGGATCGGTTCCTTATATACGGTGGTGAGGAAGAACTAGTTGTAAGAGGTTACACCGATGCAACCTTCCAAACCGACAAAGATGATTACAGATCACAATTAGGATTTGTATTTTTCCTAAACAATGGAGCTGTGAGCTAGAAGAGTTCCAAGCAAGAAATAGTTTCCGATTCTACTACAGAGGATGAGTATATTGCTTCTTCACATGCAACAAAGGAGGCTATGTGGATCAGGAAGTTCATCACTGAACTTGGTGTAATTCCCAGTAGCTATGATGCAATTGAGCTTTATTGTGACAATAATGGAACTATTGCTTAAGCTAAGTAACCCAGATCACATCAGCAGTCCAACAACATACTGCAGTGCTTCCATCCCATACGAGAGATTGTATAGTGAGGAGATGTGAAGATTTGCAAAGTACCAACTAAAGACAACATAGCTGATCCACTGACAAAGGCCCTTTCTCAGCAGAAGCATGATGGTCATGCTAGGTCACAAGGACTGAGGTTCCTAGGTGACTGGCTCTAAGTGCGAGTGGGAGTCTGTTGGTATGTATGCCCATAGATAAAGTCATGTGATGATTGTAATGGGATACTTTGTAAATGATTTGAATAATAATAAAGGCAATTTCCGATCTATATGTTTTAACTATTTCTGAGATGATAGTGTAACATGATAAATGTCTAAAGAATTGTTTTACTCGATGACGTATGCTTTTGGGTTGAGGACCTAAACGATGAGATCATACGGATGTTAAGAGTATACTTTCTTGTTTAGTTCCTAGTCGATTGTTATTGTGGAAATAACCATAGACATCAATAACACTAAACACTAGATTGTGTGTTGGTTGATGACATAATCTCATTAGTCATGATATAGTGATATCAAACCAAGTACATAGATACTTGTTAGAGAACAAGTGTACCAGACAAACCCATCATGAGAGTGACACGTGGAACCATGATTTGGTAGTCACAGTCAGCTCTCACAGTGATGGTGGTGAGTGTTATTCTTCGACCTGAAATCACTACACTCAACACATGTAGTTGGGTACACTTTGACATCATCAAATGTAGTCCTGAAATAAGGGTTGTTATAAAGGTGATAATTGGGTGACTTTGACATATGGGGTTTTTTGAGGGGTGAGTGATAGATATGGGATTTGTCCCTCCTAAGGGAGTTTGATGTCCATGACCACTTGATGAGTAGGATTGAGAAAGGCATGTGCATGCATGTGTGAATCAATATGTGATATTAATGTCACACACATCTCACCCAGTCTGCTCTGAGATCAAGGAAATGGATGAACGTTGAAAGGATAACTGTACCATGCCTTGAGTTCATTCAAGACATTAGTGACAAAGGAATTATACATTCACTGTAACACCATTCATGGATTGTAGGATTTAAAGTTTTTCTCCAACTTTCTATTTCACTTAGGTAGCACTGATGTGTGACTAGGCACCACTCTTTACTTATGAAGTCATAAGAGTTATGGACTTTCACTGCCAACATGAAATGGACCTGTTGGGTCACACACACTAGGACATGTTCCTGGATGAGGAGTTTTTCCATAAATCTTGTTTGGATTGATTACTAAAGGAGTTTAGTAGTTCAATTAAACACCCAATCGATTGATAGCTCAAAATCATGGTAATCAAGGTGTTGGATCAAATGATTAGAGTATCAGATTGATTGAAGCTGTGATTGACTGATCTGCTGTCCCAACTGATCGGCTCATGCAGATGAACCGATCGGCTCAGGCTGGTGAGCCAAGCGGCTCAGGTCAATGAACTGATTGGTTCACATAGTTGAACTAGTCGGGTGACCAACCGAGTTTGTTTCACTTGTCAAATTTGATTTGTACAACGACTAATATATGATTAGTTGGAAACGAACATGCAAAGTTAATTCGAGTTGGACCAGGAGCATGAACCGATCGGCTCAAGCATGAACCGATCGGCTCAAATTCCCCAAACGATCGGTTCAGGTATTAACCGATCAGATGAGGTCACCAACCGACCATTTCATGCTTGAAACGATCGGTTCAACTGGCGTAGTTGGTCAAATTTTGTAGAAAATCTCAAACCCTTCTACTCCTGCTTTGATGTCGTATTGCCCAGGGTAGAGAACCCTGTCCCATGACCCTCCTATATATATAGGGGTATTGGGGGCTTCTCTAACATTACAACTCAGAACACCAGTTGCTCTGTAAAGTTGTCGTTCTCTCTGGTTGTGGTAACCAGAAGAGCCCGAACAAGTGCTACCCGATAAGGGAGGCACAACAAGGGAAAGACAACTACAGAAAAGCGACTGGTGGTAGGAGAGTGTGTCGGTGACTAGTATGCCGACAGGAGGGTGTGAGTCCTTCCAGTGCCTTGTGTGACAAGGCAATCGGAGTTCTAGGTGGTCCATGTGGACTACTTCAGAGGCGGGAGACTTCTACCGCTCGGAGGATAACTGTCAATCCTAACCATCCCCGTGAGACCAGGTGATGCACAGACACCGTCCAAGACTAGAGATGAAGACCGCATAAGATGTGAAGTAATGTCTGCGAGCAAGCCTCAGGACAAGGTATGTCTCTACAAACCATCTTTCCTATTGTATAGACGTTGACGCAATTCGTGAGTTCTGGGTTTTGAGAATTTTTTGTTTGTTTCCACTGCCTTCTCTCCCTCCCCTAAAACCCAACAATTTCACCCCCGAAATACTAATCAAACAAAGATGGGTACTTCCTACACATCATCCTCTAACTCCCACATGGCTTCCTCTACGCCATGGTGATGGAAGAACACATTCACTAAGGCTATGTCCTTTTCCTCAACTTTTGCACACACTTATCTAAGATCAAAATTTAACCTTTGACATCATAACATCCTCATCCAACTCCACTTCTACTGGCTGTAACATCTTTTCTGCATCGGGGAGACACTTCTCAACTTGGAAACATGGAAGACATTGTGCAACCTATGCAAATTTGATGGTAACTATTGGTACATATGACTAGAGAGCCAATCATTCAATGATTGGCATGGGGTATTGGATACATGATTTGATAATAATAAAGGTAATTCCATCTATTCTGTTTATCTCAATCATGAGATGATGACACCGACATAGTATATGTCTAAAGAATGATATTACTTGATGACATATATCTTCAGGTTGGGAACCTAAACAATGAGATCATATATATGATAAGAGTACATACATTCTTGTTAAGTCCCAATTCGGATATTACTGTGGAAGAAAAATAGACCATAGTAATACTTAAGACTAGAGTGTGTGTTGACTGATGACAAAGTCTCATTAGTCATGATATGTCATGTCAAGTCAAGCACACATGTACATGTTAGAGAGCAATGTATCGAGCAAACCCACCTTGAGAGTGATACATGAATACCATGGAATGGTAGTCAAAATCAACTCTCATAGTGATATTGGTGATTGTTGTTCTTAGACATGAAGTCACTACACGCTTCACATGACTTTCGATGTACAGAGACACCATCCAACGTGACCTTGAGTAAGGTTTTCCATAAAGGTGATGCTCATGTAAACTGATAAACATGGGAATTGAGTGTGAGTGATTTAGATGGGATTGGTCCCTCCCATAGGAGATTGATATCTAGGTCACTTGATAAGCGAGACTAAGAAATGTATGCCCATGATCATGTGATTTAATATGTGATATGTGAGCTCACATGCATCTTAGATAGTCTTCTCTAGTTCAAGGAACATGGATTGGACGTTGAAGAGCATGATGATTCCATGTCTTGAGTTCAATTCAGATATAAGAACTAAGGAACTATGCAATCACGATAACACTAATCACAGATCGTAGATTGAATTTCTTCTTCAACTTTCCAAATTACTTGGGTAGCATTGATATGTTGCTTGATACCGATCATAGATTGTGATGTCATAAGTTAGTTATGGACATTCACTGTTAATGTAAATTGAGACCTATAGGGTCACACACCTAGGATGCACTTCGAATAGGATTTTATCTATTAATGATTTTTAGCTTGATTATTGAAAGAGTTTACGTATTCATTTAAATAACACTAGTTAAAAATTGATAGACTAGACTCTGAACTCACTAGTTTAAGTGTTGAATAGATTGGTTGGAGTGTCAGGTTAATTGGAAACAACATTGGTTGATCAATGGTTGAACCAGGGCATCAACCAGATGGTTCACTAAGTCAACTGATCGGTTCAAGGTCTAAGATGGCTAGTTCATGTGATGAACCACCCAGTTCAATGATCAATTTGATTAGATCAAGGATTGATGTTGACACCAAGTTTTGCATTAATCAAATATTGAATGCCCAATTGATTCAGAATAACAAATTACATGAACTGACTGGTTCTAGAGATGAACTATTGGTTCACCTCTGAGCTTCCTGGTTGGACAGTGAACTAATCGGTTCACCATATGTAGCTTCAAAAAATTCATGAACTCCGTCTCTTCGACTCTAAAATCAACTAGAAACCCTAACCCTGGCCCTCCTAAAAATAGAGGGGTATCAAGTCCTACCCTTCAAAGGGAGAGATAGAAAGGGATAGACAATTGGGAGAGCAAGTCGGTGCTAGCACGCTAATGTTCAAAGGGACAACTCCTTCCCGTTGGCTCTAGTAGTGCAACATGGAGTTCCCAGTGTTGTGCATGCACTACACTAGAGGTGAGAGGCACTTTCCCCATTAGGAGGATGCAATCAACCACCATCTGTGGTGATCAACTAGGAGGTCGACGACGATAACCATCCAGATGTGACTTAAGAAAGAGGCACACTATAATAAAAGTTGTCACTGGACTTGCTGCAGGGCCAGGTATATCTATTGCTACCTTCCTTCCAAGATACATTGTTGTTGATGTGATCTTCTAATTAGGGAATAATACAATAAATTTTTATTTTTATTTCCTTATCTGTTGCCCCAATTTTCCAACAGTGGTATTACAACCACACCAATTTATATATGTATATATATGTATCTATAAATGTATGTATATCTATGTATATATGTATGTATATATATATATATACATATATATGTATATTATATATATATATATATATATGTACATATATTTGTATATATATATACATATACATATATATGTACACATATATATGTATAATATATATATATATACACACACACACATATATATATATATATATATATATATGCAATCAACATGTGTCGCCCTAAAAGTGTTTTGATGAAGGATGTGAGCATGGTTGTAGCTAAAACTTTTACAGATTGTGTGCTTTATTGTTTGGTTTATTTCCTATTGTTACTCAGTTTGCATATCGAGCCTCTCTCCTCCCTTCCAAATTTAAATTAATGCTCCACTTCATATTTCCCCTCAAATGTAACTCGAGGTTTTCCCTTCTACAATGTAATACATAATTGGATAGTTTTACTTTATGTTATGAGAAGACGTTCTTCCCATATGAGCCGCCCATTCCGTAAGGTAAATTGATCAACTAGAGGACTGAGGAGGCCTGACAATAGGAGGAGTTGACCGATTGGCTAGTGGCCCAAATGATCGATTGGAGCAGGGTATACATTGCTTGGACCAGAGACTAGACGACCAATCTAAGAGACAAACTGACTGACCAGGAGGTGAGCCAATTGGTTTAAGAGTTGAACTGATCAACTTGGATTGGTTCGATCACAAACCTTCACCAACAACATGTTTCTATATATGATGTGGACCATAGGTGGTAGTAATTCCTTATGGCTCTAAGGAATTATAATAGTATGACCATAACCATCGCTTGTGTTTTATAATTGCATATTGTTGGGTTTTAGGGGAGGCAGAGAAGGCAGCGGAAACAAAAATTTTCTCCCCAAAACCCAAAACAAGGAAATGCGTCAACGTCTATATAATAGGAAAGGATGGTTTGTGGAATCATACCTTGTCCCAAGGCTTGCTCGGCGACAATACCTCGTGCCTTGCGCGGTCTTCAATTCCGATCTTGGACAGTGTCTGTGCAGCTCCTGGTCGCACCGGGACTCACTCCTCCTCCTCTCACCGGGACTGTCAGGATTGACAGTTGTCCTCCTGAGCGGCAGTAACCTCCCGCCTCTGAAGTAGTCCACACGGACCACCTGGAACTCCACACTCCTTGTCCCACAAGGAAGTGGAAGGAGTCGCACCCTCCTGTTGAAGTACTAGTCGCCAACACACTCTCCTGCCTCCAGTTGTAACTGCAGTTGTCCTTCCCTTGCTGCACCTCCCTTTGCGGGAGGCACTTGCTCGGGCTCTCTCTCGGTTACCAAAACCAGAGAGAACGACAACTTTGCAGAGCAACTGGTTGCACTGAGTTGTACTTTGAGAAGCCCCCAATACCCCTATATATATAGGTGGTTCATGGGACAAGGTTCTCTGTCCCCGAAAATATGGGACTAAAAGCAGGAGTAGAAGGGTTTGATATTTTCCACAAAAAGCAACCAACTCGCAACCTGAACCGATTGGTTCAAAAGTGAACCGGTCGGTTGGGGACCTGAACCGGTCGGTTGGAACACCAACCGATCGGTTGGGACCCATGAGCCGATCGGTTCACTTCTGAACCGGTCGGTCCGTAGTCCTGTTCGGTTCCCGATTGACTTTCCTTCTTTCGTTTCTAATTGGTATCGAATACCAATCCTTGTTCCAATCAAATTGGGCAAGTGAAATGCAAGGAAAATTCTCACCGACCTGACTTTCCCAACTTGCTCGGTTGCACCAGTTGAACCGATCGGTTCAACACTTGAACCGCTCGTTTCACTCTGTACATGAGCCGATCGGTTCAAGACTTGAGCTGACCGGTTCAGCAACCTCAGCCGTCCGGTTCAACACTTGAACCGATCGGTTGGGAGTGCAGGTTGTGCAGAATCAGTCAATTGCGATTTCAGTCAATCCGATACTCCAATCAACATGTCCAACACCTTGAACAATATGATATCGAGCTATCAATTGATTGAGTGTTTAATTGAACTACTAAACTCCTTTAGTAATCAATCTAAACGTTGCTTGTGGATAAAACTCCTCTTCCAGGTTAAATCCTATGTGTGTGACCCTGTAGGTCCATTTCACGTTGGCAGTGAAAGTCCATAACATTTATGACATCACAAGCAAAGAGCAGTGCCTAGTCACACTTCAATGCTACCCAAGTGAAAGTAGAAAGTTGGAGAACAACTTTCAATCCTACAATCTATGAATGGTGTTACAGGGAATGTATAATTCCTTTGTCACTGATATCCCAAATGAACTCGAGGCATGGAACAGTCATCCTGTCAACGTTCATTCACTTTCTTGGTCTCAGAGTAGATTGAATGAGATATGTATGACATCAATATCACATACTAATTCACACATTCATGCACACGCCTATCTCAATCCTACTCATCAAGTGGCCATGGATATCAAACTCCCTCAGGAGGGACAAATCTCATATCTATCACTCACCCCTCAAAAGCCCCATGTGTCAAAGCCACCCAATCATCACCTTTATAACAACCCATGTTTCAGGACTGCGTTTGATGATGTCAAAGTGTGCCCAACGACATGTGTTGAGTGTAGTGATTTCAGGTCAAAGAATCACACTCACCACCATCACTGTGAGTACTGATTGTGACTACCATGTCATGGTTCCATGTGTCAAACTCACAGTGGGTCTGTCTGGTACCTTGTTCTCTAACAAGTACCTATGTGTTTGGTTTGATATCTCTATATCATGACTAATGAGATTATGTCATCAACCAACACCACAATCTAGTCTTTTGTGTCATTTCTGTCTATCTACCTTCCATAATGACATCCGACTAGGGACATAACAAGAATATACAAACTCTTAGCATCCGTATGATGTCATCGTTCAGGTCATGAACCTGAAGGCATACGTCATTGAGTGCTGTCATTCTCAAGACATTCAATCTGTTCTATCACTATCTCATATGACTGAACCAGAAAGAATTTGGAAGCTTGCCTTTGATGTTTATCAAATCAATCTTAATGTATCCCACCAATCATCCCATGATTGGCTCTCAGAGCATACATTCCAATAGACTCCCACTTGCACTGTGAGCCAATCACTCTTGAATCATATTCATAGTGATATTCAAACATGTCCCACATGTTACTATGCTCTAGTGCGATCATAGTGAGTAATGGCAACACCTTGCCGAAGTCAGTGTAAATTGCATGTCTCTCATCTCTTCGCTGCACGTCACACGTATGAGATGGAGTTGCCGTAATATGCGATCTAGTATTCCTTTGCTAACCTTTAGCCACATTGCATGATCAAGGATTCCAGACTTGTCATCAATGAGCAGAATGTCTTATAAGTTCATCTCATGAAATTCCAGATCCATATAGTATATACTACTGTTCTCTAACGCATAGATACTCGGCATTTTCCTTTTGAATGGTTTTATTGGAACACTTCCAATTATCAACAAACTTTCACTTTTATATATCCTATATATATTTTGCGATTAATTTTCTGTCCTTTCGGAAGTTCGCATCAATGTAACTCTTTACATCGAACTCTTCCTTATCTCCATGGAACCAGTACTTCACAAGCACATATCAAGTTCTCATGGTATTCCAGTAACCCTTACTAGAAGTAGACAGACATCCACTCATCATGTCCCACATACGAGTTATTAGGATGAGCACATCATATTGTCATGTCGTACATACAAGATGATGAATGCATTTTATTCTTGCTATGTCCATACATGCAAGATAATGGGATGATTACATACATGATAGATCATATCTATTCTTAGTGTTCATATTCTTCATAAGAATTGAACACTTGGCCTTGGGATACTAACTCCATGTAACATGGACAAGTTTTCTCCCACTGAATATGTGCATACTGAACCCTTCAGTACAGATTGCCAATGTATGCTTTCTCTTTTCAGGTCAAGAGGTTTTTGAGAACTATCTCTATAGATCTCTATTCCTATCACATAGGAAACATCTCTATCTTCCTTAAAGATAATTTCCACTTTTGGATTTCCATTCTAGAACAATTACATTTCACATCAACATGTGGAATGTGAAGACGCTCCCACTAAATCACAGATCCCTTCTTTATCTTTGACATATCAGTCAAACTCTTTGACTATATCATCAAAGTAAAGATCCAATTCTGAGTTGCTTGTACTCAATCAATCACATTGATTAGTCCATTGTAACTTATAGACTTCATTTACATTAGTGGATTCATAAACCTTATAGGTTGTGTCACGTACACATCCTTGTTTTATTTCACATAGGAATGCAGTTTTAGTATCCATATGCCAAATGCTTTAGTCATCAAGTTGCAATCAACAAGCATCATCCTTCTCAAAATGTTATCCATGTGTCTTAACACTTAAGACTCATTTGCACTTATGGATTTCCATCTAATGGGTGCTACCATCAAGGTCATACCTTATGGTCGACATGGATGTCATTTAGGATGTAATGGTCATAAACCATAATTCAGAATTTGATTCCTCATATTCATCTAGATAGTTGACTCATCACATGAACAACTCATCACATAGATAATTGAGGTATATCTGTTAAGGATATAAGAACTCACAACCCTTGTGATTCTTAATGTCCTTTATTAGTGTGGGGTATTCTTTTATTAAGAAGAATTCAATTATTCGATAATCATTCTCTAACTCCTTAGAGTATGATTCCTTCTTGATTTAGACATCACCATGCCTTAATCATGAGTTCACTATGATACATTATCATAATCACTCGTAAGGATCTCAAACATTTGGTTCAAGTGTTTCATTCATTGATCTCATCAAGAATTAACAATTTACCAAATTTGCACTTCATCTATGATAATCTTGAACACTTCAAGATATTCATATTGGTATTTTTCTAAACACCATTTAAAGTATTAGCATTTGTCCCAATAGGTATGTAAATACATCACATGTATTATACCTAATAGGATAATCATTCTCCCACTACCTTTAGTGAAGATTGATTAATCATGTCCAAGATATTCATGTCTCTTACTGGTTCTCTAACCAAAAGAGTCTAGATTTATCCATCATATGGAAACTAGAAATGAATCCCTCATGATTGATGCTAATTAGATTGTTTGAGTTATCAATAACTTTAGGTATCATTTTATCTTATACATACCATGTATTACAAGATAAACAAGGCATTGCCACAAAGATCATATCTTTAAGATTGAAACATCAACTTTATTAATTGCCATCATTGTCATACAATATGCAAAAATAAAGTGTTTCTATCTATTGGCAATATATGAAATAGCAGTTCTCAACTCTATTCCGTGCCCTTTAGGCTGAAATGAACAGAAAGATACTCCTATCTATGGCAACAACACTTGCTCCAATGATGGGTACTTATTTCTTGGTCCTTTCACAAAGGCCATCACTTCTTTGCGGATCTTGCATATCATATATGATAGATCCATATCTTGGTATCATATACCTCAGATAAAGAAGTGGTTCATTTCATGATACCTTAGGTGGAGATCTCCATCTCCTCCTTCATCCTCTTTTGTTCTTCCAGATAAAGAGGACAATCCCTCATACACTCTTTCCCCATGTGCCTTGAGGCTGAAGACGGCTTGGATTGCTGGCTAGCATCAGAACACTTCTTTTCTTTTCCCTTATCCTTGCCCTTAAGAATTACCTTTCTCTTTGATCATATCAAAGATTATGGTTTGTCTTTCTTCATCTTTGCCTTTACTATCCTCAACATGTCCAACAACTCTGTCAACGCTTGTCAAAGTTGTTCATGTTGTAGCTTATCATGAATTGTATGATCCTCGCAACATTTGCAGTATCATACCAATAGCCAACTCTTGGCTCAGAGGGAATCCTTCTTAGTCAGGTTTTCCACATACCCAATCACATTGAGTGTGTGAATACCTTACTGGATCTCCTTCTGTCATGACATACTAGGACAATGTCCTTGAGACATCTTATGGCTCATGTTGTCTCTACAACTCACAGTTCATAGAACACAACATCAAGCACTCCTCATCAATGTCATCCTCGATATGCTTCCATAAGCATACTTTTAGCCATTGATGTGGTGGGATTGAGTTCATCTAGTATTGGTATAACTAGGACTTGGAGCTTTCGCTCTTTGAGAACACTTCTCATCATCCTAACCAATCGTGGAATTATTCCAATTTAATTTGTTGGTCTGAAAGACCGATCGCAAATAAAGTGATTTGTTGATTAACCATTTATTTTAACAAAAAGGAAATATATGCAATTTTAGTCCAAAAACTCATTTTTGACTTATTTGATTGATTTGAAAAGTTGACGATAAAATTAGGCCTTTAATTAATTATCACTCCCACTATTTTACTTCAAATTGATAGCCCTCACCATCAATTCGGAAGATTGCAGCGTACAACCTTCTAGTGGGCAAGATCCTGAAATCCTCTAAGTCATGAGTCAGCTTTGGCTAATCGCCCACAACTTAGATCTCTCAGGTAGGCAACTCTTGCCAATAGCATCATATGCAACTCTTGTTGAATGAACATGCACAACACCTTGCCATGAACATTCCTTGCCTCTGGGCTTGCACGCTCTAAGAATCACCAGTTAAGTCTAACCCAAAAGCTGACACGGTAAACATGCACCCTGCTTTGGCAGAACCTACATGTCTACCCTTCACACTTCCACAAGATAGACGACGCACCACGCTTTGGCGTAACCTATGCTTGGTCGATCGAGCTTTTCATGTGTGCCGCTAATGGAAGGCATATAAGACTTAATATTTTAATGAGGGATTTGGTTTTTATATACATATACATATCCAATCACCACAATACATAGTACGTATCATATACATGCTATATCCCACAAAACATGCACAAACGATAAAAAGCGATGATTATGGCCATCCTAATGTGATTCCTCGTGCCAAGAGGAATCACGGTCATCTAGGTCTACATCACATGCAACCTGTACAAGATGAACTTTGTGCCTTGCCATCCGAGTTGATCAACTCATCACATTAATGATCTGTACTCTCCAGCCGGTCGTCTGGGTGCCACCGGCCGATCAGTTGGCTCCTCCAACTGATCGGTTCGCCTGGACATCATGCATCTCATCATGTCCACCACCTGGTCATCTCGCTCCTCGATCGGTCATCAACCGATCGGTTCACTCCTTGAACCGACCGTATGGAATGTCAACCGATCGGTTCACGCCTTGAACCGATCGTTTCAGCTATTGTCTTGATGTCCTCCGGTCTTCGACATAACAGGAAATAAAATATATCCTATTATTACATTGCTTAAAAGAAGAAACCCCAAGTTACATTTGGGGGGAGAAAAGGTAGGAAAGAATCTCGAAATATTTCGAGTTACATCAGGAATAAGAGAGGGAAGATCGGTGCGCAGACCAAGATGCAAGAAACCACAAACAACCACACACAGATAGGGGTTTATAGGCCATAATCATGCTACACACATCCACCACAAAACTCGTTTAAGGGCGACACGTATCGAGTGCATTAATAATACATATCATATATGTAATTTGGGATTTGTGGATTTAGGATTGGACATGCATAAATCCGATATTATTCGCATCGTATGCAATAAATAAAGGCAACAAACCAAAATTGATCATATCGATATTCCTAAAATATAGAGCAGTTGACGTGGCTCTGATACCACTGTTGGGTTTTAGGGGAGGCAGATAAGGCAGAGGAAACATAAATTTTCTCCCCAAAACCCAGAACAAGGAAACGTGTCAACGTCTATATAATAGGAAAGGATGGTTTGTGGAATCATACCTTGTCCCGAGGCTTGCTCGGCGACAATACCTCGCGCCTTGTGCGGTCTTCAATTCCGATCTTGGACGGTGTCTGTGCAGCTCCTGGTCGCACTGGGACTCATGACTCCTCCTCTCACCGGGACTGTCAGGATTGACAGTTGTCCTCCTAAGCGGAAGTAACCTCCCGCCTTTGAAGTAGTCCACACGGACCACCTGGAACTCCACACTCCTTGTCCCACAAGGAAGTGGAAGGAGTCGCACCTTCCTGTTAACGTACTAGTCGCCAACACACTCTCCTATCTCCAGTTGTAATTGTAGTTGTCCTTCCCTTGCTGCACCTCCCTTTGCGGGAGGCACTTGCTCGGGCTCTCTCTCGGTTACCAAAACTAGAGAGAACGACAACTTTGCAGAGCAACTGGTTGCACTGAGTTGTACTTTGAGAAGCCCCCAATACCCCTATATATATTGGCGGGTCATGGAACAAGGTTCTCTGTCCCCGGCAATATGGGACTAAAAGCAGGAGTAGAAGGGTTCGAGATTTTCCACAAAAAGCAACCAACTCGCAACATGAACCGATCAGTTCACAAGTGAACCGGTCGGTTGGGGACCTGAACCGGTCAGTTGGAACACCAACCGATCAGTTGGGACCCATGAGCCGATCAGTTCACTTCTGAACTGGTCGGTTCGTGGTCCTGGTCGGTTCCCGATTGACTTTCCTTCTTTCGTTTCTAATTGGTATCAAATACCAATCCTTGTTCCAATCAAATTGGGCAAGTGAAACGCAAGGAAAATTCTCAACGACCTGACTTTCCCAACTTGCTCGGTTGCACCAGTTGAACCGATCGGTTCAACACTTGAACCGCTCATTTCACTCTGTACATGAGCCGATCGGTTAACACTTGAGCCGACCGGTTCAGCAACCTCAGCCGACTGGTTCAACACTTGAACCGATCGGTTGGGAGTGCAGGTTGTGCAGAATCAGTCAATTGCGATTTCAATCAATCCGATACTCCAATCAACATGTCCAACACCTTGAACAATATGATATTGAGCTATCAATTGATTGAGTGTTTAATTGAACTACTAAACTCCTTTAGTAATCAATCTAAACATTGCTTGTGGACAAAACTCCTCTTCCAGGTTAAATCCTATGTGTGTGACCCTACAGGTCCATTTCACGTTGGCAGTGAAAGTCCATAACATTTATGACTTCACAAGCAAAGTGTGGTGCCTAGTCACACATCAATGCTACCCAAGTGAAAGTAGAAAGTTGGAGAACAACTTTCAATCCTACAATCTGTGAATGGTGTTATAGTGAATGTATAATTCCTTTGTCACTGATATCCCGAATGAACTCGAGGCATGGAACAGTCATCCTGTCAACGTTCATTCACTTTCTTGATCTCAGAGTAGATTGAACGAGATATGTATGACATCAATATCACATACTGATTCACACATGCGTGTGCATGCCTATCTCAATCCTACTCATCAAGTGGCCATGGATATCAAACTCCCTCAGGAGGGACAAATCCCATATCTATCACTCACCCCTCAAAAGCCCCATGTGTCAAAGCCACCCAATCTTCACCTTTATAACAACCCATGTTTCAGGATTGTGTTTGATGATGTCAAAGTGTGCCCAACGACATGTGTTGAGTGTAGTGATTTCAGGTCAAAGAATCACACTCACCACCATCACTGTGAGTACTGACTGTGACTACCATGTCATGGTTCCATGTGTCAAACTCACAGTGGGTATGTCTGGTACCTTGTTCTCTATATGTGTTTGGTTTGATATCTCTATATCATGACTAATGAGATTCTATCATCAACCAACACCACAATCTAGTCTTGTGTGTCATTGCTGTCTATCTACAATCCACAATGACATCCGACTAGGGACATAACAAGAATGTACAAACTCTTAGCATCTGTATGATCTCATCGTTCAGGTCATGAACCTGAAGGCATACATCATTGAGTACTATCATTCTCTAGACATTCAATCTGTTCTATCACTATCTCATATGACTAAACCAGAAAGAATTTGGAAGCTTGCCTTTGATGTTTATCAAATCAATCTTAATGTATCCCACCAATCATCCCATGATTGGCTCTCAGAGCATACATTCCAACACATATGTCATTTGTGGTTGTAGCAGGTATATGATACATACTATAAGTATGTGTAATTGGATATGTATATGTATTTATATAAAATCCCTTGATATAATATCAAGTCATATATGATTTTCCTAAGAAACATACATGACAAACTTGATTGACTAAGCATAGGTTATGCAAAAGCACGGTTGATGTGCACATTTTATCTAGACTTTTTACCCACTTTTGCTCACACTTTCAATCCATTTTGTACCTCTTTTTGCCTCTAATCATACTTGATTCTCCATCTTTTTAGTTGTTTTATTGGCCTCATGGTTGTGATCACTTGTACATGATTTTGACGAGAGAATGGGGCCAATCCAACAAAAAACCTGACCTTACTTGGATCCCCATGGATATTACATATGTCACAGAGAACTTGTTGAAGATTTTGATGTATACACGACGTGTTCTCTATAACACACAACATGTAAGTTTCTAGAAGATTTCTGACCCCCTTCAAGAGCAGTGACATGTTGTGTTCTGAGATACACAAGATGTGTCTTCCACAACCTAATCTGCCCAAAAATTAATTGATTCCTAGATACATGACGTGTTAGACATTGTACATGTCGAGTCTAGCCTGATCAGAGTAGTTCCAACAAGCGGTTATACACAAGGACACACTGTGTCTACCTTAGTACACAGAGCATCTCCTTCAACTTCTACTAATTTGCAAAACAACCGCCTCTCATTTTAAATACAAGAACTCTCATATGGGGCAATTGTCTCTCATCATTTTGAAACACTCCTCGACCAGAGAATATCTCAGAGCAAATAATAGACAATTTTGGAGAGGAAGAGGTGGTTTCTTGAGAAAGAACCTTCATTCATATCCATTCTTCTTCAAGGAGTGCGACAAGAGATTCTCTACTTCACCCAGACCTCTTGGGAGAGAAGGTTTTTCAAGTAGAAGGACCCGTAAGAGTGGAATCTCTTCCTCAAACTGGAGTTCTACCTTGACCTTCATCAATACTTGGGTTTTCCTTATTTGTTCCTTCTCTAAGCATGTCAAACTCTAGTATCTATAGCTTATTCTTGTATATCTTCATTATGGATGAGTAGTTTCCTTATTCTTTGGCATGGGAGAGTAGATCCCATGTCATTACTCATGTGAAATCGTATTTCTTAACTTAATTTGATTAATTTGTTTCTCTAAGAGTTTCTATGGTGTTATTTACTTGTATGTTTGCCTGGCCATCTTGCCTACATGTTTTATACTTTTTTATGTGATCTGGGAAGATATGTAGAGAAGTAGGGACTAGTTCTCTTGGTAATGAATCCTTGACCATGGGAGTGGCTTGGATGCATTGAGGATCTAAGGTTGTAGTTCAGATCTTAACTTAAGCATGGGAGTACTATGTAGAGATAAGAACCATCTCATATCACTGGGAGGTGTACGATGATGGTAACCTCATTTGCTTAATCAATTTGTTAATTTGAGCCGTTTGCATGTGAGTAATGGTATGGAAGTGAAATCCTATGACTAAGATCCCTTAAAAATCTGATCTAAATCTTTCTTAGTTTTTAATTCTCATAGTTACATTTAGCAGCTATTTAGTAGAATCACAAACCAAACCAAACCTTTGTAAACTGATCTAGAATGTTGATTTGTGATACACTTGCGCCTAATAGTACCTTTCTCCCTTGGATGATCTTGAACATACTACACACACATGTATACTTGTGGGGTAGTTCAAGCTTATAAATTCAAGAATTATGCATCTAAGCTAACATGTTTTTGGCATTGTTGCCAGGGAGCATCAAAATATTTCTATTAGAGTAAGAGGTGTTAACTAGTAAGAGAGACTAGATCACTTACCCCCTCATTTCATCATTTTACTATCATTTATATCATCTATCATATCTTCCATTATTTGTTAAGAATTCCACTATTTGTGAATTTATAGGACTATATGTGGCATTTGAAATGTGGTCTTCAACCATCTGTGTTCTTAGACACGGATATTGAACATACTCTTAGCAGCCATAGATGACCAAGGAGGAGTGAAGATTCTTCAATCTTGGAAGAGTCACAACCATCATCACTTCATTCTTCATGGTTGTCTTCATTGAACAACCAATGTATTATCTTTGAAATTTGAAAATATCAAATATAATTCTACTCATGATGGGAAGATACAAAAAAAAGAATAATGAAGAGAATAATAGGACCTTGGTTAAGGTGTTTGAACCCTAGAGTTACATTAGTCTTCACTTCAAGTAAAGTTGAGCATATGGGTGAATATGAGGCATCATTGGGACTCTATGCTGATCAAAGCCTCAATTTCATGTTTTAGATTATAATTAAGCTCATAGACTAATTGAGGGGCCCATGGTTTGAACCGTGGGACTGGGAACCCAATTCAAGCATTTTTTGGTAAATTAGGGTTTAAATATGTGTCACTGGGATGTAAAATAAGAATTGAAGCATTTTGAGATCATATTAATATTAGATACTAAGAATATTTTTAGTTGTAAGATAACAATTTTAAAAGATATACGAGAAATATCAGATAAATCCTAATTATCTTTTGGACTAGATAATTATTTACAAAATATCTAAGATGAGCCTTACAAACCAAGTTTTGCATATTAAGAGAAGTAGTTTAGGCTTTATCTCGTGTAAAAAGATAGATAATAGGAATATGAGAATTATCCTAAAAGTGTAGATTGAATGGAGTACCCTTGTATCCTATACAATCAATATAAGAAATAAGATTTTTATTAAATGGAAGCTGTTATTTCTGAGGACAAAATCTGACAAAATCTGACCCAAGACAAAGTCTTAGATCTGGGTCAATCCATGAAAAGGGGGTCATCCCCTCCACCCATAATCGGGTCTCTTCCCATAAAAGTAGGAGTCTAACTCCTAGAAGTCACTTCCAAAGTCCCCTCTCTATCTCTCTCTACACTTCCTTATCTTCACTAAGCTCCGCATATCCCTTCCCTACATCCAACAAACTCTACCTAGATCTAAGGATGACATTATCGTGAGAGATAATGACATTAAGTAGCATTATCATTACACAACTTAAGGGCACCCTACATATCAGAAAACTCAACTTTAAATGTATATATAAGGCATTAATGGTCTTTAGCCAACAAAGATTATGAGAGCGAAGCACCTTGACACCCAAGAGCATTCCCACAACACCATGATGCCCTTCTTCTCTAGTACATGACCATGAGATCTTAGGGGATGCCAGGTTGATCTTGTGCCATAGCAAGGAACATGTGAGCTCACCTGATGATGCAAAATATTTAGAGAGTTCCTAGATATTTCTCTAATCATCTCTATGATGCTAGGTAATAGTTCACGCCTAGTTTTCCTTCTTGTACCCATGTGTAGACAGTGTGGAGCAAAGCTTCATCCCCATGGTTAGGATGAATTCGGCCATGTCGATACCCCATTGAGTTTGGTAGGATTGTGGAGGTGTCGGCGCCTATTCCTGGCCTCTATTTTACAAAGAGCCCCTAGAGGAACATTCAAAGGTAAAGGGTCTTGTTGTCCTTTTGCCATGGATTAGAGCTCATCCCACGTGGAGTCTCTAAACTGACATGGTGTTGTTCCATTGGCCAGAAGTAGCATGCATGAAAAATGATTATGTAATCTCTTACTGACATGGCTGGTTTTGATTGGTCAATAACTTATTATCTTATATAAATTCTAGTTAAATATTGATAGATCCGATGAAAGTCAAGCTATATATCACTTTTATCAAAAATAAGTAGAATTTGAATAAAATAAAATTAGAGTCCAATTGTTCTTTATATTAAAAAATTATAGCTAATGCAAGTATATAGGGTGATTAATGCATATCAAACCTAGATTTGATGAATTTGGTGCTTAACTTTGTAGATCAGATTATGTTTTGGGTATAAAGTGCTATTGCTCATTAATGATTAGATATCAATGTTTTAAAATGTATTAGGCATTTGATAATGATCATTTATGCTTTCTAAGTCATAAATGAGACAATTAAGGTTTAATCATGCTACATTTTTATATTTAGATGTTAAATTCCATGATTCCATCTAATGGACTCATAATGTGATAATCAACTGTAAATAATGACTAGAGTTCATCTAATGCTTAATTTGGGTTTGTAACCCTTAGGAACATCAATATGTTGGAATTAGGCTTTGAGGCCCTTATTCCTAACCTAAACCCGAATATAAAACACTAAGACAACCTTAAACCCTAGTCTAAGACCTAGGTTAGGTCCTACTAGCATGTTTGAATGCATGGCGACACTTCAAGGTTGTAATCATTTATTGATCATGATGATTTATTGGATGTACACTTACTCAATGAAAATACTTGATGATTGGATTTCATAAAGTACATTTGAAGTATAGTGCATGTCTTCTACATGACAAAGATATGTGGTTATTCTTATGAATACATATTCGAAGTTTGCCGAGGTTTCTTGAAGATTTAATGAATGATAACTTCTTCATTGTTTATTTTTTTCATGCAAACTATAAAGCCCCTATGGGTATCACATAAATATAGAATGTTCTAAACCCTGGGTTTCACCGATAATGGGGTGATGCACATAAGTCCAATGATGGACAATGATTACACCTGAGAGGGAAAACCAAGCATGGATTCGCATAAGAAAGAAAATACAAGTCCATATGTGTTGTTAAATATTTATTGGATATATGTATTTGTGATGTCTTAGATGAACCCACGTACTAGTATAGAAATATGCTGACCACATATGTTTTTCAAAATTTTGGGTAGTTTATGCTCAAGATAAAGGACATCAAGATAAAGATTGAAAGATCTTAAAAATATTAAAGATGAGGCTAGGTGGATTACATAGTTTAGTATTTCTTCTCGTTTATGTATAGTTAGGTCTTGAAGTATTCAAGTAACACCTTTGAGGTGTATACTTCAATGTATGCATTCAGTCAAATTTAAATTAATGGAAACTATTTACTATTCATTATTATTTATTAAATCTAATTATGGAAATATAGAGGCATGATCCTCAAATTTAAGGTCTCTCTTGGGTGGGAGACACTAGAAAGTGGGGATTGTTACATTTGGTATCAGAGCTCAGATTTAGCAACTAATATTTAATTGTTCATACTTTCAAATAATCTTTAGAAATATAAGGGAAATTATTAGGGCATAATGTATCCTTGAGGTTTCTCAACTCTAATTTCTTACACTTCTCATATCTTTTCTTAATAAACCTTAAAATACACTTCCCTCCTCATCTTAAGTTAGGGTTTTGAAAAGAAATAGGATTAAGAAATCTTCCACCAATTAATGCACAAATAATGTTAATATAGTGGACATGATTATGAAAAATGGTTATGTGTTAATTGGTTTTTCTATAGTGAAGATAAACCCTAGAAACTAACTAGGTATGAGTAGGAATACTCAATCATCCATAAAGAACTGAAGTAGGATATCCTTGTAGGGTATTAAGACCCTAAGAGATCAACAAAATCCTAAAACTCTAAGATGCAGGGTATAGTCCCTGACCCTAACCCTAAACCCTAGCCATGGGTGATTGGAGTAGCATGGGTGAAGTGGTAACCCTATCCATTTAACTCTATGTAAGGGTAAAGGAAAGAGGAAATCTAAATGGGTATGGGTAAACTAGTTGTTAGGCACCCTAGTTACCTATGCATGCAAGTAAGTGGAGTACCACATGCATTATGCATATACAGGGTTCTGAATATAGATGAGACATGATATCAGTAATGACACAGTGAAAATAAAAAACCCTCAATTCACTATTAAGATTGGTGTCCTAGCCTAGGGTGGGTTAACCCAAGATGGTAAAAGGTCTATGGGGGAGGCATAACCCTAAACTTGTGGGGTCGGGTTGTGGCTAGCAGGCCTATCCTCCTCCTAGAGGTCAAGATACCCCCAGTTAGGACCTTCTCTAGAAGGGTGAGTTGACCAATTTTATGTTAATGACTAAGAAAACTTTATCCTTCGTCTAAGGACCTAACCCCTCAAGGATGATAAGTGATGGGATGGTATGGGCACAATGCATGGAAGCCTCTACCCTTACCTATCAAAATAAGTTGTCAAATCAGAAATATAATTCCAATGTATGTAAATATGAAACCTTGGTTATAGAAATCCTAGGGTAGATATGTAATGGAAAGTAAGTTACATTAAAAGAAATCATGCATATTGTAAGGACCCTGACCTATGTTTTGGGCTTACCTTGCTTGTTTTTCTTAAACCTTGTGCTTGGTTGCTTGCTAATCACCTTTAGTGGTGATTAGGGTTTTCTTGTTCTTTGTTAAGAGCTGGAGGTACTACTTGCAAAATAACATGAGTTAAGGTTGAAGAGCAAGTTTGTCACCTTGAGAAATGTCTTTCTCTCTCTTTGCTTCCTCTAGGGTTGAGAGGAAGGTTTGGGCTCGTGCCTTGAGTTGTCTTGGACTTGGTTGAGCTTTGTTGGGCCTTGTTTTCCCTTGTTTGGGGCTTTGCCTTGCTTGGTTGAGCCCTGTATCGGGCAAGGGTGCTTTGTGTTGCCCATGAGGGGTGTATCGGCCATGGAAGGAGTGTGTCAGCCTTTGACCTTTGTTGAGCTTCTTTCCTTGGTTGTGTCACCCTAGCTTGGACAAGTGGCCGACCCTTGGGAGAGTAGTGGCATGGCATGTGCATGAGTTTTGCAAGGTGGTAAAATGTGTGGACAAGTGTCCCTTGGTAAAGTGACACCATGCCTTGGTCTAACCTTGACCCCCATCTATATATGCCTTGCCTTTCTCTTCCTTAGGAACCCTTTATCTCTTTGTTGCTCCTCTCCTCCTTGGTGCACAATACACCTACCCCTTGGAGCAAGTTGGTGGCCGATCCTTCTCCCTTGGTGGTGATCCCTTCTTCTTCCTTTAGCTTGGTGGCCGAACCCTAGGTGGATCTTATCCTTTGGTAAGAATCTTCCCTCTCTCCCTAGCATCTTCTTCTCCATCTTGCTTACTCTTCGGCCATGGTGGTTATGCTTCTTGTTCCTTTTCTTGAGGTGGTCGAAGTAGTGTGCTTGGAGCTAGGAGCTAGAAGCTTGGAGCTTGAGGAGTTTGCTTAAGGCGGGTTACATAACTTCTAACCCTAGCAATACTACCTTCTCTATGTTGCATTTTTCATATATGATGATGATCGACCATGCATGTATGTTTCTTGCTCCAGAACATGTTGTTGATCTTATGAATTTTGTGAGCATGATGTTGTGGTTGTTGTTGATGGGTTATATGCCTTTACACCTAGTTGGCCGAACCATAGTTGGGGTTTTCTTTGGTAGAAACACTCCTTTCTCTCCTTGGTCTAGAGAAGTGAGTTTGGGATCTAGTAATATGGGCAATACCCCTCTCTCGTTTAAGTTGAGAGGTGAGCTTATATTCTAGTTTCTTGGGCAATACCCTCCTCTCACCATGGATTTGAGAGGTGAGCTTTTGATGACCTATGTTGAGGTTGGTCCTTGTGGTTGCCGGATTTGTGAAAGAGGTTGTGCAATACCCCTCTCTCATGGTTGTTGAGAGGTGAGCCGCCCTTCTTGACCAATTAGGGTGTGGTGCCCTTATGCTTGAGGTTGAAGAAGACCTTGTTGGGTTATGTCTTGGACGATATGACCTTGGGATAGTGCTGCCCCTATAGCCTTCTTGTCTTGGGTTGTAACCTTGGTCGTTACCCCAAGTTGGGTTTGGTTGGTGCCTGATATGGTTCTCTTGGTTGACTCTTAGTGGATATGGAGCTTGGGCATTACACCTGTAGCTTGTGCTCTGAACGTCACCTCTGAAGTAAGGTTGCACGATGCCCCCCCTTGCCTTGTGTTGATCTTGGCCGATATGCTTTGTTGAGCCTTGGTGACTTGATGCCCGGTATGCTTTGGCCAAGATGACCCTTATCCTATGTGCTTTCACTGATATGATGACTAATAGTTTTCTTGTGTTGGGAAATATGAAGTGTTCTTGTGATGCCTGATATGATGGTTGTATAGAGAACCCTAGATGGTGCCTTAGTGGTGGCCGATATGGGTAGTTGACCTAGATGGACGATAGGCCTATGCCGGGCATGGGGTTGTGTTGCCCTACGCAACCCTAGTGGAGTTGGCTGACTTGCTGCTGGTTTAGCCAGCTGGTCCATGCACGATATGGTATCATGGATGATAGAGTGCCCTGGTCGACATGAAGGCCTCTTGGATGATATGGTGAAGGTTGGACATTAGGGTGCCTTGGGAGACACCCCCTTGGGTCGATATGGTCTTTGCTGATGGTTAGCCGATAGTGAAACCTAACCCTAACCCTAGTTTGGTGCTTGATAGGCCTTTGGCCGATAGCATCTGCTGATGCACGGTACACTCTTCCAGACACCATGAGTTGGTGAGTCTTTGTGGCACGATAGTTGGTGTTGGAGTTGGACGTTTTAGTGGTGAGCCTGCTCAGGGTTGGAAAACCCTAGCCAGGGTTGTAGGAGTTTTAGTGAGGGTTCTGATAACTCAGAATATATATATAATTCATGGTTCTATTTTAATAACGATAACAGAAGTGATATGATGTAATCACCTTGCATCATGCATATATGATGATGAGATATAATGATAGGTTGTGGACCAGGAAGCTTGGAAACTTATGATGTTTCTTTACATGTTGATATAACACATGCATATGGTCACAAGTATAGGGCATAACATTGCCCATGATTGATAATAATACTATGAATGATAAAGCTTGTGTGACATACTCATGGATGCTTCTTTATACTTGATAACATGATCATTCTGTTCATCCATTATGGTTTCAGTAATCTCTGCGAATGTGTATACTAACCATGCATGTATTTCATGTGGATTCATAGCCTGGTCAGAGCTATGAGATATATCTGTTTTGACTAGCACAATGTGATAATAATTCTTGTTAATAAAATAACAAGTTGATAGGTCTGAGGACCTGATATAAAGCTGAGTGCCTAGTTGAGGTGTTATCCTCTGTTGATGAGATAAGGGATGCATTCCCAGGATGTTGATGCATGATTATGATGCCTTGAGATGTAGTGGTTGTTATATTGAGGGATTGAGGTCCCATGACAGTATGATGATGGTAATAGTGATGTAATTCTATAAGGATATACTTTGTTTTGCCTCAACAATTGGCTTAAAATATACTAATCAATGATAGATGAACATATCATGTAGTTTGCCCTAGCCATAGATCCATCATCGTCAGTATTTGGTGATGGTGAAATAGGTTTATCCTACGGGATTACCTGGAGCGCATATTGTTGAATATGTGAGGTTTCCCCTAGCCTAAAGTAGGAGGGTTGAGTGCAGCTACAGTTGCAGACTCAGGATGTATGGAGCATGGTGAACATACCCATGCCTCAGGATATGTGATGATGAGCATGATGCGTTCATGGATCGGATGTATGTACTAGCACCTATGATGAGGTGAGCTAGAGATATGGGTAGCTTGCGGAGCTGACCCAGAGGCTGAGGCCCTATATGCATAATACTGCGGTTTTTCTTGATGATTCGTGTAATGACCACGGGAAGGTGAGGTTATGGAGTCCGTATCTCCTTAGACCTTGTATGGCACCGGATTGGGATTCACAGATAATGGTTGGACTTGAGCAAGGAAGGCTCACTTCCTCAGGGCATACTAAAACGTAATTCAGCTGAATGGTATATCTTGCTTAGAGAAAAACACGGAACATTGCTTGAGGCATTTCTTATATAGCTGATCTAGTTACACCTTGCATATACGTGTACGATCCTTATATTCTATGATAAGTCTTTATAAATCTTATCTTGTCAATCATGTTTCATAAAGAATACTTCGTTATATGCCTTTAAGATATCTTGGTAAGCTTGATGGTAATCATAGCCTTGTTCAGTATGCTGCTCTTGTTATACACTTTATCAGTTATCTGCTCTAACCTTTGAGGTTTTATAGTTGTGGCGGGGAGTTATGTTTCTCACTGGGACTGTGTGTCTCACCCCGCTGGTTTACACCCTTTTTAGGTGACCGCTCTAGATGTGGTGGTCATCATGAGGTTGCAGCCGAGCAGCAAGAAGAGCAGTAGATGGCAAGAGATGGACATGCTACTATTTTGGTGGTTTTGTAGTAGAGTCCTAGAGTCATCCCTGTACTCTTAGGTTCTCGGAGGTGTTTGACGATGTTTCACGATGTTATCTGCTGTAATTTTTGTGTATCCTACTGCTGGTCGTATGTGGCCTGTTATGTATGTATAAATAGGTGATGAACTAATATGCGTTGTTGCGACAGTGGGTGGCTTTAAGTTGTGTACATATCTGGCAGGTGACCTTGATTATATCTATATATGACCTGAACTTCTTGCAGGGCCTGGTTGCAAATGTTCTATATGTATGTTTCCGCAATCAGTTTTAATTAACCTGTGTTTTCGATAATATGTGGTTCCATACATTTTCATGTGTCATCTCGTTGTCAGTGTGATGGCAGGGTGTCACAGTTGGTTTGGTATCAGAGCTCTAGGTTCACTAAGTCTACAGGGATGTAGGACTAGGTTTGCGTCTGTTCTTGTGAGTTATCCAGATTTTCTTACCATAACCTTCTACCCTCAGCGGAAGATAAAGCTTAAAGATGTCTGGAAACCATGAAGAACATGTTGTTGAGAGCAGCGATGATGCATTAGTTGATGGATTAGGAGGATAGGCACATGATGATCGGGTGCCTGAGGTCCCCCAACTTGACCCAGCCATTCTTGAAAATCATGCCTACCAACAACTTATGGGGCAGGTGATGGCTATGATGAATCACATGGTGGCAAGGTGTCCAGTGCCTCAGCCAAGAGCCCAAGATCCCCATGGTGAAGCATCAGGTATTGGGAAGACCTTTGAGCAGTTTTGCTAAGTCGGAGCTTCGGATTATGCTGAGACGGCTGATCTAGTGGATACAGATCTGTGTTTGAAAGGTCTTGAGAAGTCCTTTCAGATCCTCGACATCCCAGAAGCAGACAAAGTCAAGCACGCTATCTACCTTCTGAAGGGTAGTGTTGGCCACTGGTGGGCCATCGAGGAGGAGAAGTGACCCGGTGAGGAGGTCGGTTGGGAGATCTTCTGGCAAGAGTTCATTAGCATATACTTTCTGAAGAAGTATCTAGATGAGAAAATCAACCAGTTTGAGCGTCTATGCCAAGGATTGATGAGCATCAACGAGTATGAAGCTAAGTTCATGGACTTGTTGAGGTTTTGTCCTCACATGGCGGCGATTGATGATGAGCAGATCAGGCGGTTTGAGAAAGGTTTAAGTGATAAGCTATCGACAGTTGTTGTTGCTTTAGAGAATTGGGAGCAGTTTTCCACGTTTATGGAGTCCTTCTGTAGGATTGAACGGTCTGTTAAGGAGAAAAGGGAGTCCATGACCAGGAAAAGGCTTGCTCAGTTCCAGGGACAAAGATCTGGTGGCTTCAAGAAGTCAAGGTTTTCAGTGCCTTCCATGATGAGAGGTTCTAGTGCACCGTCACAGTGGTCTCCGAGTAAAGGAAGAGGTCATGTTTCTTCTCCATCTAAGGTGCATAGTACAACTTTTGTGGTAGTAACCAAGCCATCTAGACTGCAGACAGAAGGCAAGTCATGTTACCAATGTGGACAGACTGGGCATTTAAAGTCAAATTGCCCAAGAACAGACGTTGAGGTAACACAACAACTAAGACATAGTCAACAAGGGCCAGATAGACATCAACCTAGTGATAGCAGAGGGCAAGGACGCGGTCAAGCGTCACAAGAAGGATCGTCTGCTCAAGGAAGAAGAGGACGTGGATAACAAGCAACGACTCGATTCTATGCTATGAGTCAGCCAGAGGCGATAGTCAACCCGCGAGTGGTGACAGGTCAGATAGAGTTATTTCATTCTGATTTGTCTTCTTCTTGCTTAATATCTATTTTGGTTGACCCGGGTGCTACATACTCTTTTATCGCACATAGTCTGCTTGATAGTTGTCCTTTACCTGTTAGTTGTAAGAAAGAGAGCATGTTGCTAAAAACCCCTCTTGATGGTTCCTCAATGCTTCGAGAGGAGTGCCCATCTTGTGTCTTATCTTTTTCGGAACACAATATACAAGTGAATCTTATACCACTTGATATGTGTGGATTCGATGTGATCCTTGGGATGGATACCTTACAGAAGTATAAGGTTGTGTTGGACTGTGGTTCCAAGCAGGCAATGTTTGATGACGGTGGAGAGAAGTGGATCTTCCAAGGAGATAGGAAGATTCTTTCAACATGTCTAGTGTCAACAATGGTGGCAGAAAAATTGTTGCGGCAAGGTTGTAGAGTGTTCTCAGCTCATGTTGTGGATACTAAGGTGAAGGGTCCTAGCGTCAAGGAGGTGAAAATTGTCCGAGAGTTTGCAGATGTGTTTCCTGATGAGTTCCCCGGTGTACCCCCACCCCGAGAGATTGATTTTGAGATCAATCTGGTACCAGGAACACAACCAGTTGCACAAACGCCTTATAGGATGGCTCCAACAGAGATGGCAGAGTTGAAGAAGTAGTTACGGGAGTTGTTGGAGAAAGGTTTCATCCGACCGAGCACGTCACCTTGGGGTGCTCCGGTGTTGTTTGTTAAGAAGAAGGACGGGTCAATGCAGTTATGTATAGATTACTGTTAGTTGAATAAAGTCACGATCAAGAACAAGTACCCGTTGTCGAGGATAGATGATCTGTTCGATCATTTGCGTGGTGCTATAGTATTCTCAAATATCGATCTGCGGTCTATATATCATCAGTTGAGGATTAATGTGGACGACATACCAAAGTCAGCATTTAGAATGAGGTGTGGTCACTTCGAGTTTGTGGTTATGCCGTTTGGGCTAACCAATGCACCTGCTTTCATGGACCTGATGAACCAAGTGTTCCATCCGTTCCTAGATCAGTTTGTTGTAGTCTTTATAGACGGAATCTTGATCTATAGTCAGGACAGGCAAGAGCATGAACAACATCTTCGACAAGCGTTGACTCTTCGTCGCCAACATCAGTTGTATGCCAAGTTCAACAAATGTGAGTTCTGCTCGAAGGAAGTAACTTTCTTGGGTCATGTGATATATGTAGAAGGAGTGAAAGTGGACCCCAAGAAGGTGGAGTCAGTTGTAGATTGGGAGCAACCAAAGACGCTGATAGAAGGTCATAGTTTTCTGGGTTTGGCAGGTTACTACCAGAAGTTTATCAAGGACTTCAGTGTGACGCGTTGTCGATGACAAAGCTGACCAGGAAGGATGTACCTTTTATCTAGGATGATCATTGTCAACAAGCTTTCTAAAGTTTGAAGGAGAAGTTGACTAATGCTCCAGTGTTAGTGCTGCCAGAGCCTGGGAAGGGCTATGTTATTATCTGCAATGCTTCCAAGAAAGGCTTAGGTTGTGTGCTGATGCAGAAAGATCATGTGGTTTCTTTTGATGTGCGACAGCTTAATAAACATGAGGAGAACTATCTAACACATGATTTGGAGTTGGCAGCGGTGGTCCATGCGCTAAAGATTTGGAGACACTATCTTTATGGGGAAGTGTGTCAGATCTTTACAGATCATAAGAACTAGAAGTACATCTTTTCACAGAATGAGCTGAATATGCGACAACGTCGTTGGATGGAGCTAATCAAGGATTATGATTGCACCATTGAGTATCATCTTGGTAAGGGAAATGTGGTAGTTGATGCGCTTAGTAGAAAGTCTTCTTCTCTCTCCACAAAGAAGGCACAATTGAGTTCCTTGGTATGCCATATGCGGGATATGTTTGTCTCCTTGCGGCAGATGAATGTGAAGTTGGAAGTTTCCTTGTTGGCATTTTTGTTGACACAAATGCAAGTCAAGCCTATGCTGAGATAGTAGATCAAAGACGCACAACAGGCAGATGATACAGTGCAGTTGAGAAGATCAGAGCTTGGCTGCAAAAAGCGTGATGGGTTCAATGAGTCGGAGGATGGACTAGTTTGCTATCATGGTAGGATGGTAGTCCCCGACGGTGATAATCTAAGAAAGCTAGTGCTCGAGGAAGCACACACATCGATGTATGCTATGCATCCAGGAGTCACCAAGATGTATCATAACATGAAGGACCTGTATTGGTGGTCTGGCTTGAAGAAGGATGTAGCTGAGTTTGTGGCTAAGTGTGCAATATGTCAGCAAGTTAAAGCTGAGCATCAGAAGTCGGCAGGTATGTTGCAACCCATGCCGATACCATAATGGAAATGAGATCATATAACCATGCACTTCGTAGTTGGCCTACCTAAGACACCTAGGAATCATGATTCCATTTGGGTGATAGTGGACAGATTGACAAAATCTGCCCATTTCATACCGGTAAAGATGACATATAGAACAAAAAAGCTTGCTCGGGTGTATGTGGACAAGATAGTGTGTTTGCACGGTATATCAGCAACGATAGTCTCCGACAGAGGCCCTCAGTTCACAAGTCGTTTCTGGGAACATTTGCACAAATCGTTGGGAACGCAGTCGAGGTTCAGTACCACCTTCCACCCGCAGACGGATGGACAGTCTGAAAGGACTACATAGACTTTGGAGGATCTTCTTCGAGCATGTGTTTTGCAGTTCCTAGGCAGTTGGGATGAGCATCTTAGTTTGATAGAATTTGCTTACAATAACAGTTACTAACGGAGCATTGACATGGCTCCTGTTACAACCCTAAATTTTGGGTTCATTTGTTGAGAAATGTAATTTCTCATATTAAAAATAAATGAACAAATAATGAATGAATGCATGGTTAAAATAGCCTTGTTGATTTATTTGTGGGCTTTATTGGCTATTGGGCCCAATAACAAAGAAAGGACAAAAGAAACTCTATTAATAAGTAAATAAGAAAATAGAGGAAAGAAAAGTGTGGAAATCTGTAGAAGGCAAATCCAAAAAGGGATTTTGTGCCTCTTGGATTCTTTGGGTTCCAAGGAGTCCAAAATTGCAAAAGAAAAGCTCAAATGAGTATTTCCTTGTTAATAAAGAAATTGAAAACATTGATGAAATGTGGAAAACAAGTAAAAAGAGGCACAATTGAGTTATCCTTAGTGGGATTTCGTATCCCAAGGATTCCTGATGTAAAAAGGGAAAACCAACGAGGAAAACTAAAGAGAAATAAAGAGAAAACCTCAAAAAGAAATATTTTAATAAGAACTCAACAAGATAATGTGAGATAATGCATATTAATGCATTTAGAAGGATAATGAGTATTCCTTAAAAAGGAATTTCGAATTATTTGAGTTTCTTGGGATCCAAGGAGTCCCAATGAAGAAAGAGGAAAAGAAAATACCAAATTTGCAAAATAAAAAGATAATATGATACATTATTAATGGTTTTTTGTGATACTAATAAAAAAGAAGTATTTTCTATTAAGGAAAACTTAATTTCGAGACCAATGGATTAAAATCCAAGGGCAAGGAAATTAAAAGTGATAATTCTCGAATTTATTAATAACCAAAGCATAAGGATTATCAAGGAGGTAAAGAGGAGAGAGAAGGTTTCTTCGCATTGAAAGAATAGGAAAACAAGTTGGGAAAGGACTTGGTTGCTTCATGGTCAAGCCTAATGGGGCGTGGATACTCACCCTATATAAAGGGTTAAAGGCCAGGGTTGAGTTGGAAAAGAATCCCACGCACTCCTCTCTTTCCTTCTTCTTTCTTTCTTCTTCTTTGTTTAAAACCCTAGTATGGAGGGGTAGCGTGGCCATGGAACCACGAGGAGCTTCTGAATGATCTTGATGAAGGTAGGATGCACCCATGACGATCTAGGGAGATCGGCCATCCTACCCTGCCCCCAAGCACCTGCAGCAGCAGCCACACGGCTGCAACACAGCCGTGGGTTGCAGCTCTTCCCATCCCTGACCAGTTGTGCTGGTCATGAGCTAGCTGGCGCCCCAAGGGCGGCGGAGGGCTACGGAGCTGAGGAAGGGGTCAGCGGCAGCCATCGGCTCAGGGAAGAGGAGAGGAAGTCGCACCCTGTGCGGCTAGGGCAGCGCAGCAACACCTGCGAAAGGTTGAATACGGCTTGCAGTCGTTGGACGAAATTGCCCCCAAGCGCGCAATGGTTTGACTCAACTATAGAAGGGTAGAACGATCTTTCGATTATGTTTTCAGATCAGGCGGGTGTGTTTCATGGATGATGAGCGACGTGTCACACTCAGATTGGCCGAAAGGTACATTTTCTTACATAAATCATAACTAGAGATTGATAGCTCCGATGGAAATATGCAAAACATGAAAATTGATCAGGAGAACACGTAGAATTTAATAAAAATATAGTTGAAGACAAATTCTGATTGCAATTCAAAAAGTATGCAAAGATACTATCTTTAATGATTTAATTAATGCAAAACCCAAATCGTTGGTGATTAATGAATTAGAAAGGGTTTTAATGGATGATTAATGTTAATACTGGCCTGTTAATGATAAAAAGGAACATTAGGAACAAAAAGGACGAACTTTGCATGTAATTCATTTGATTTAGAGTTCCATATGCATGAATATACTTTAATGGGCCTTGAAACCCTAATGTTGACTAATTCGACTATTAATGGCTTTAATTGATTAATCTCGTGATTAAAATTGGAATATGTTGAATCTAATCTATTTCGAGAATTAAAATTCCTAATTTGTGGATAAATGCCCTAAATGTAATAATTACGGTTTTCTCATGAATAAAAGGTGGAATTAATAGCAAATCAAGTTCATATGTGTTTTGGACCATAACGAACTTTGAGTTGATGATAAATGTGTATAATGATCTTGTGATGGATTAAAAGGATAAAAATAGTAGATTTAATAGAAGAGGCTTAATAAGCTTAATTAATGAATAATTATGCCTTTAATTCGGAATTGAGAATTAGATGTGGAAATAACTAGGGTTTGTGATCAATTGCGTTAAATTAATAAAAGATGAAGTGAAACCTAATTGCAAAGTAAACCCTAAAAAGGGCTAGTAACCCAAGGTCATGATTAGGCCTATTAGATTTGTATACCATGATTCATGATAGAAAATATTGGATGAATATTTTAGGATAAAATTGTGCTTGCTTGATTTACTCTGGATTACTTATTTGCTTGGAATTGTTGATTCTGAAAAACAGGTATGTGGTTACGGTTATGAATACCCGAATTAGTTTTCCGGGATTTTATCGATGTTTCCATCATGGCTTGAATTAAACTGTTGGATGTATTTAATTCATACAAAGTATAATGTGAATATGACTATCACATAAGATATGTGCCTACTAGCTCAGATCCTGGTCCCCTCTGTGGCTTAAATAGTTGACCTAGTAAATGGCTACCAATGGGGTAGGTCCATCAGGTCATTAGATGACTTAGTAAATGGCTACCAATGGGGTAGGACCATCAAGTCATCCTGAGTTAGATATTGGGCTACCTTCGAGTAGTGCCATGTGACTCAACCCTAGATATTGATCTACCTGTTAGGTAGGATCATGCGGGGTTTAATAAGGAACTACCTAGAGAGGAGTAGTATCTCAGTCCACTGCAGGGACAGCACAGAGATAGGGGATAGGAAAGGATTGAGTAGTATGGTTTAAATATAATCTTGGTTGTTAAATGATAATTGGCTGATTACTTTGTTACTGTAGTTGCACAATTTTGTTTCCCCCACATACCAGCTTCTTGCTGACCGACGTTTTGTTTGTCGGCGTTTTAGGTACAATGAAAAGAACAAACAGTAAAGTGGCATATGTGGAATTAAATGAGAAGTAACGTGCACAAGAGGATTAGTTAGATTAGTATCTTCTTGGATAAAAGTTTAGAAATCCCAAATTTTAAAAGGTAAACAAAGTTTTATTTTATACCAATTTTCAGTTTAGTTGGTAAAGTTTATTAATTGTTATTGATTATTTGTCGAACCTTTGATCCTGTTAATTGGATAACGGCACGGACCTTTCGGTCTCCCTTAAGATCACCATATACCATGATATTACTGAGATAGTAAGAGATAGTAGCACTTTGGATGCTTAAGATGAAGATACATGTGGCTTGTGGCCATGCATGATAGAAGTGAAGGACGAACACCAGCAACCCAGTGTATCGATATAGAGGATAAAAGAGTCCCCGAGAGAGAGAATGGGAGTTCATTACTATGGATGTTGTGGTAAGACTCCCCTAGACCAAGGAGGGTCGAGGTGCAATATGTGTTATGGTAGATCGCCTTACCTAGATGACATGAGAAAGGAAGAGTGTTGTCACGAGACAGATTCAGTTGAACTACTTAAGGGAGAAGATGGTTCAACCACACCATGATGAAAGTTCAAAAGTTCTTGGGTTTGACCAAGGTTCACTTCCATGAAGTGGAAGTAGATACATAAAGAGCTCAGTGTTTGTAAAGTTTATCACCCCATACTAATGGACAGTATGATCCGGACTAGAGGGTCTGATGAGAGCATGTGTCCTCTTTAGGGTGATACATAGAGACAGTTCTTAAGATGTGATGTTACCCACCATAGCCTTTACCAGGATGCAAGAAGTTCTATAGGGAGGTTGTGTCAGTCACCACTTCATTATTATGATGTTGGTGAAGGAGGCCTCGTGAAGGTCAGAAAAGAACCACATGTGTGTGCAGATGAAGTCGCTTTGATCGTGCAATGGCTGAGAGAGAGCCCAGTGGTGACATGAGTCACGAGCTGATGCAAAGCAGACCGATATGCAGTTCACTGTGGGAGAATATGTGATGTGAAAATCCGACCCCTATAAGATACAGTTGAGAAAGCTGAGTCCCCGATATATGGGTCCATTTGAGATGGATTGGTGGAGATGGTTGTGTTTAACCTTACCCCTCAGGATAAAAAGATGTGTTGGATGAGTCTGGTCTAGAGCACTATGTGAGGTACCCAAGCCATGTGTTGAGCCCTGAACCTATTTAGCATTTTGAGAGGCAGAAAATGTCTTAAGTCACCTATGAGGGTACGATATACCAAGGTAAGAAAAAACTCAGATTGAAGAATATGAGATGATGAAGGTTCTTGGGAAGCACCATGGAAAGGGTGAAGCCACATGGGAGCCAGGATGGACATATGAAAGGCTTATCCTGCATGCTTGATAGAATTTTGAGGGAAAAATTCTTATAAGAGGGGAAGGATGTTACAACCCTAAATTTTGGGTTCATTTGCTGAGAAATGTAATTTCTCATATTAAAAATAAATGAACAAATAATGAATGAATGCATGGTTAAAATAGCCTTGTTGATTTATTTGTGTGCTTTATTGGCTATTGGGCCCAATAACAAAGAAAGGACAAAAGAAACTCTATTAATAAGTAAATAAGAAAATAGAGGAAAGAAAAGTGTGGAAACCTATAGAAGGCAAATCCAAAAAGGGATTCCATGCCTATTGGATTCTTTGGGTTCCAAGGAGTCCAAAATTGCAAAAGAAAAGTTCAAATGAGTATTTCCTTGTTAATAAAGAAATTGAAAACATTGATGAAATGTGGAAAACAAGTAAAAAGAGGCGCAATTGAGTTATCCTTAGTGGGATTTCGTATCCCAAGGATTCCTGATGTAAAAAGGAAAAACCAACGAGGAAAACTAAAGAGAAATAAAGAGAAAACCTCAAAAAGAAATATTTTAATAAGAACTCAACAAGATAATGTGAGATAATGCATATTATTGCATTTAGAAGGATAATGAGTATTCCCTAAAAAGGAATTTCGAATTATTTGAGTTTCTTGGGATCCAAGGAGTCCCAATGAAGAAAGAGGAAAAAGAAAATACCAAATTTGCAAAATAAAAAGATAATGTGATACATTATTAATGGTTTTTTGTGATACTAAAAAAAAAGAAGTATTTTCTGTTAAGGAAAACTTAATTTCAAGGCCAATGGATTAAAATCCAAGGGCAAGGATATTAAAAGTGATAATTCTCGAATTTATTAATAACCAAAGCATAAGGATTATCAAGGAGGTAAAGAGGAGAGAGAAGGTTTCGTCTCATTGAAAGAATAGGAAACCAAGTTGGGAAAGGACTTGGTTGCTTCATGGGCAAGCCTAATGGGGCGTGGATACTCACCCTATATAAAGGGTTAAAGGCCAGGGTCGAGTTGGAAAAGAATCCCACGCACTCCTCTCTTTCCTTCTTCTTTCTTTCTTCTTCTTTGTTTAAAACCCTAGTATGGAGGGGTAGCGTGGCCATGGAACCACGAGGAGCTTCTGAACGATCTTGATGAAGGTAGGATGTGCCCACGACGATCTAGGGAGATCGGCCATCCTTCCCTACCCCCAAGCACCTGCAGCAGCAGCCGCACGGCTGCAACATAGCCGTGGGTCGCATCTCTTCCCAGCCCTGACCAGCTGTGCTGGTCACGAGCTAGCTGGAACCCCAAGGGCGGTGGAGGGCTACGGAGCTGAGGAAGGGGTCGGCGGCAACCATCAGCTCAGGGAAGAGGAGAGGAAGTCGCACCCTGCGTGGCTAGGGCAGCACAGCAACACCTGTCAAAGGTTGAAGACAGCTTGCATCCGTTGGATGAAATCGCCCCCAAGCGCACAATGGTTTGACTCAACTATAGAAGGGCAGAACGGTCTTTCGATTATGTTTTCAGATCAGGCGGGTGTGTTTCATGGATGATGAGCGATGTGACATGCTCAGATTGGCTGAAAGGTACATTTTCTTGCATAAATCATAACTAGAGATTGGTAGGTCCGATGGAAATATGCAAAACATGAAAATTGATCAGGAGAACACTTATTATTTAATAAAAATATAGTTGAAGACAAATTCTGATTGAAATTCAAAAAGTATGCAAAGATACTATCTTTAATGATTTAATTAATGCATAACCCAAATCGTTGGTCATTAATGAATTAGAAAGGGTTTTAATGGATGATTAAAGTTAATACTAGCATGTTAATGATAAAAAGGAACATTAGGAACAAAAAGGACGAACTTTGCATGTAATTCATTTGATTTAGAGTTCCATATGCATGAATATACTTTAATGGGTCTTGAAACCCTAATGTTGACTAATTCGACTATTAATGGCTTTAATTGATTAATCTCATGATTAAAATTGGAATATGTTGAATCTAAGCTATTTCGAGAATTAAAGTTCCTAATTTGTGGATAAATGCCCTAAATTTAATAATTAGGGTTTTCTCATGAATAAAAGGTGGAATTAATAGCAAATCAAGTTCATATGTGTTTTGGACCATAACGAACTTTGAGTTGATGATAAATGCGTATAATGATCTTGTGATGGATTAAAAGGATAAAAATAGTAGCTTTAATATAAGAGGCTTAATAAGCTTAATTAATGAATAATTATGCCTTTAATTCGGAATTGAGAACTAGATGTGGAAATAACTAGGGTTTGTGATCAATTGCGTTAAATTAATAAAAGATGAAGTGAAACCCTAATTACAAAGTAAACCCTAAAAAGGGCTAGTAACCCTAGGTCACGATTAGGCCTATTAGATTTGTATACCATGATTCATGATAGAAAATATTGGATGAATATTTCAGGATAAAATTGTGCTTGCTTGATTTACTCTGGATTACTTATTTGCTTGGAATTGTTGATTCTGCAAAACAGGTATGTGGTTACGGTTATGACTACCCAAATTAGTTTTCCGGAATTTTATCGATGTTTCCATCATGGCTTGAATTAAATTGTTGGATGTATTTAATTCATGCAAAGTATAATGTGAATATGACTATCACATAAGATATGTGCCTACTAGCTCAGATCCTGGTCCCCTCTGTGGCTTAAATAGTTGACCTAGTAAATGGCTACCAATGGGGTAGGTCCATCAGGTCATTAGATGACTTAGTAAATGGCTACCAATGGGGTAGGACCATCAAGTCATCATGAGTTAGAGATTGGGCTACCTTCGAGTAGTGCCATGCGACTCAACCCTAGATATTGATCTACCTATTAGGTAGGATCATGTGGGGTTTAATAAGGAACTACCTAGAGAGGAGTAGTATCTTAGTCCACTGCAGGGACAACACAGAGATAGGGGATAGGAAAGGATTGAGTAGTATGGTTTAAAACATAATCTTGGTTGTTAAATGATAATTGGTTGATTACTTTGTTACTATAGTTGCACAATTTTGTTTCCCCCACATACCAGCTTCTTGCTGACCGACGTTTTGTTTGTTGGTGTTTTAGGTACAATGAAAAGAACAAATAGTAAAGTGGCATATGTGGAATTAAATGAGAAGTAACATGCACAAGAGGATTAGTTAGATTAGTATCTTCTTGGATAAAAGTTTAGAAATCCCAAATTTTAAAAGGTAAACAAAGTTTTATTTTATACCAATTTTCAGTTTAGTTGGTAAAATCTATTAATTGTTATTGATTATTTATCGAACCTTTGATCATGTTAATTGGATAATGGTACTGACCTTTCGGTCTCCCTTAATTGGGGGTTATCGAGAGGCGGGGTCGTTATAGCTCCTTATGAGGCTCTATATGGAAGGAAGTGCAGATCCCCTTTATGCTGGTATGAGTCTGGTGAGTATCAACTTTTGGGTCCTGAGTTAGTACAACAGACAACAAAAAAGATCAGAGTGATACAACAAAAGTTGAAAACAGCACAGGACAGACAAAAGTCTTATGTAGACAATCACCGACAACCTTTAGAGTTCATGGTAGGAGACAAAGTGTATCTCAAGGTCTCACCTTGGAAAGGCGTGCTAAGGTTTGGCCGAAAGGGCAAACTAGCACCTAGGTATATGGGGCCATATCCAGTAATAGCACGTATTGGCAACGTAGCTTACAAGTTAGAACTATGCCCAGAGTTGCACAGGTTGCATTCTGTGTTCCATGTCAGTATGCTGAAGAAAAGTCACCTAGACACAGGGTCAGTGATACAGCCAGTTCAGGTTGAGCTTAATGAAGACGTGACCTACGAGGAAGGTCTGGTGATGATCCTTGATAGAAGAGTTAAGAAGATGAAAAGGAAGGACTTGGTTCTTGTAAAGGTTCTTTGGCATCATCGTGGTGTTGAGGAAGCCACGTGGGAGCTTGAGGAAGAGATGAGGCGGAAGTATCCCTCACTTTTCTCTTCAAATTTTAGGGATGAAAACCTTTTGTAGAGGTTTATGGCTTGTAAGGACACTGACCTACGTTGTGGGCTTACCCTACTTGTTTTGCTTAAACCTTGTGTGTGGTTGCTTGCTAATCACCTTTAGTGGTGATTAGGGTTTGCTTGTGCTTTGTTGAGAGCTGGAGGTGCTATTTGTAAAATAACTTGAGTTAAGCTTGAAGAGCAAGTTTGTCACCTTGAGAGATGTCTTTCTCTCTCTTTGCTTCCTCTAGGGTTGAGAGGAAGGTTTGGGCTCGTTCCTTGAGTTGTCTTGGGCTTGGTTGAGCTCTGTTGGGCCTTGTTTTCCCTTACATGGGGCTTTGCCTTGCTTGGTTGAGCCCTGTATTGGGCAAAGGTGCTTTGTGTCATCCATGAGGGGTGTATCGGCCATGGAAGGAGTGTGTTGGCCTTTGACCTTCTTTCCTTGGTTGTGTCAACCTAGCTTGTACAAGTGGCCGACCCTTGGGAGAGTAGTGGCATGGCATGTGCATGGGTTTTGCAAGGTGGTAAAACATGTGGACAAGTGTCCCTTGGTTAGGTGACACATTGCCTTGGTCTAACCTTGACCCCCATCTATATATGCCTTGCCTTTGTCTTCCTTAGGAACCCTTTAGCTCTTTGTTGCTCCTCTCTTCCTTGGTGCATGATACACCTACCCTTTGGAGCAAGTTGGTGGCCGATCCTTCTCCCTTGGTGGTGATCCCTTCTTCTTCCTTTAGCTTGGTGGACGAACCCTAGGTGGGTCTTGTCCTTTGGTAAGCATCTTCCCTCTCTCCCTAGCATCTTCTTCTCCATCTTGCTTACTCTTCGGCCATGGTGGTTATGCTTCTTGTTCCTTTTCTTGAGGTGGCCGAAGTAGTGTGCTTGGAACTAGGAGCTAGAATCTTGGAGCTTTGGAGCTTGAGGAGTTTGCTTAAGGTGGGTTACATGACTTCTAACCCTAGCTATGCTATCTTCTCTATGTTGCATGTTTCATATATGATGATGATTGACCATGCATGTATGTTTCTTGCTCTAGAACATGTTGTTGATCCTATGAATTTTTTTAGCATGATGTTGTGGTTGTTGTTGATGGGTTATATGCCTTTACACCTAGTTGGCCGAACCATAGTTGGGGTTTTCTTTAATAGCAACACTCCTTTCTCTCCTTGGTCTAGAGAAGTGAGTTTGAGCTCTAGTAATATGGGAAATACCCCTCTCTCATTTAAGTTGAGAGGTGAGCTTATATTCTAGTTGCTTGGGTAATACCCTCCTCTCACCATGGATTTGAGAGGTGAGCTTTTGATGACCTATGTTGGGGTTGGTCCTTGTGGTTGCCTGATTTGTGAAAGAGGTTGTGCAATACCCCTCTCTCTTGGTTGTTGAGAGGTGAGCCGCCCTTCTTGACCAATTAGGGTGTGGTGCCCTTGTGCTTGAGGTTGAAGACAACCTTGTTGGGTTATGTCTTGCACGATATGACATTGGGGTAGTGTTGCCTGATAACCTTCTTGTCTGGGGTTGTAACCTTGGTCGTTACCCCTAGTTGGGTTTGGTTGGTGCCCAATATGGTTCTCTTGGTTGACACTTAGTGGAGATGGAGCTTGGGCGTTACACTTGTAGCTTGTGCTCTGAACGTCACCTTTGGAGTAAGGTTGCACGATGCCCCCCCACCTTGTATTGATCTTGGTCGATATGCTTTGTTGAGCCTTGGTGGCTTGATGCCCAGTATGCTTTGGCCAAGATAACCCTTTTCCTATGTGCTTTGACTGATATGATGACTAATAGTTTTCTTGTGTTGGGCAATATGAAGTGTTCTTGTGATGCCCGATATGATGGTTGTATAGAGAACACTAGATGGTGCCTTAGTGGTGGCCAATATGGGTAGTTGACCTAGATGGACGATAGGTCTGTGTCGGGCATGGGGTTGTGTTGCTCGACGCAACCCTAGTAGAGTTGGTAGAGTTGTTGTTGGTTTAGCCAGCTGGTCCATGCATGATATGGTATCATGGACGATAGAGTGCCCTGATCGACATGAAGGCCTCTTGGACGATATGGTGAAGGTTGGACGTTGGGGTGCCTTGGGTGACACCCCCTTGGGTTGACATGGTCTTTGCTAATGGTTAGCCGATAGTGAAACCTAACCCTGACCCTAGTTTGGTGCTTGATAGGCCTTTGGCCGATAGCATCCGTTGATGCACGGTACACTCTGTCGGACACCATGAGTTGGTGAGTCCTTGTGGCATGATAGTTGGTGTTGAGGTTGGCTGTTTTGGTGGTGAGCCTGCTCAGGGTTGCAGGAGTTTTAGTGAGGGTTCTGATAATCTGGAATATATATATAATTGATGGTTCTCTTTTAATAATGATAACACAAGTGATATGATGTAATCACCTTGCATCCTGCATATATGATGATGAGATATAATGATAGGTTGTGGACCAGGAAGCTTGGAAAATAATGATGTTGCTTCACATGTTGATATAACACATGCATATTGTCACAAGTATAGGGCATAACATATTCCCATGATTGATAGTAATACTATGAATGATAATGCTTGTGTGACATATTCATGGATGCTTCTTTATACTTGATAGCATGATCATTCTGTTAATCCATGATGGTTTCAGTAATCTCTGTGAATGTGCATACTAACCATGCAGGTATTTCATGTGGATTCATAGCCTGGTCAGAGATGTGAGATATATGTGCTTTGACTAGCACAATGTGATAATAATTCTTATTAATAAAATAACAAGTTGATAGGTCTGAGGACCTGATATAAGGATGAGTGCCTAGTTGAGGTGTTATCCTCTGTTGATGAGATAAGGGATGCATTCCCATGATATTGATGTGTGATTATGATGCCTTGAGAGGCAGTGGTTGTTATATTGTTGGATTGAGGTCCCATGACAGTATGATGATGGCAATAGTGATGTAATTCTATAAGGCTATACTTTGTTTTGCCTCAACAATTGGCTTAAAATATACTAATCAATGATAGATGAACATAACATGTAGTTTTCCCTAGCCATAGATCCATCATCATCAGTATTTGGTGATGGTGAAATAGGTTTATCCTGTGGGATTATCTGGAGCGCATATTGTTGAATATGCGAGGTTTCCCCTAGCCTAAAGTAGGAGGGTTGAGTGCAACTGCGGTTGCATACTCGGGATGTATGAAGCATGGTGAACATACCCATGGCTCAAGATATGTGATGATGAGAATGATGCGTTCATGGCTTGGATGTATGTACTAGCACCTATGATGAGGTGAGCTAGAGATATGCGTAGCTTGCGGAGCTGACCCAGAGGCTGAGGCCCTATAAGCATAAGATTGCAGTCTTGCTTGATGATTCGTGTACTGACCACGGGAAGGTGAGGTCATGGAGTCCGGATCTCCTTAGACATTGTATTGCACCGGATTGGGCTTCGCAGCCAATGGTTGGACTTGAGCAGGGAAGGCTCACTTCCTCAGGGCATAATAAAACGTAATTCAGCCGAATGGTATATCTTGCTTAGAGAAAAACACAGAACATTGTTTGAGGCCTTGCTTATATAGATGATCTAGTTACACCTTGCATATACGTGTACGATCCTTATATTCTGTGATAAGTTTTTATAAAGCTTATCTTGTCAATCATGTTCCATAAAGAATACTTGGTTATATGCCTTTCAGATATCTTGGTAAGCTTGATGGTAATCATAGCCTTGTTTAGTATGCTGCTATTGTTATACGCTTTATCAGTTATCTGCTCTAACCTTTGAGGTTTTATAGTTGCGGCAGAGAGTTATGTTTCTCACTGGGACTGTGTGTCTCACCCCGCTAGTTTACACCCTTTGTAGGTGATCGCTCTAGACGTGGTGGTGGTCGTGAGGTTGCGGCCAAGCAGCAAGAAGAGTAGTAGAAGGCAAGAGATGGACATGCTGCTATTTTGGTGGTTTTGTAATAGAGTCCTAGAGTCATCCCTGTACTCTCAGGTCCTTGGAGGTGTTTGATGATGTTTCATGATGTTAGCTGCTGTAATTTTTTTATATCCTATTGTTGGTCATACGTGGTCTGTTATGTATGTATAAATAGGTGATGAACTAATATGTGTTGTTGCGACAGTGGGTGGATTTAAGTTGTGTACATATCTGGAAGGTGATCTTGAATATATCTATATATGACCTGAACTTCTTATAGGGCCTGGTTGTAAATGTTCTGTACATATGTTTCAACATTCGGTTTTAATTAACCCATGTTTTCGATAATATGTGGTTCCGTACGTTTTCGCATGTCATCTCGTTGTCTGTGTGATGGAATGGTGTCACACAAATAGTGTATATAAACACAAATAGTGTATATAAGTATGAAAAAGAATGGTGTGAATTGGGATTAATGCTTGGGATGCATAAATATATATGGATGGAAACTTTGGTTTGAGAAAAATTAATAAGAATGTGTATTTTGAAAAGTTAACACATTGAAAAAAAAATCCTATGAAGGTCATCTAAGTCAAAAAAACTCTATTGGAGAGGGATGCATCATGGGACATAAAAACATGATGATATTTGGACATCCTTATTGTAAAATAGTATGAGGATAAAAAAAATGATATGATAAGGTTCTAACTATCCCTATACATTGAACTGGTCCACATAGCCCTATGTAGGGGAGATGCTCAAGTGAGGCACGAAGTATCCCTTTGAAGGGAAGAAGCTCAAGTTAGGATCAAATTATCCCTAGGTAGGTAAGAGCCTTATGTTATCCCTATGGATGGAATAGAAAAGCCATGTGTTAGCCCTATGCAGGGAACAATTGAGCCTCACATTATCCCTATGAAGGGAAGAGCTCATGAGAAGCCATTTTCTTTGTGTGTAAGGCCGAAGGGGTCATGTGGGAATAACCAATGCAAATAATGCATGAAATAATGGCATCTAAATAAATCATGGGGTGGGGGTAGAGACTTTAGTCAACCCTAGGGTCAAGTAGGGATGATTAAGGGTAAATAAGACCTATGGGGTCAGGAGGGGTCATTGTTTTTGTGAATTGGGCCCATGGGGTCAAGAGATAGCCATCCATATGTACTCAAGGCCCATGGGGTTAGGAGATTGGACACCTTCATGAGTTCATGAGGCCCAAGGGGTAAACGTGAGGGCACTCCATAAGCACATAATGTGCACAAGGTCAAAACAAGATCACTCAAAAGGTACCTATACCCCTAGAGACCTTAGGTAATGACTAAGGCAAATGATAATGGCATGTGAACAAAAGGAATACAAGATCGTATGTATTAATGGTTGAAATATAATTTAAAGGGAGTTGTGCACAAACTCAAGGGTGAGAAAGGCACTATCCCTGATTCAAATTTATTTAAGGAAAAATCATGGAATTTGAAGGCAACCATGGTTAGTTGTCATTGTTGAGAGTGACTCAACCTAAAACCCAAAAATATTATATAAGGTGGGTACACCTCTTCAAATGGAATGGGATGAACTTTGGGTTTGGACTGGAGCCAAATGTTTAATTCATCTTATTTAGAGTGTGAGAGATTGGGTAGTAACATGTGAAGCATAATTGACACATGAGAATGAATATCCTAAGTTAAATATAAGGTTTAGAGGTGTTACCTCACCTCTGATTAAAATATCATGAATAATTATGATTAGGTTTTGAAACCTAGTGAAAATGTAATCACCTAGTGAAAATGAAAGCACCAAGTATAATTGATGTTATGCATGAGGAAGTGGAAGTAACCTTGGATTGAATAGGGTTCCAATATCAAAATATGAGAAATTTTTGTATCAATTAAAGTTTTAAAGATAACCTAGATGAAACCTATTCAATAAAGGTAAGCTAGCTCCAATGTTCGAGATTAATATGAGTTATCATTCACCTTGACCTGAGTAGGTTTGAATTTTGGGGAAAAAATTCCTTTTAAGGTGGGGTGACTATAATATCCTTGAAATTTGAAATTTTCAAATATAATTCTAGTCACATGATGGGAAGATACAAAAAAAAGGAATAATGAAGATAATAATAGGACCTTGTTTTAGGTGTTTAAACCCTAGAATTACATTAGTCTTCACTTAAAGTAAAATTGACCATATGGGTGAATATGAGGCTTAATTGGGACTTTATGATAATCTATAGGGTCTAGGACCACTGCCCAAGGATCTAATAGAGTTTAGGAATGATGATTGGTTCCACAAACCACTACTAGCCTTAACTACATGCTTTGTCCTGACTCATGCACAAGCCAGGATTAACTTCTCGAATGGTCACCCATCTGAGTACTACTCTGGACTGAGCACACTTAACCATATAGTTCTTTTAGTAATGGGCTCCCTAAAAAGGAGGTGCACCTTAGTGATATAGGTAGTCCAATTATTCCTATTAAGATCATTTTATTCAAGATCTTAAATCCTGGGATGTTACAATCTCCCCCACTTAAACTCTTGACATCATTGTCAAGGCTCAACTATATGATCTCATAATCTATCCCCATTTCACTGCAGACCCAAATGGCCCATGTACACCTATCTCCCGACCACGACTACCAGTGCAAGCATGGCTCCATAAACTAGGATAGCCCTTTGCAACATGCCTAGAATGCACTGCGTGAATACTGGCATGACAAAGACCTAAGTGGGCCCCATCTAGTGGATGGGTTATGGCTCTGATACCATTTGTAGCATCTGAGCCCACTACCCAAGGCTCCTGTTGTAACATCCCTGACCTAGGTTATGCTTAAACCTAGATGTTCTACTTAATAAAGTTGATTATATGCTTGCTCTTATCTCTTGAAAAGTAATTAAGGCTTAAGAGGAACTTATATTTCAATTTTAGTCCTTTTGGAATAATGTTGAAATAATGTTTTACTTGTTTTGGGCTAAAGTGAAAATTACCCAAGTTGAAGGGTTAAATTGCAAATTGTGCATGATAAGATGTTCCACTTGTGTTGAAGCATCATGATAATGAAGATGATGCAGATGTATGGGTTGTGGTATCTTGAGTACCAAGAATGAGCTGATAAAGCAACGTTTGTGCATTAAAACCCAGTTTTGGAGTAATGTGCAATTTACCCAAGACCTAGGGTTCAATATGCAAATTATCACCTCTAGAGTGTCCCTACTTCCTCTATGTATCATTTATAGGATATATAATGAATGAGACACCATGTTTGAATCAACTATGAGTGATGGCATTCTTGGTGATGAAATGACCAAGAAAAGAGGGTTGAATATGAAAGCTTAACTTGAGTTGTATCAAGTTGGAAAGCTTATATATGAGTGCCTATCGGCCAAGGAGCCATAGGAGGAGCCACATATCGTTTTGTGGACTCTTGTAAAAGTCCATATCGTGCAAAGCACCTCAAGGAGGTGAGGTGTGTCGGGTTACAATTTCCTTAGCAAAGTTGTGATGAGTTGTGAATAAAGTGGTGATTTTGTTGATATATCTTATTCAAAGAGATAAGTAATGGACGAATCCTTATCCCTAGATCACTCTCAACTTCTTTGCATGTAAAGATAAATTATTATGAATGCTTGTACACGTGTCACCCATGCATGGACATGTGGCACCTACTTGTTCAAAATGATGACACCTCATTTTCACCTTCCTTCATGAGCAACAAGTATATATACCCCTAGTTTCACCCCTTAGTGGTATTTTTCGACCCTTACCACCCTCCTACCTTATGGTATCGTGCATAGACTCCTTTTATCATGCAGGAGTGCTTTGGTATCGTGCATGGGACCTTGGTTATCGCCCATGGCAAGATCATATCGCCCAAGTAGGTGATATTGGCCATATAGAGTGATATCGGCCATAGAGTGAAGAGTTCGGTGGCATATCATGCAAGTGAGTGCCATATTGTGCAATAAGGGTGGAATATCGTGCAAGGACACTAGTGTATCGTGCAAAGGTGTTAAGGAGCAAGACGGAGCTCAAATATTAACTCTAAGGTGAGCCATAGTTGTCTTCAAGCTTGAATTGAAGCATGGAACTAGGGTTATGATCTACCTTTCTTTTCTTCTTCACCAATTGTTTATCCATGGTGATTCCTTGTATACAAAGGAATTGTGAACGAGCCTTGGACTTTTGATAAAGTCATATTCAACCTTAGGAAGGTGGAGCTTTGGATCTTGGAGATTTGAAGTTGTTCTTAAGGCGGGTTATATAACTTGAACTCACCCATGTTATTATTCATCACCTAAATTGCTGTATTTAATGATCTACTTTTAATTCTGAAGTTTCCTGTAATAGTTGATGAAATTATGAGTTCTATTAGTTGCTTATACCTGTTTACATGAACTATAATAGTTAGAACAAAGGTCTAGAGCTTGAAGATGATGATATCACCTTATAAAAGTGATATCGGGTGCATGCACACAAGCAAGCACCCCTAACCCGATATGATGATGCACCTATTTCACTAAAATGATATGAATAGGTTTGTAAACCTTATTTAACGATATGGGGGTGTAGTATACACTTCTTTCATGATAGGGACTCAAGTATAGACTCCATGCACGATACAAGGTCAATTGTATACTTGTAAGTTGATGTGAAACCCTAATTTGGGTAACCAAATATGAGTAAAGAATAGCAAGTGCTATTGCACAATATGGTAGCCCAATATAAAACCCTAGTTGATGTCTAGCCCGACATGGTGATAGCTTAATACCTCATGCACGACATGGGTAACACATACAAATACCTTTAGCCCGATATGAATGGTGTGTATATACTTCTAGCCTGATATGGTGAGTGCTCATATATTTACAACCCGATATGGTGAACATATGCACACTTCTAACCCGAGATACCTTGTAAAGGTGAGGGAAAGACACTCTTATGAGTGATAAGAGTAACACCAAGTTATGGTGTGGCTAATACCTTTATAGGTGAAACACCTAAAGTGGTTGATAATGGACAACCTTATATCAATAGTGCCTTAACCTGAGATGAGTGCATATCATTGATGATAGTTGGGTGATTGAAGTGTATGAATTATGGCCAATACTTTACAAGATTAATATGATGGGATAGTGGATAAAGTATTAGGATGGGAAATACCCTAATATAAGATAAGTTGATGAACTTAAATAAGTTAAAAGTGGTGAGGGAAGAGATACACCAATGTATGGTAAATATCACATCCAACACTTTAAGGTTTCTACACCTTGATGCATCCTAAATCCAATATGTATGGATGACTAACACATGAAGTGTGTCATGCCAATTGTTACGTTGAAATGTAATGATTTTAATGCACTTTGATAAGTGTAGGCTAACATACCTTGAGAAAGGGTTAAGACAAAACAATAAAGTATGATGTAATCAATATCCTAGAGAGGATGAGAGAGAAACTCGTACCTTGTGTTGGTAATCATTTAATGATAAATGTTGAGAATAAATAAGTATGATTGGATACTTATGATAGAAATGTATGCTCCTAGATGTATGGAGCAATGAATTAGGGTTTGGATCAATAAAATAAACATGAAACCCTAATCGGTGATAAAGGAGAAACCCTAATCCCAATGATGGGATGGTTGTAATTCTCTTATTGCATAAGCATTAAAAGGCATGCTAAATACTTGTATAACAAGTATAATGAGTTATGGCTTTGTGAGCCATGTGAATAAGTTGTTCCCTAGTGAGAGATGACAAGATGTGTTATGGCTTTGTGAGCCATGAGAATAATTTGTTGCCTAGTGAGAGGTGACAAGATGTGTTATGGGCCTTGTGAGCCATGTCATAAGTTGTTGCCTAGTGAGAGGTGATAAGATGTGTTATGGGCCTTGTGAGCCATGTGATAAGTTGTTGCCTAGTGAGAGGTGACAAGATGTGTTATGGGCCTTATGAGCCATGTGATAAGTTGTTGCCTAGTGAGAGGTGACAAGATGAGTTATGTCTTTGTGAACCATGTGATGAGTTGTTGCCTAGTGATAGGTGACAAGTTGTCTTATGGCTTTGTGAGCCATGAGAATAATTTGTTGCCTAGTGAGAGGTGACAAGATGTGTTATGGGCCTTGTGAGCCATTTGATAAGTTGTTTCCTAGGGAGAGGTGACAAGATGTGTTATGGGCCTTGTGAGCCATGTGATAAGTTGTTGCCTAGTGAGAGGTGACAAGATGTGTTATGGTCCTTGTGAGCCATGTTATAAGTTGTTGCCTAGTGAGAGGTGACAAGATGAGTTATGGCTTTGTGAGACATGTGAATAAGTTGTTGCCTAGTGAGAGGTGAAAAGATGTGTTATGACTTTGTGAGCCATGAGAATAATTTGTTGCCTAGTGAGACGTGACAAGATGTGTTATGGGCCTTGTGAGCCATGTGATAACTTTTTGCCTAGTGAGAGGTGATAAGATGTGTTATGGGCCTTGTGAGCCATGTGATAAGTTGTTGCCTAGTGAGAGGTGACAAGATGTGTTATGGGCCTTGTGAGCCATGTGATAAGTTGTTGTCTAGTGAGAGGTGACAAGATGTGTTATGGGCCTTGTGAGCCATGTGGATCAGTTGTTGCCTAGTGGGAGGTGACAAGATGTGTTATGGCTTTGTGAGCCATGAGAATAATTTGTTGCCAAGTGAGAGGTGACAAGATGTGTTATGGCCTTGTGAGACATGTGATAATTTGTTGCCTAGTGAGAGGTGACAAGATGTGTTATGGGCCTTGTGAGCCATGTAAATAAGTTGTTGCCTAGTGAGAGGTGACAAGATGTGTTATGGCCTTGTGATCCATGTGATAATTGGTTGCCTAGTGAGAGGTGACAAGATACTTAATGGGCCTTGTGAGCCATGAGGATAGTTGTTTCCTAGTGAGAGGTAACAAGGTGTTTATAAAAGTCTAATGTAAGAAATGATAATGTTCAAAATAAACACAGAAATGGAAACTTAGTAATAATAATAATAATGAAATCTTGATCATAAATGCTTTATGCTTATAGCCAAATAAGGGCTATAGTTTTTGAAATATATGAGAGGGATACTTGTTCATAGCAAGGATGTGAATAAGTATGATGGCTTGGCCAAGGTATAATGCCTAGTAAAAGTGATGTGGTATTCAGTGATGTTTGCACAAGATTGTCATAGTCCAATGCCTAAAATAGTTTCACATGATTGGCATAGTCCAATGCATGAATATAATATGATGATGTATACTCACATGACTAGTATAATTAAATATCTGGTTAGTAGATTGGCTGAGGCCAACAAATAGAAATGAGAATGATTCATGGATGACATACCATTATAATGAGTTTCGCTGGATAAACTTGAGATGTTGATATAGTATGATGAGTAAATGATATACATGTTCTTCCCATTCCTTATAAAGAGAATAAATGAGTTACTGCTCTATCACATATAGTTGCAATGCTTTAAAAGATGAGAATATTCTAAACTACTTATCTTCTGCTCAGTTTTATACCATTTAAACTATGATAATAATATTGTTGACGGAGAGTTATATCTCTCACTGGGACAATTGTCTCACCCCGTGGGATCCACAGTTTTTTTTAGGTGGATGTGCATGAGGGGGATTGATATCGTACTACAGACAAAGAACAATAAGAACAGGGACAGCAGTGACAACTCAGGTTGAGTGTACTGTTTGTCATGTCTTATAGATAGAAGTCCTATGTGTCATCTCTATACTCTCAGGTCCTTGGATTTAGTACGTGATGGTTTCATGAATAATATGAGATTTTGGCTTGAATGCCTCGAGGTTTTATGTTGCTCCAGTATGTGTTTTGATAGAGGAACTATTATGTGTTGTCCTCAAGATATGATGAAACAATGTTGTACAATATAAATCATTAAATGTATGAGTTTTGGATCTTTCAGTAAAAGTTTTTTGTACAAGGATCTCCTTGCAAAATGGTTTTAAATTTAGTGATTTTTGTTAATCCACTGTTTATATTTAATTCCGCTTAATTAGTAATGATTTGTTTGTCAGTTTGGCGACTGTCGTTACAAAGATTGGTATCAGAGCTCTAGGTTCGCCGAGTCTACAGAGATATAGGACTAAGGTGTTGAGTCTGTGTTAGTGTCATCCAATATACCCTATAGTGACTTCTGCTTATGTAGAGTAAAGGGTAAAGTTTATAAATGACTGGGGAACATGAGGAACACATTGCTAAGGGCAATGTTGTTGCACCAGCAGAGGGTGCATGGGATCAGGCAAGAGAAGAACAAGTGCCTGAGAATTCCCATCTTGACATGATCATGATAGAGGATCCTATGTTTATGCTCTTGAAGGGTAGGTTAGGACAACGGTGATGCATATAGAAGACTGGATACTAGCATTACAACCTAGGTTACCAGTCCTTAATGTAGAAACTTCGGGCTTTGAAAGGGTTCCTGAATGACATGGTCATGCTGGAATAGTGGAAATGTGGGAAAGATTAACATATGGCGAGAAAGTAGACTCTGCCATAAGTTTAGACATATAGTACATCTGTGATGGTAGTGCCCAAGGAGGGGCAGTAAGCTGAGATTTAAGGTAAGGTCTCTATAATTTTAGAGACATTTGCCTAATTGTTCTGAAAAGCAAACGTTTTTGGTGTCACCAGTGCAATAAATGCCTAGTGCACCAGGGCAGTAGCCATTAAGTAAAGGCAAAGGTCCTCACATTCCACTAGTAAGAACTCATGGCTTAGCTTATACATCGGAAATGAGATCGATAAGACCGTGGTATGAGGACAAGACATGTTATGGATATGGACATGTTGAGCATACTAAACTCTTTTCTTTGAAAAGAAGGGAGGAAATGACTCAACAACCAAGGTAGACTCGGCAAGGCTTATGAAAGTTACAACCCAATAACGTGAAAAGGCAAAAGTAACAATATGAAACAACTAGACTCTATGTGTTGAGTCAACCTAAAGTGGTATATGACCGCGAGGGGTAATAGTCAGATGAAATAGATTCATTCTGATATTTCATTTCATGATTCTATGTGTTAAAAGAAAGTAGTTATTTTTGAACTTCCTCTGACTAGTCCTATAAGGACACAAGGAAGATGAGAATTTACATTTTACTCAGTATTCCTTAAAATGCTTTATAATCTCTCTTATCTGTGTGATAAAAGATGAAATATATAAGTGATGCCTGATGAAAATCTAGGAATGAAGAATCCTATGTGTATAATGATATGAAAAGTGAGGAGTATGATAGTAAATAAAGTGCATACTACCTAATCTCAATACTTATATACCCTGGTCAGGTATATGATTATTGGAGATAGGGAAAGTATGGAACTCTTAGATTATTATCTTTCTGATTACTCTGATCAAGTAGTCATTCTGAAATAATCTAGTGAGTATAATGAAACCAAATAGGGATTGCTAAGTGAACTTTCCCAACTAATGACAAAGTGCTAAGTGAACTTTCCCAACTAATGAGGAAGTGCTAAGTGAACTTTACCAACTAATGAGGAAGTGCTAAGTGAACTTTCCCAACTAATGAGGAAGTGCTAAGTGAACTTTCCCAACTAATGAGGAAGTGCTAAGTGAACTTTCCCAATTAATGAGGAAGTGCTAAGTGAACTTTCCCAACTAATGAGTAAGTTCTAAGTGAACTTTCCCAACTAATGAGGAAGTGCTAAGTGAACTTTCCCAACTAATGAGGAAGTTCTAAGTAAACTTTCCCAACTAATGAGGAAGTGCTAAGTGAACCTTCCCAAATAATGAGAAAGTGCTAAGTGAACCTTCCCAACTAATGAGAAAGTGCTAAGTGAACTTTCCCAACTAATGAGGAATTGCTAAGTGAACTTTCCCAAACAAATAAAGGATTGTTGAGTGGATTACCTCTATTAAATATATATGTTTCCCCTTTGATAAACAACCTTGGGTAATGATAGGGGTATTTTCCTTTATGTTTCTTCCTTTCATTAACATGACAATCAAGTAATTATTATGACATTGATGTACATGGATTAGAAATAATCCGTTGATGGATACTTAGAAAAGTATCAGTTTGCTTTGGACTTTGGTTCCAAGATAATGATATATGGAACAAGCAATGTCCTAAAATAAAAGAAATACCTTGTGCATGTGTACCCTTGGTGGTAACAACAAAGAAATGAATATGATAAGGATGATATGTGTTCTCAACACATATGATGAATACCAAAGTAAGGATTCTGGTATCTGAAATATAATAGATGATTTATGTTGGTTATCTATATTGGCCAACTGTGAAATCAATCTAGTTACATCAAATAATATGGACATCATATGTTAGGGGTTTATGCTCTGCATAAACATAAACATTGATAAGGCTGAACTAATGGAAGGAACAATTGTAATTGGTGGAAAAGTTTATCAAGCTAAAAGAATTTCCTTAGAATAACCCTGTGTGTATTATAGATCTATGGTATCTCCATGACATTAAGATGTTATGTGAAGACTTAATGGTATAATAAATAAATAAAATATGTCTCTCCTTTTCCTGGGATTTCGGGGACGAAATCCTTGTTAGTGGTTTATAATTTGTAACATCCCTGACCTAGGTTATGCTTAAACCTAGATGTTCTACTTAATAAAGTCGATTATATGCTTTCTCTTATCTCTTGAAAAGTAATTAAGGCTCAAGAGGAACTTATATTTCAATTTTAGTCCTTTTGGAATAATGTTGTAATAATGTTTTACTTATTTTGGGCTAAAGTGCAAATTACCCAAGTTAAGGGGTTAAATTGCAAATTGTGCATGATAAGATGTTCCACATGTGTTTAAGCATCATGATAATGAAGATTATGTAGAGGTATGGCTTGTGGTAGCCTGAGTACCAAGAAAGAGCTGATAAAGCAATGTTTGTGCATTAAAACCCAATTTTGGAGTAATATGCAATTTACCCAAAACCTAGGGTTCAATATGCAAATTACAACCTCTAGAGTGTCCCTACTTCCTTTATGTATCATTTATAGGAGATAGAATGAATGAGACACCATGTTTGAATCAACTATGAGTGATGGCATTCTTGGTGATGAAATGACCAAGAAAAGAGGGCTGAATATGAAAGCTTCACTTGAGTTGTATCAAGTTTGAAAGCTTATATATGAGTTTCTATCATCCAAGGAGCCATAGGAGGATCCTCATATCATTTTTTGGACTCTTGAAAAATTCTATATCGTGCAAAGCACCTCAAGGAGGTGAGGTGTGTCGGGTTACAATTTCCTTAGCAAAGTTGTGATGAGTTGTGAATAAAGTGGTGCTTTTGTTGATATATCTTATTCAAAGAGATAAGTAATGGACGAATCCTTATCCCTAGATCACTCTCAACTATTTTTCATGTCAAGATAAATGATTATGCATGCATGTACATGTGTCACCCATGCATGGACACGTGGCACCTACTAGTTCAAAATGATGACACCTCATTTTCACCTTCCTTCATGAGCAACAAGTATATATACCCCTAGTTTCACCCCTTAGTGGACTTTTTCTACCCTTACCACCCTCCTACCTTATGGTTTCGTGCATAGACTCTTTGTATCGTTCAGGAGTGCTGTGGTATCGTGCATGGGCCCTTGGGTATCGCCCATGGCAAGATCATATCGCCCAAGTAGGTGATATTGGCCATATAGAGTGATATCGGCCATAGAGTGAAGAGTTGAGTGGCATATCGTGCAAGTGAGTGTCATATCATTCAAGAAGGGTGGCATATCGTGCAAGGACACCAGTGTATCGTGCAAATGTGTTAAGGAGCAAGAAGTAGCTCAAATCTTAACTCTAAGGTGAGGCATAGTTGTCTTCAAGCTTGAATTGAAGCATGGAACTAGGGTTATGATCTACCTTTCGTTTCTTCTTCACCAATTGTTTATCCATGGTGATTCCTTGTATATGAAGGAATTGTGAACGAGACTTGGACTTTTTATAAAGTCATATTCAACCTTACGAACGTGGATCTTTGGATCTTGGAGCTTTGAAGTTGTTCTTAAGGCGGGTTGTATAACTTGAACTCAACCATGTTATTATTCATCACCTAAATTGTTGTATTTAATGATCTACTTTTAATTCTGAAGTTTCCTGAAATAGTTATTGAAATTATGAGTTCTATTAGTTTATTAGACTTGTTTACATGAACTAAAATAGTTATAAAAAAGGTCTAGAGCTTGAAGATGATGATATCACCTTATACAAGTGATATCGGGTGCATGCACACAAGCAAGCACCCCTAACCCGATATGATGATGCACCTATTTCACTAAAATGATATGAATAGGTTTGTAAACCTTATTTAACGATATGGGGGTGTAGTATACACCTCTTGCATGATAGGGACTCAAGTATAGACTCCATGCACGATACAAGGTCAATTGTATACTTGTAAGTTGATGTGAAACCCTAATTTGGGTAACCAAATATGAGTAAAGAATAGCAAGTGCTATTGCATGATAAGGTAGCCCAATATACAACCCTAGTTGATGTCTAGCCCGACATGGTGATAGCTTAATACCTCATGCACTACATGGGTAACACATACAAATACCTTTAGCCCGATATGAATGGTGTGTATATACTTCTAGCCTGATATGGTGAGTGCTCATATATTTACAACCCGATATGGTGAACATATGCACACTTCTAACCCGAGATACCTTGTAAAGGTGAGGGCAAGACACTCTTAGGAGTGATAAGAGTAACACCAAGTTATGGTGTGGCTAATACCTTTATAGGTGAAACACCTAAAGTGGTTGATAATGGACAACCTTATATCAACAGTGCCTTAACCCGAGATGAGTGCATATCATTGATGACAGTTGGGTGATTGAAGTGTATGAATTATGGCCAATACTTTACAAGATTAATATGATGGGATAGTGGATAAAGTATTAGGATGGGAAATACCCTAATATAATATAAGTTGATGAACTTAATTAAGTTAAAAGTGATGAGGGAAGTGATACACCAAGGTATGGTAAATATCACATCCAACACTTTAAGTTTGCTACACCTTGATGCATCCTAAATCCAATATGTATGGATGAGTAACACATGAAGTGTGCCATGCAAATTGTTACATTGAAATGTAATGATTTTAATGCACATTGATAAGTGTAGGCTAACATACCTTGAGAAAGGGTTAAGCCAAAACAATAAAGTATGATGTAATCAATATACTAGAGAGGATGAGAGAGAAACTCGTACCTTGTGTTGGTAATCATTTAATGATAAATGTTGAGAATAAATAAGTATGATTGGATACTTATGATAGCAATGTATGGTCCTAGATGTATGGACCAATGAATTAGGGTTTGGATCAATAAAATAAACATGAAACCCTAGTCAGTCAAAAGGGGAACCCTAATCCCAATGATGGGATGGTTGTAATTCTCTTATTGCATAAGCCTTAAAAGGCATGTTGAATACTTGTATAACATGTATAATGAGTTATGGCTTTGTGAGCCATGTGAATAAGTTGTTGCCTAGTGAGAGGTGACAAGATGTGTTATGGCTTTGTGAGCCATGAGAATAATTTGTTGCCTAGTGAGGGTGACAAGATGTGTTATGGGCCTTGTGAGCCATGTGATAAGTTGTTGCCTAGTGAAAGTTGACAAGATGTGTTATGGGCCTTGTGAGGCATGTGATAAGTTGTTTCCTAGTGAGAGGTGACAAGATGTGTTATGGGCCTTGTGAGCCATTAGATAAGTTGTTGCCTAGTGAGAGGTGACAAGATGAGTTATGGCTTTGTGAGCCATGTGATAAGTTGTTGCCTAGTGAGAGGTGACAAGATGTGTTATGGCTTTGTGAGCCATGAGAATAATTTGTTTCCTAGTGAGAGGTGACGAGATGTGTTATGGGCCTTGTGAGCCATGTGATAAGTTGTTGCCTAGTGATAGGTGATAAGATGTGTTATGGGCCTTGTGAGCCATGTGATAAGTTGATGCCTACTGAAAGGTGACAAGATGTGTTATGGGCCTTGTGAGCCATGTGATAAGTTATTGCCTAGTGAGAGGTGACAAGATGTGTTATGGCTTTGTGAACCATGAGAATAATGTTTTGCCTAGTGAGAGGTGACAAGATGTGTTATCAGCCTTGTGAGCCATGTGATAAGTTGTTGCCTAGTGAGAGGTGACCAGATGGGTTATGGGTCTTGTGAGCCATGTGATAAGTTGTTGCCTAGTGAGAGGTGACAAGATGTGTTATGGGCCTTGTGAGCCATGTGATAAGTTGGTGCCTAGTGAGAGGTGACAAGATGTGGTATGGGCCTTGTGAGCCATGTGAATAATTTGTTTCCTAGTGAGAGGTGACAAGATGTGTTATGGCTTTGTGAGCCCTGAGAATAATTTGTTGCCTAGTGAGAGGTGACAAGATGTGTTATGGCCTTGTGAGCCATGTGATAATTTGTTACCCAGTGAGAGGGGACAAGATGTGTTATGGGCCTTGTGAGACATGTGAATAAGTTGTTGCCTAGTAGAGGTGACAAGATGTGTTATGGCCTTGTGAGCCATGTGATAATTTGTTGCCTAGTGAGAGGTGACAAGATACTTAATGGGCCTTGTGAGACATGAGGATAGTTGTTGCCTAGTGAGAGGTAACAAGGTGTTTATAAAAGTCTCATGTAAGAAATGATAATGTTCAAAATAAACTAAGAAATGGAAACTTAGTAATAATAATAATAATGAAATCTTGATCATAAATGCTTTATGCTTATAGCCAAATAAGGGCTATAGTGTTTGAAATATATGAGAGGGATACTTGTTCATAGAAAGGATGTGAATAAGTATGATGGCTTGGCCAAGGTATAATGCCTAGTAAAAGTGATGTGGTATTCAGTGATGTTTGCACATGATTGGCATAGTCCAATGCCTAAAACAGGATTGGCATAGTCCAATGCCTGAATATAATATGATGATGTATACTCACATGACTGGTACAATTAAATATCTGGTTAGCAGATTGGATGAGGCCAACAAATAGAAATGAGAATGATTCATGGATGACATACCATGATAATGAGTTTTACTGGATAAGCTTGAGATGTTGATATAGTATGATGAGTAAATGATATACATGTTCTTACCATTCCTTATAAAGAAAATAAATGACTTACTGCTCTATCACAGATAGTTTCAATGCTTTAAAAGATGAGAATATTCTAAACTGCTTATCTTCTGCTCAGTTTTATACCATTTAAACTGTGATAATAATATTGTTGGCGGAAAGTTATATCTCTCGCTGGGACAATTGTCTCACCCTATGGGATCCACATTTTTTTAGGTGGACGTGCACGAGTGCGATTGAGACCGTAATGTAGAGAAAGAACAATAACAACAGGGACATCAGTCACAGCTCAGGTTGAGTGTACTGTCTGTCATGTCTTGTAGATAGAAGTCCTATGTGTCATCTCTGTACGCTCAGGTCCTTGGATTTAGTACGTGCTAGTTTCATGAATAATATGAGATTTTGACTTGAATGCCTCGAGGTTTTATGTTTCTCCAGTATGTGTTTTAATAGAGTAACTGTTATATGTTGTCCTCGAGATAAGATGAAACAATGTTGTACAATATAAATCATTATATGTATGAGTTTTGGATCTTTCAGTAAAAGTTTTCTGTACAAGGATCTCCTTCCAACATGTTTTTAAATTTTAGTGATTTTTGTTAATCCACTATTTATGTTTAATTCCGCTTAATTCGTAATGATTTGTTTGTTAGTTTGGCGATTGTCGTTACACTTGTAGAGTTTCAGGAATGACAACTGGCCCCACAAACCACCACTAGCCTTAACTGTGCACTTTGTCCTCACTCATGCACAAGCCAGGATAAACGTCCTAACTGGTCACCCATCCTTGTACTATTGTGGGATGAGCACACTGAACCACATAGTTCTTTTAGTAATGGGCTCCCTGAAAAGGAGGTGCACCTTGGTGATATGGGTAGTCCAATCATTCCTTTTAAGATCATTTTATCCAAGACCTTAAATCATGGGACATTACATGATCAAACCCTTAACTTCATGTTTTAGATTATAAGTAAGCTGATGCACCCTTTAAGGGGCCCACGGTATAAATCATGGGCTTGGGAACCCAATTCAAGTTCATTTTAGTAAATTAGGGTTTTCATATGGTCTCTAAGATGTAAAATAAGAATTGGAGAATTTTGAGATCATATTAATATTAAATACTAAGAAAAAATTGTGTTGATAGATGATATCATTAAAAGATAATAGGAGAAATTAGATAAATCCAAATTATCTTGCGCCCTAGATAATTAAGTACAAAATTATCTAAGATGATCCTTGCAAACCAAGTTTTGTATATTAAGATAAAATTTTTAGGCTTTATCTCGTGAACAAAGACAGATAAGAGGAATATGAGAATAATCCTAAATGTGGGGATTGAATGAAGTACCCTTATGGCCTATACAATTAAATATAAGAAATAAGATTTTTATTATATTGGAAGTTGTTATTTATGAGGAAAAAGCCTGAGCTAAGGTAGACTCTTGGATCCGGGTCGATTCGTGAAAAGTGGTCATCCCCTCCACCCGTAAGCAAGTTATTCCTGTGAAAGCATGAGTATAACTCCTAGTAGTCACTTCCAAAGTCCCCTCTCTATCTCTCTCTATGCCTCCATCTTTAGCAAGCTCTGTACATACCTTCCCTACATCCAACAAACTCTACCCAGATCGAAGGATGCTATTATCATGAGAGATAACAAAAATAAGTAGAATTATCATCACACAACCAAAGGGCAACCTATAAAATCCAAAAACTCAACTTCAAATGCCTATATAAGACATTAAGATCTTCGGCCAACAAAGATTATGAGAGCGAAGCACCCTGACACCCAAGAGCATCCCCATAATACCATGTCTTCCTTCTTCTGTGATACATGATGATGAGATATGGAGGGCACACCAGGCCGACCTCGGGCTGTAGCAAGGAACATGTGAGCTCTCCTAGTGGTAGCGCCAAGGTGAGGGGGGTAAGCAGGGACACATGCCCCCCTCCAATTTAGAAATTCTTTAATATATATGTTTTGTATATTTAGCATGGTATCAAAGTTATAATATTTGTTTTGTGTGTTATCTATTTCACTCGCTCATTAACCTATTTTCAAAGCATGTAGATATTTTTTTCACAAATAATATCATTACCAATACAATTTGAAGTAAACAATCACAAATAGAAACACACTTAAATAGTGTAAATTTCATAAAAATAAATGATGTTTTTTTTACTTTACAAATATATATATAACAATGTTTCAAAATTAACAAATTTTATTTTTTGTTAAGCATATTAACAATTGTATCCAAAACACATACACTAATGTCAATTTGCTAACTTTACACCTATTTTTACAATGATAAAGCAAGAAACATATATCTATAATTAGTAGTATACTTTATGGAATGTCAAGTATTTTTATCATGTATAAATAATCAAATTTATAAAAAATATTGAAATTAACTAATATCTATAATTGGTTGTATAATTATAATTAATGGTATACTCTACGAGACATCAAATAACTAATATTGTTAAGGGTATAAAAATATTGGAAGTAAATAGTTATATAGGTAATGAGGAAACTAGAAACTGATACTTATAATTAATGGTATACTCTATGAGACATCAAATATTGTTATATAATGTATAAATAATTATATATATAACAAATATATTATAGTTTACTTGTGCAAATGTTGTATGCTAATTTTGTTTTTGATTATGAGTGTAATGCGTGCTAGGAAAGGTAAACGTCAAATGAAATATGATAGCTTCTTAGTAGTACATGTGTCATGATAAATTTGTTAATAATATTTTTTAATATGTATGTTTTTTTGTATTTTTACACATCATGAAATATTTGTTAAAATAATGAATTATCACGCATATTTATGAAATGAACCCTTAAAACTATACTTCTATTCTCTGATTCTGTAAATGTAATTTCTCTAAATTATGAATATTATTTCATCGGAATGTCAAAGATAATGAATTTTGATGTTTTCTTACTTACCAAAGCAACATAGAAATAATTATCTTTACATTCTAGTGAATAATAAATTATCATAATAGTTATTAGTTTATTAGCTAAAATAAATTAATAAGTCTAACACCATCATAAGTATCTTCATTAAACTTTAAATTACTATATTATTGTTTTCTTGATGTATATATAATAATAGTAATTGCCACGTTGTACTGTTGGTATGTATGTGTAGAGATCCAATCATGTGATGATTGTAATGGAATGATTAGTATTTGATTTGATTAATAAATAAAGGCAAGATTCCAATTTATTCTATTTTAATTCATTTTTGAGATAATGATGTAACATTAAGAGGGGGAGTTCTCTTGTTTCACTTATCTCAATAAAGTATACGATTGGTTTGAGGAACGTCTAGAGATTCCAGCGATTGCAGATGATATAACTAGTAAATATGTTCCCCCTCATGTCAACATATTTTATTGCCTAGGGGGATCACACTTGTTTTTTAGTACAAATAGCTATGGGTTTTGCCATGACTTCTTACTATCATCCAACCGTTATAGAGGCTTTTTCCTATGTTCAATATATAATGAGTGAGGTCAACTTTGGTTGGTTATAAATGTCTAGAGAATTATATTACTCAATGACACATGTCTTCAAGTACGTGATTTGGGGAAATGAGACCATAGGAATGTTAAGAGTACATATATATTCTCATCGCATACCTGATCGATTATTATTGTGGAAGGTTGATGGACAACAATCACACATAAGATCAGAGTGTGACTTGGTTGATGATAGAATCTCATTAGTCATGATATGATAATATCAAACCAAGCACACATATACATGTTAGAGAATAGTGTATTAGACAAAAACACCATGAGTCTGACACATGGAAACCATTTCTGTGGTACTCATAGTCAACTCTCATAGTGATGGTAGTTTTTATGGTTCTTAGACCTAAAATCACTGTACTCATCACATGTCGTTCGATACACTTTGACATCATCAAACGCAGTCCTGAAACATGGATTGTTATAATGGTGATGATTGGGTGACTGTGACACACTGATACTGACTGTGAGTTACAGAGATAGGATTTGTCCCTCCTAAGGGTTTATGATATCCAAGGCCTTTTGATTAGCGAGAATGGGAAATGCATGGCCATTCGTATGTGAGTGAATATATGATATTGAGCTTACATATATCTCATACAGTCTGCTATGGTTCAAGAAACAAGATTAAATGTTGAAAAGGGTAACTACTCCATGCCTCAAGTTCAATCTGGATATCAGTGATAAAGGAATTATACAAACACAGTAACACCAAGCACAGATTGTAGGTTGAAGTTGTTCTCCAAGTTTCCATTCACTTGGGTAGCACTAATGTGCAACTAGGGACCAGTACTCTTTACTTCTGATGTCATAAGTTATTATGGGCATTCACTGCCAATGTGATATGGGACCTATAGGGTCACACACATAGGTCTCGATTGAGAAGAGGAGTTTAATCTTGAATGATGATTGAATTGATTACTAAAGTGTTTTGGTATTCAATTCACATAATAGATCAGTTGGATACACTGCTAGACGATCGTCTCAATCACTGAGTGAGACAATTGTTTGGAGTGCCAGACAGTCGGCTCAAATGTTGAGATGACCATTTAGGGTGTCAAGCTGATCAGAAATTGAATTGGCTAAGTTCTGTCCAAACTTAGGTGTGAACCAACCAGTTCATTATGTTGAACTGACTGGCTCATCTCGTCTCACCAGATGACCATATAGGTGAGTGATACGGTTGTCTTGCATTGGTGAGATCACATCGTTGGGCCGAAGGAAAGTTCTAGATACTTTCCTATATTTGTTTTGATTGCACATTACTTGTTATGCAAGGAATTAATGTTTAGCATTTATGGGAATCCAATTGCCAAATTCATAAGTGATTAGGAAATAGAGAAATGACTGTCTTGTAGTGTGAGATGCCCGTCTCACATGTCATATGATTGTCTGGGTCACTAGATGGTCGTTTGGGTGGTCGTTGGTTGCAAAAATTCAAGATATTCTGGTCCCTTCCACTCCCTCATAGACTGGGAACCCTGACCCTGTCCTCTACTATAAATAGTGGGGTACTGGTGGATTCCCAGAATACAACACAAATAATTGAGAATCAGTTTATCTGACAATTTTTTTCCTCTTTGGTTGTGGTAACCAAGAGAGCCCAAGTCCTACCCGACTAGGGAGGGATCGCTACATGAGAAAACAACTGAGGATCATTGTTGCGGGAGAGCAAGTTGGCGACTAGTACACCATTGGGAGAGACAACTCCTTCATATCTATTCTAGCAAGATGACATGAGTTCTAGGCGGTCTGTGTGGACTTCTTTAGAGATAGGAGTCCTTTGGCTGCTGCTAGGAGGACAACATCAACCTACAGTCTGTGATGAGACTATAGGAGCCACTGTAGACATTGTTCCAGTCTGTTGTCTATGGTGAAGGCTAGGAGGTGCACAAACACCATCTAAGAGAAACTAGTCAACAATTGTGCATTAGAACGATGAGGAGATATCACTAGATTTGCTCCAGGACCAGGTATATCCTCAAGACCATCCTTCCCATGTTATAGTTATTGACGTGATCTGCTAGTTTATGGGGAATATGGTATATAATTTTTTTTGTTTCCAATGCCTATCATGTAGCCATATTTCCCTACAATGGTATTAGAGCCAACATCCATTTACTATATTATGGGATAATCAATATGATTAGATTTTGATTTTGTCATTCTATTATTGCATGTGATACGAATAATATCTGTCCAATCAAATATCATGATAATCCCAAACTAAGATATATATATATATATATATATATATATATATATATATATATATATATATATATATACACACACACACAATTTACACATGTCGCCCTAAAAGCGGTTTTGATGGTGGACGTGTAGCATGATTATGACCAATAACCCCTATTATTTGTGCATGGTTGTGTGGTTGGTTTATCCTTTTATATCGGTCTGGCATACTGGGCCTCTATCTTGTCTTTCCAATGTAAAGCTAATTCTTTCCTACCCTTGATCCCCTGGAATGTAACTCAAGATTTCTCAATAATTTGAAGTAAGACAGTTTACTTTACTGTTATGACGAAGATGATGACATCCCGAAGACGAGCCAACCGGCTAGAGGACCGAGGAGGACCATATGGATGAGCCAAACTGACCAGCTAGTGGACCTGTCCAATCAGCTGGTGGGGCTAGCAGATTATGGATAGAAGGACCAGACGACCAATGAGACATCCAAACAACCAACCAGAAGGTGAGTCGATCTGTTCAAGGGTTAAACCAATCAACTTGGATTGTCAAGAAAAAATCTTTATTAACATTAAATTTCTTCATGTAATGTGGACCTAAGGTGTGGTAATTCCTTGTGGCTCCAAGGAATTACATTGGTTTGGCCATAACCATGGCTTTCATTTATTGCATGCTTTCACTGTGGGATATAGCATGTATTTGATACATACTATATAAGTGGTGATTGGATAAAGTATATGTGTATATATACTTATAAATACAAACTCCCTCAAATAAAAATTATATTAAGTCTTAGATTCTTTCCAACTAAAACACACATGAATAGTTTGATTGATCAATCCTAGGTTACGCCTTCGCGTGGTGAGCTGTCTATCTTGTGGAAGTGTGCTGGTAGATATGTAGGTTCTATCTCTGTAGGGTGCATATCTATTGTGTTGGCTATTGGGTCAGCCTTAAACTAGTGATTCTTAGAGCATCTTAGCCCAGAATCATGCGGATGGCTATGACAAGGAGTTTCACATAACATCTATCCAAAATTGCATATGATGAAATTGGTAAAAGTTGCCTAAATTGGTAATTGACTGTGTTTTGCAGTGTTGATCGGGCCACAATTAAATTATCTTGGTTACTAGAATATTGTACGTTGCAATATTATGAATTTATATGTGAGGGCAATCAATTTGAAGTAAAATAGTGGGAGTGATAATAGTTAGAGACCTAATTAATATCATCAAAATTTTCAAATAAAATCAAAAGTTTTTGACAAATGCAAATTTTCTGTTATAGAATCAAATGACGAACGGGACAAATTTCCATGACTCGTTTTGGACCTTGAGAAGGGCTCTCAATGAAGGGTGCAAGATCTACGTCCTTGACAAACCAATGCCAGAAATACCAGCTCCTGATGTGCCTAGGGTACAAGTGGAAGCTTACTAAAAGCATGCCAATGATGCCCTGGAGATAAAGTACCTTATGCTTAGCTACTTGAACTATGAGTTGCATGAGCAGTGCGAGGACATGAGTGTTCTTGAGATGGTAACACATCTTAAGAAAGTGACACTTGGCCTTACAAATCAAGAAAGGAACGATATCCTAAAGTTGTTACTTGAGTCTAAGTTGACAGAGGGAACCTCAGTAGAAGAATATGTGCTCAATATGATTGGACATGTGTATCATCTTGAAGATCTGTGATTCACCTTGAGCTAAGAGTTGGCCATAGATGTGATTCTAAAGTCAATGCCAAAATCATGTAGCCTCTTTATTGTATGTCATCATGTGAATAATGTGGCTGACCACATGTCAGACTTACTTTCCATGGTGATTCATGTTGAAGCCATATTGAAGAAGGACAAGCCTGTGATGGTGATCAGCGGACCTGAATCTTAGGATTCAAGCAAGGCCAAGAAGTGTTTTGAGGTCGAGCCCAAATCCAAATCTTCAACACTCAAGATAAGGAGAAAGAAAAGTATAAGAGAAACACAACCTTTGTACTTGAAAGCTTTCAGGATGAAGAAGATGGGGATGGTGATCTCCACTTTAGGTATATACATAATTGAGATAAACCTATCTACTTCTTCATCAGTGGGTACTAGTTTCCATATGTGGATCTCACATATGTTCTCATATGCAGGATCTGAAAGGAAGTAGGGCTTTAGGGAAAGGTGAGGTGGAATTGTGAGTTGCTAATGGCACAAGAGTTGTACCTAACATAGTTAGAACCTATAGTATATCTCTACCCACATGAATTTTAATAGAGTTAAATAACTACTATTATGTACCTCCTATTAATAGAAACATCATTTCTGTATCTTGTATGGACAAGCATGCATTTGAATTTCATATTAAAAATGGTCGATGTTCTATTTCAAAAGATGGGATCTTTTATGACAGTGTCCTAATGTCTTATGGTCTTTGTTTGTTAGATTTAAGGATAGATGTTTATAACGTAAATACCAAAAGACTAAAACTCAACTACTCAAATAAAACATACCTTTGGCATTGTCGTCCAAGGCACATAAATGAGAATCACATATCTAGACTCCATATGGATGGCTATCTAGACTCTTTTGATCTAGAATCAATAAAGACATGTGAACCTTGTTTGTTGGGCAAGATGGATAAGACCCCTTTCACTGGTATCAATGAGAGGGCTAGTGATATATTAGGACTCATACATATTGATGTGTGTGGACCTTTTAGAAAAACTGATAGAGGTGGGCATCAATACTTCATTACCTTCATTGATGACTTTAGTAGGTATGGCTATGTTTATTTAATGAAACATAATTCAGAAACTTTTGAAAAGTTCAAGGAGTTCATGATTGAAGTACAGATTCAACTTGGTAAAAGTATTAAAGCACTTCATTCCGGTCGAGGTGGATAATACTTAAATTAAGAGTTTGAGAAGCTTCTTAAAGCCCATGGAATTGTATCCCAGTGGACATCACCTAGAACACCACAACATAATGGTGTGTCAAAAAGAAGGAATCACACATTTCTATATATGATGTGATCAATGATGAGTTTATTTGAGCTTCTGACTTCTTTTTGGGGGTATTCTCTAGAAACCTCTACATTTACACTAAATCGAGTACCATCTAAATCAGTTGAAAAGACACCATATGAGATACGAAATGGGAAACATCCCAAAGTGTCTTTTATGAGGATTTGGGGATGTGAAGCTCATGTTAAGAGAATATTTTCAGATAAACTTGGTCCTAAATCTGATAAATATTATTTTGTTAGATATCATAAACATGCAAGAGGATATTACTTTTATTCCCAATCTAACAACAAAGTGTTTGTTGCCAGGGATAATGCATTCCTTCAGATGGATTTCATTTCCAAAGTAATCAGTGGGAGGAAACTGGAACTCAAAGAGGTTTGAGACCAATAAGAGAACATTGAACCAATAGGAACAAGAGGAACAAAGATAATCACAAGGTGTTGTGGAGTCTCAAATTCCTCAAGTGACACAGGAACCTCATAGATCTAATAGGACACACATTGAGCCTATAATAATGGGATATCTTATGACTTAGAAAGGCAGTCAATCGGTCATGGATGATGAGACGATAACCTATCAAGATGCCATAGAGGGACCATAGTCTGAGAAATGGCTTGAGTGAATGAGATCTGAGATGGAATTCATGTATACCAACAAAGTATAAACTTTGGTGGATCCACCTGAAGGGGTAAAACCCATACGGTGCAAGTGGGTCTTCAAGAAGATGACCAATATGGATGGTAAAATATAAACATAAAAGGGTAGATTGGTTACAAAGGGTTTCAGACAAGTTCACGGTGTTGACTATGATGAAACATTTTCTCTAGTGGCCATGGTTAAGTCTATCATGATCATGCTTGTTATTGCAGCTTATCATGACTATGAGATTTGGTAGATGGATGTTAAAACTACATTCTTATTTAACACGAATCTTATTGAGGATGTGTATATGATACAACATGAGGGTTTTATAAATCCAAAGTTTGCTAATAAATCCTATAAGATATAAAGGTCAATCTATGGATTGAAGCAAGCATCTCTGAGCTGGAATCTTTGTTTTGACGAAACATTCAAAGAGTTTGACTTCATTTAAAATGAAGATAAACCTTGTGTATACAAGAAGGTTTGTGGGAGCATAGTGACATTCCTCATATTATATGTAGATGACATATTATTGATGAGGAATGACATCCTAACTTTACAAAAGGTAAAGACATGGCTTAGAAATATGTTTTCTATGAAAGACTTGGGAAAAGCATCCTACATCTTGGGGATAAAGATCTATAGAGATAGATCCAAAAGGCTTCTTGGGAGAAGTCAAATCACATACATTGACAAAGTGTTAAAGCAGTTCAACATGGAGAACTCAAAGATAGGAAGCTTGCCTATGCATCATGGTGTCCCCATCTCTAGAGCTCAATTTCCCAGTTCTTGTGATGAAAGGGAACACATGCGTCATGTATACAATGTTGTGTACCCATCCAGATGTCTTGTATGCCTTGAACATGATGAATAGATATTAGTTAGACCTAGGTGATGCTCACTGGATAGTTGTGAAGAACATCATCAGGTACTTGAGAAGAACTAAGGACCAGTTCTTGGTCTACATTGGAGTGAAAGAGTTGGTGGTAAAGGGTTACGCTGATAAAGGCTTCCAGACTGATCAGGATGATTACAAATCGCAATCAAGATTCATGTTTTTCCTAAATAATATAGTTGTAAGATGGAAGAGTTCCAAGCAAGAGACAATTGTTGATTCTACAACAAAGGCTGAGTATATTGCTACATCAATTCAACAAAGGAGGTTGTATGGATCAAGAAGTTCATTACAAAACTTGGGGTCATTCCAAGCATTAGTGATGCAGTCGAGCTATATTGTGACAACAATGGAAATATTGCACAAGGTAAGGAACCCAAATTGCATCAGCTCTCAAGAATATACAAAGGAGGTTCCATCTCATACAAGAGATCATACAATGAGAAGATGTTAAGATTTGTAGAGTACCAAACCAATTGAGAATAATGTTGCTGACCCCTTGACTAAGGCACTTTCACAGTAGAAGCATGATGGACATGTAAGATCACTTGGAATATGATTCGTGGGTGATCGGCCCTAAGTGGAAGTGGGAGTCTGTTGGTATGTATGCCCAAAGAGACAATCATGTGATGATTGTAATGGCATAATTTGTAGTTGATTTGATTAATAAATAAAGGCAATCTTCCAATTTATTCTATTAAATTAAGTTATGAGAAAATGATGTAACATTACAAATGTCTAGAGAATTATATTACTCAATGATGTAAGTCGTCGAGTACATGACTTGGGAAAATGAGATCATACTAATGTTTAGAGTACATATATATTCTCATTGCATCCCTGATCGTTTGTTATTGTGGAAGGTTTATAGACAACAATAACACATAAGATCATAGTGTGAGTTGGTTGATTATAGAATCTCATTAGTCATGATATGGCAATATCAAACCAAACACATAGATACATGTTTGAGAATAGTATATCGGACATACCCACCATGAGACTGACACATGGAAACCATTACTATGGTATTCATAGTTAGTTCTCATAGTGATGGCGGTTTTTGTGGTTATTAGACCTAAAATCACTACACTCATCACATGTCATTCGATACACCTTGAAATCATCAAACACAATCTTGAAACATGGATTGTTATAATGGTGATGATTGGGTGACTGTGACACATGGGGAATGAATGTGAGTGATAGAATTGGGATTTTTCCCTCCTAATGGAGTATGATATCCAAGGCCTCTTGATTAGCGAGACTGAGAAATGCATGGCCATGAACATGTGAGTCAATATATGATATTGAGCTTACATATATCTCAGAAAGTCTACTTTGGTTCAAGAAATAAGATTGAATGTTGAATATGGTGACTACTCCATGCCTCAAGTTCAATCTGGATATTAGTGACAAAGAAATTATAAAAACACTGTAACATCAAGCACATATTGTAGGTTGAAGTTGTTCCCCAACTTCCCATTCACTTGGGTAGCACTGATGAGAAACTAGAGACCACCCTTTGGTTGTGATGTCATAAGTTAGTTATGGACTTTCACCACCAATGTGATATGGGACCTGTAGACTCACACACATATGTATCAACCTAGAAGAGGAGTTGCATCTTGAATGATGATTGAATTGATTACTAAAGTATTTAGGTATTCAATTCATGCAATAGATTAGCTGGCTACACTTCCAGATGATTGTCTCATTGAGTGAGACAGGCATTTTGAGTGCCATACGGTCGGTTCAAATGTTGAGATGGTTATTTGAGGTGTTGGGCTGATCAGAAATTGAATTGGCTAAGTTTTGCCCAAACTAAGGTGTGAATCGACTGGTTCATTCTGTTGAACTGATCAGATCAACTCATCTTACTAGATGACCGTTTAGGTGAGCGAGACGGCTATCTCGCATGGGTGAGATTGCTCGGTTGGGCCGAAGGAAGGTTCTGGATACTTTCCCGTATTTGTTTCAATTGCAAATTACCTATTGTGCAATGAATTAATGTTTAGCATTAATGGGAAACATATTCCCAAATTCATATGTGATTGGGAAACTGTGAAATTCTCTTCTCTTAGTGCGAGACAACCATCTGAGTTACCAGACGACCGTTTGGGTGGTCGCATGTTGTGAAAATTCAAGATATTCTAGTCCTTCCACTCCCGCAAAGGCTGGGAACCCTGACCCTAGCCTCTACTAAAAATAGAGGGGTACTGGGGGCTTCCTAGAATATTTGTTTCTCTAACCATTTTTATCCTCTCTAGTTTTGGTAACAAGAGAACCCAAATAAGTTCTACTCAACTATGGAGGGATAGCTATGGGAGAGAACAACTGAGCACCATTGTTGTGGGAGAGCAAGTTGGTGACTAGTATGCCAACGGGAGGGACAACTCCTTTCTATCTATTCTAGTAGGACGATAGGAGTTCTTGGTGGTCCTTGTGCACTAATTTAGAGGTAGTAGTCATTTGGATGATGCTAGGAGGACAACATCAACCTGTAGTCTGTGGTGAGACCGCAAGAGCCGCTACCGATATTGTTCAAATGTACTGTATGTGGTGAAGACCAGGAGGTGCACAAACACCATCTAAGAGCAACTAGTCAGTAGTTGTGTAGTAGAATGATGAGGATATGTCACTGGACTTGCTCCAGGACCAGGTATATACTTGAAACCATCCTTCTCATCTTATAATTATTGACGTGATCTGCTCGTTTATGGGGAATATGGTAGATAAATTTTTTATTTTTGCTACCTATCATGTAGGCATATTTTCCTACATGTACTACTTATATATTAACTTTTTTTAACTTTATGTTACTTTGTAATTACTTGACTTGCCAAACACATTACGTAGGCAATTACTTGCACGACCTTGAAAAATAAATAACAATTAACACATCCAATATTGGACATAAAATTGGTTTTTTTATAGATGACTTATATTTTTAGAGTAATTTAAAAAAAATAGTTGGTCCTATACAAAAAGTTAAATCTTTTCATTGTCAGTGAATGCCATTTTGAGCTCATCTTAAATGTTAAAAAAATCATAATTGCATGTATAACGTTATAAGATACATAATCCTATGCAATAATAGATATACATAGCAATTATTTTATTCGGATATAAAATTAAGTACTTCACAAAGTGGTGATCTATGTCCTCAACTTCTATTTTGATTTTTGTAAGGTTCATCTATTTTCATCTATGGATCCAAGTAAGTATGTCAATAACTTGTCTTTGTGACATATCAATACTCCATTTGTCTCATGCAATAATTGAAGTCATGATTACTTTTGATGTAAAAATATAATAATATCAATGTCACATAAATACTTAACATTAATTTTATATGTATCCCTCCTTCATCAGGGGCCCGACTCTATCACTGGGATTACTTGATGATTTAGAATCTTAAGAGAGTGCCTCGATGCTTCTTTGATAATCTCCATGATGCCAGGTAATATTTCTTGCCTAGTTTCCCTTCTCATACCCATGTGTAGACAACACGAAGTAGATCTTCATCCTCCCTTCTTGGGCCTCATTCGGCCTTGCCGAGAGCCCAATTGAGTCTAGTAGGACTTCACGGAGGAGCCAGTGACTGTTCCTGGCCTCTTGACACCCAGTGACCAGGAGTCAACATTTGGCTAACCCTCCTTTCCACGACAGGATCAGACTTGCATGGAAGACGATCCGAGGTGGTCTTTTACCAAAGTGTCCCTAGAGGTATGTTCAAAGGGAAATGACACTACTGTCCTTTGCCATGGATTAGAGCCCAGCTCGTGTGGCATCTCTGAACTGACATGGCACTGTATGAGCCAGAAGCGGTATGTGTGTCAAATGATAATGTAATTGCTTACTGACATGGCCGATTTTAATTGGTCAATAACTTATTATCTTGTATAAAATTTAGTTAATCATTGGTAGATCTGATGATAGTCAAACTAATATATCATTTTTATCAAAAAAATGAGTAGAATCTTAATAAAATAAAATTAGATTCCAATTTTTCTTTATATTCCAAAATTTTAGCTAATGCATGTAGGGTGATTAATACATATCAAACCTAGATTTGACGAATATGGCGATCAACTTAGTAGATATGATTATATTTTTGATATAAAGTACTACAGTTGAATAATGATTAAATATCAATGTTGTAAAATGGATTAGGTATTTGATAATGATCGTTTATGCTTTCGAAGTCATTAATGAGATAATTAAGGTTTAACCAGGCTACATTTTCATATTTAGATAAACTCCATGATTCGGTCTAATGGACTCATAATGTGAAGTCAGACGTAAATAATGACTAGAGTTCATCTAGTGCTTAATTAGGGTTTGTAACCCTTAGGAACCACAATATGATGGAATTAGGGTTTGATACCCTTATTCCTAACCTAAACCCTAATATACAATACTAAGATATCGCTAAACCCTAGTTTTAAGACCTAGGTTAGGTCTGACTAGCATGTTATGAATGCATGGTGACACTTTAGGGTTGTATACATTCATAGATCATGATGATTGATTTGATGTAAGCTTACTTGCTAAAATACTTGATTATTGGATTGTATAAAGTACATTTGAAGTATACTGCATGGTTCTGCATGACAAAGGTACATGGTTACACTTATGAATACATGTATTAATATTTGAAGTTTCCCGAGGTTTCCCAAAGATTGAACGACGGATAACTGTTGGCTTGTTTATTTTTTCATACAAACTATAAAGCCCCTATGAGTATCACATATATATAGAACATTTTGAACCTTGGGTTTCACCCATTAAGGGGTGATGCACATAATTCCAATTATGGATAGTGACTACACCTGAGAGGGCATACAAAGCATGGATTAGAATACAAAAGAAAATACAAGTTCATATGTTGTTGAATATTAGTTGAATATATGTATATGTGATGTCTTGGATGAACCCACGTACCCGTACGAAATATGTTGACTGCATTTTGTTTGTTGGTGTTTTAGGTAAAGGAGATCAAGATAAAGATTGAAAGCTCTTGAAGATACTAAAGATGAGGAAAGGAGGATTAGTAAGTTCAATATTTCCTCTCAATTATGTAAAGTTTGTTCTTGAAGTATTCATGCAATACATTTGAGGTGTATAATTCAATTTATCTATTCAATCTAACTCAAATTAATGAAAATCATTTACAATTCCTTGTTATTTGTTAAATATGATCCAGGAAATTAAGAGTGATGATCCTCGACTTTAAGGTCTCTCTTGAGTGGGAGACACTAAAAAGTGGGGTTCATTACATCCAAGAACCAATAATGAAAGATGACCATCCTCTCAAATATTTCGTCATTCCAACTGCAATTAACATCAATGGGGCTATCAAAAACCCACAGATCGATGCAAACAAATTCTCCATCATCCCAAAACTCAAGAAAATGATTCAACAAAACTGTTTTGGAGGGACTCCTTTGGATGACCCCAACGTTCATGTAGCTTAATTCTTACAATATCTAAATACTTTCACGATTAATGGTGTTGCTCCTGATGGTTTATGCCTAATATTGTTCCCATTTTCTCTATGGGATAGAGCCAAGGCATAGATCTCTTCTTTTTCATGGAACTCCACTAATATTTGGGATGAAATTCTTAAAAAGCTTTCTTAGCCAAGTACTTCCCACCAAGAAAGACGACTCATTTGAGAAACCAACTGACCAACTTCACTCAACAAAATGGATAGAACTTGTATGATCCATGATAAAGGTTCAAATACCTTCAACATCTTTGTCCTCAGCATGGTCTAAGAAGCTAGCTACCTCCTTAAACATTCTATAATGGGCTTTACTATAATAAAAGGATGTCTATAGATGTTGTAGCCAACATAGCTCTAATAAAAAAATCATACAGGGAGGCATATGCTATAATTGAAGACATCAGAATAAACCATTGCCAATGGAGTTCTGAAAGGAGTAATCATCCACCCTCATCTTTGTTGTTTTTGAGAAACAAGTAGGTGTCCATGCTATCAATGTCGTTGATCTGATTTTTACAAAGTTAGATGCCTTGAAACAAAAGTTTGAGAGGTTGAGTGCTCAACCATTTCAACCGGTAAGCATGATATGTGATGAAAATGAAGCCATGGGACAAGTAGCTTCTTCAAGCTACTCATCTTTCATCTTGTTTAAAAAGAATGTGGATCAATGCAATGCAGTAGGAAGCTTAGAAACAAACAACCATACAACCCATATTCCAATGCCTATAATATAGGTTGGTGTGATCATCCAAACTACTCCTACCACGACAACAATTCTCAAATTCATCAATCAACTCAAGGTCAAAAACCATTGCATTTTGGGAGCAGGCTACCAGTGGAAAACAATCCTCCGAGTTTCAACAACAATGTCAATAGAAACTTCAACCAACAACAACAACAACCAATGTCCAATTTGGAATTTCTTCTTGAGGGTTTTGTTTCAGATCAATTGAAACAAAATGAAAAATTCCGTCAACAAGGTTAGCTTATGAAAGATGTCATCCAACAACTTTCTTTCAAAGTGTACGACATTAATATTCATACCAAGATGTTGGAAAACCAAATTGATCAACAAGCTATAGCCAATAAAAGAACAACTTCCAGTTCCTTGTGCATCCAAATAAAGATGAATGCTAAAGAAACATGCAAATCTGTGACACTGAGGAGTGGGGTGGTGATTGGAGGTTCCTCACCACCTTCAAATAGGAAATTTGAAGAATTTATTAACACAACTATGAAGGAGATTGTTGAGAAACAAAGGAAGAAAATAGCTAGAAATTCACAACAAGGTGATTATTTTTGCAAACCTAATGCTCCTTCCATCACAGGTTTGCTAAAACAAGGTGATGCTAAATTCAACAAATTTATTGATATCTGGAACAAGTTGTATGTGAACCTTCATTTAGTTGAAGTGATAGATGAAATGCCTTTCTATACCAAGTTCTTCAAAGACATTCTCACAAGAAGAAGGAGGCCTGACCAAGTTGAAACTGTGATGCTATTTGATGGAATACATTTTATGATTCAAAACTGTTTACCAGAAAAACTTGATGATCTAGGTGCATTCACTCTCCCTTGTAAAATTGGATATTTGAATTTTGACAAAGGCTTAGTTTCTTGGTTCTAGTATCATCTTGATTTCTTTTTCCCTATGGAAAAAATTAGATTTGGGAGATTTGAAACCAACCTCAATGAAAATACAGTTAGTTAACCTTTCAATTAAATATCCTAGAGGGATTGTTGAAGACATCCTCGTGCAGATGGAGAAGTTCTACATTCCTTGTGACTTTGTAGTCCCAGACATGCATGAAGATATCACAAATCCAATCCTTTTTGGGAGATTTCTTTGGACTATAGGGTGCATTGTAGATGTGAGGGGAGGGAAACTAACTATCAAAGTTGGAGAAGAAGCTCTAGTATTTTATATCTATGATTCTATGAAGGCACCCGACACTAAAGAATATCTCTATTTGATAGATAGAATTGATACTTTACTATAGGAAGATAGGAACACTCTTGAACAAACTCCAGATGATCTTGAAGGTGAAGGTAGACAAGGATGATTCAATTATTGATCTCAATGAAGAAATTTCAGAAGCTGCAATAAACTTATCATCCAATGAAGTGCCAACTAAGAAGGAGGCAAGTGACACCACCACTACACTAGAAAAAATGGTAGAACTAAAACCCCTCCCATCAGGGTTAAGGTATGCTTTCATGAACCTGAATTTCTCTCCCCAATTATAACAAATTGTGATTTGACTCTAGAATAGGAAGGTAAGTTGTTGAAAGAACTTAGATTGTACAAAAATGTAATAGGATACTCCATTGATTATCTTAAAGTAATTAACCATTCAATTTTCATGCACCGCATAGCCTTAGAAGAAGATGAAAATCCATGTGCAGAACCACCACAAATGTTAAATCAAAACATGATGGAAGTTGTAAAGAAAAAAATCTTTAAGTTAAAGGATGCATTAATAATACATCCTATTAGTGATAAGTCCATGGATAAGTGATATTCATGTTGTACCAAAAAAAGGAGGAACCACTATAATGAAAGGAGACAATAATGAATTAATTCAAACAAGGGGTGGTGAATGTGTATGGATTATAGAAAACTAATAAAGCCATAAGAAAAGACCACTTCCCCCTACCCTTCATTGACTTATTGTTGGAGAGACTTGTTAATCACTCTTAATTTTTCTATTTAGATGGGTATTCCAGATTTTTTTAGATTCCTATATATCTGTATGATCAATAAAAACAACCTTCAAATTCTCTTATGGGACATATGCATACAGGTGAATGCCTTTTGGGATATGTAATGCACCCACTACTTTACAAAGATGCATGATGACCATATTTTGTGATTTCATAGAAAAGATTATGGAAATTTTTATGGATGATTTCAATGTTTATGGCAATTCCTTTGATGATTTCTTGACAAATTTAACTAAAGTTTTGCAACAATGTAAACATGTCAACCATGTGCTCAATTGGGAGAAGTGGCATTTTATGGTACAAACAAGGGTTGTACTTGGTCACGTCATTTCAAGAAAAAGGAAATAGGTTGATAAAGCAAAGGTTGAAGCTATTGCAAAGATGTCAACTCCAACAAGAAATAGGTTCGAAGTTTTTTTGGACATGCATGACTCTATAGATGATTCATTAAAGAGTTATAAAAAATTGCAAAGCATCTATGCTCCTTTTTTGTTAAAGATGTCGACTTTATATTCAATGAAGAATGCAAAACAACCTTCTAGAGATTGAATGATGCTCTTATGTTAGCCCCCATCATTCAGCCACCAGACTGGAGTGATCCTTTTAAAATAATGTGTGATGCTAGTGATTAAGCCATTGGGTCAGTCCAAGGACAAAGGTGAGATAACAAGATCCATGACATTCATTATGCAAGTAAAACATTGGATGATGCTCAAATCAATTATGCCACTATAGAAAAGGGGATGCTTTCTCTAGTCTATGCTTTTGATAAGTTTTGACATTATCTTGTGGGGTCCAAAGTTATTGTATATACAAACCATGTTGTAATTAGATACCTCATGAACAAGAAGGATGCCAAACGCCACCTCATCTGTTGGATAATATTATTACATGAATTTGATTAGGAAATGAAGGACAAGAAGGGGACAGAAAACAATGTGCCTGACCACATTTCACACCTCTCCACTAATGCCAAATACAAGATCCCTATTGATGCCAATTGACCCATGGAGAAGTTGTATGTAGTGAATTCACTCATTACACCATGGTTTTCTAATTTCACAAATTATCTAGCCAGTGAATACCTTCCTCCTGATGTCACTTCTCATTAGAAAAAGAAGTTCCTTCATGATGTGAAATTTTACTATTGAGATGATCTCCTATTGCTCAAGCAGTGTGAAGATGGGTTGATTAGGAGATTCATTCCCAATGAAGAGATCTTGAGTGTGATTTTAGAATGTCATTCCTCTCCCAATGTAGGATATTTTGGAGGAGCCAAGACTTTACCTAAGTTTCTACAAGCATGCTTTTATTGGACAACTCTATTTCAGGATGTACATGCATTTGTTAAATCATGTTATAAGTTTCAAAGATCAGGAGGGATTTCAAACAAGGATGAAATGCCACTCAACTCAATTCTTGAGATTGAAGTTTTTGATGTATGGGGCATAGACCATATGATCCCATTTCACTCCTCATAGAACTACAAGTTCATCCTAGTGGCATGTGACTATGTATCAAAGTAGGTAGAGGCAACTCCCACACAAGCTCTAGATGCAAAATCAGTGATGAATTTGTTCCAAAAGATCATTTTCCCAAGATTTGGTGTTCCAAAAGTAGTCATATCAGATGAACAAAGTCATTTCAATGAGAGAAACTTCAACAACCTTCATAGAAAATATGGTGTCAAGCTTAAAATCTCTATATCGTACCATCCACAAACTTTAGGGAAAGTTGGGATTTTAATTAGATAATTGAAGGAAATATTAGAGAATACAATCTCTAACTAAAGAACAGATTGGACATTGAAATTATTTGATGCATTGTGGGCTTATAAGACAACTTAAAAAACACCTATCAGTATGAATCTGTTCAATCTGGTCTATGTGAAGTCTTTTCATCCACCTGTAGAACATGAGCATTGAGCATTATGGTTGATGAAGTTTCTCAACTATGATATGAAGAAAATAGGAGAAAGAAGATTGCTGCAACTCCAAGAACTGGAAGCGCTGAGGTTAAACGCATATGAAAATGAAAAAATCTATAAAGAGAAAACAAAAATATGGCATGATAAGAGGGTCCATACCAAAGATTCAAAGAAGGAGATCTAGTGTTGTTGTTCAACTCCAAGCTCAAATACTTTCCAGGAAAGCTAAGTTCCAAATGGTCCAACTCCTTCCTAGTATTGAAGGTCTATCCCTATTGAACTATGGGTCTACATGGAAAAGAATTCTCATTCAAATTTAACGAAAACAGTATGAACTATATGTTGAGGGAGAAAAGATATATCAGGGAGCCTCCTGCTTCCTCTCAGATGCTTGGTTTTGTTGTCTCAAGTCTCACTCCAGACATTAAATGGAGAAGCTTATGGGAGTTAACTCCACATTTAGGATATATTTTACTTCAAGCATTCACTCAAGTACTTTCTCTTTCTAAAATAAATTTCCCATGGATGAATGTAATAATTTAGACCCTCAGAAAGAATGTATCATTGTCATTGTAGGTTCCAAACACATGACAAAAAAAGAAACTTACTTTTTACATAAATTCAAGTATGCACACTATGTTCCGCCCATAACACACTATGTCACACCTTCAAAAACTAAGTTCAAGGAAACCTCCCAGAACACACATCATGCTCAAAGTCATAAATGCCATGTTTCGCTCCAAAAAATTCACAACTAAGTTTAGGGAATCTTTACACCACATGCACACATGTGGACATTATGTGTCGCCTTGTTAATTCATCATTTAGAAATCTTCTAGGAACTGACACATTGTGTGCGAAATCAAACACGACGTGTCCCCATCAACCTGAAGACATCAATCAAGCTATTAGAATTTAACATTACGTGCATTCAACTGCACACGTCGTGTCTCTGCATTCAATTATGGCTATCAACTTTTCTAGAAAGTAAGACGTCTTGTGTAATATATCACATGGTGTGTTCTCATAACATTGAAGATATGGAGTTTGTGGAAAGTTAAACAAGATGTGCACATTATGAAACATTGTGTCTGCATCAACCAGGATATATGCACAATAAGTTTGAGATGAACATGAGGACACAACATGTATATCCCATACATGACATGTGTTTGTAAGCTTGAACTAGGGTTTTAACCCAAATTCGAACCTACTCTCTTCATTTCAACCATTCTCACACTCCGTGTCAAGAGAGTGAAACAAGATACCATGTGCCCACTTAACAAAGTGTCTTCAACACCCCCTTCAACTCCAAGCTACTGTAGTCACGATCCTCTTAGGTCAGCTTCCTCTCTCTACAAAGCCACTTCACAAAATCCGCCTCTCATCCAACATCTAGCCACCACCCTAGCTCCTACTACCCTACAATCCACCTTCATCACTACAGAGAGCCACACATGAAGCTAATCTCCTTCGAGTTGTAGGTCTTCACTACTACCTTGCTTGCCGAGCACACAGCCGTTGTTGGAGTTTGTCGACATTTTGTTCATCTCCAACCTCCAGAATCACCCATATCACATAACACATGATGTGTGTTTCATAGAATACATCATGTCAAGCCATTCATTCCCCCAGTTCAGCCATCAACTTCAGAACCAACCAACACGTCGTGTGTTGCTTGGGACACACTATGTCCCATTACTCTAAATCTCAATTAAGGTACCAATGGCACCCATCAGGCAAGCAACGAAATTGCACAGGGAGTAGAGTTCTTCCTCAACCCCAAAATATGTCCCCTCCATACAATTCAAAGGTAGAGGAAAAGACCTACTAAACAATGATCACTAGTGAAGTCTTGCCTACCAAATTTGTTTGTGAAGAAACTTTGGAGGAACCTAGCTTCAAAGATGAAGTCCTATGATTATTTGATGACCTTGGACTCAAGTACACCCAGTGCACAATACAAAACACTTACCCTAGGCTTACTTATGAATTTTTGATTACTCTGAAGGGTGAGTATGATCCCAGAAAGCCACATGAGTCTTTTGCTATCATTACCTTCCAACTTTTGTGTCGTGACTACAAGCTTACTTTTAAACAATTTTGTGAGGCTTTATGGTGTTACTATGGAGGTGCAATATCATACTCGCTTGCATTTAAAAGTGATGAATTCTGGAGGGAAATTATTAATGATGACATTCATGAAGCTACAAAGGCTAGGTCAACACATATCCAAAACCCCATTTTTTGTTATGTACACATGATTCTCATCACTTGTGTATTTAAAAGGAAAGAAATGTAGGGAGTTCATGTTAAGCATGATCTATTTTTCTTGTAGGTATGGTAAAAAAATTCAAAATTAATGTTAGCCGCTACATCATAACCCGTTTCTTTGAAACAAAACGTAGTGTATTAGGCGACATCATGATTGGAGGATTGCTCACCCTCATCGCCAACAAGGTTAATGTTGAGCTTAGAGGACTAGAAGCTGCTATTGGAAGGAACTTTGTTGATCTCATGATCCTTATCTCTTCTGGACTATTTGTTAAACACCCTTCTAATGATGAAAAATCAGGTAGTATGTTGTTGGTAATGATGTTTTAATTGAATTCCCTGATCTACCTGCAATCACCCTTACAAACAGAGACAATTGGAAATTCAACCTTGATGACGAATATGATTTTGAAGATAACCCTAAAGCTTCAAATGTAGCTGCATCATCATCTCTGCCTCCCTCCACTGGCACACAGGAAGACTACAGTTGGGCTATGCTAGACGTCCAACATCTCTATAGTTATGTTAAATAACATTTTGATCAACATGACACCCACTTTGACTGGATAAGCTAGCAATACTCTGATATGCACAACATACTCCAGAGGATGGATACTTGGCATATCTCTTAGAGCCACTATACCATGCGTCAACCACCACCACCCCCATCTCAACCTAAGAAACCCCCTACAAATGATGATCTTTTGCGCCAGTATTTCCCAACTAAAGACGAGGGCATTGGCCCTTCATTTTGATTCACCATGGAAGGTACCCCATTTCTGACCTCTTGATTTTGTTATATGCAGTGAGGAAACTACAAATTCCAATCTTATGAGGGAGAAGCTGGGTGGTAGAGTAGTTGTAGTTTCCCTTTCACCATTTTGTTCCAAGCTTTTTATTCTAGTTTCTATTTTTGTGTGTGGAAAATCTACTATAATTTGAGGCATATCCTGTGTGTTTGGATTGAAATCCCTTATATGATTGAACGGTTTCTATCATCTTGTTGCAAAACAAATTTGAAGAAAGGAAATCAAATCATGAATCAATTAAATGAAATCTCTTGCCGACAACCCCTATTTCATCTTGGTTTATTTCTTTTAGCCACATGATTTACCTTTCACATGTTTTCCAATATAATACATGTGAAAACAAAAATCTTCTTGGAATTATCAACTTCACAACCTTATTTAGCATTCTAGATGACTTCATCAAATTTTTAGTGTGTTTCCAACCAAACTCTTAATGAAAATTTTCAATAAACAACTGAAATCCTATTAATTGAACAATCCAACCAACTTTTCTATACTTGGGGAAAAAGTTTTTAGTTTAAGGCCTCATGGGTCTAAAGCAAACCCAACTCATTTTTAATCATTATGGGCTAGTTCTTATATTCACCCCTATAAAAGATGGCTAAACCTCCCACGTAGTATTCCAGCCTAGTGTAAGTCTGATGTGGCAGTGACATTTAGGTGTTATGTGTTAAAAAAGGGTAAATAACCTCAAGTGGCATTCCACGTGTGCACAAGTCTACATCATTTGTCGTGTGCCAAAACCACACTTCATTTTTTATCTAATGGAAAAAAGGTTGTTGTTGGACAATTTGGTTAATTTGGTTTTCATCTTTTACATCTTTAAAAATTAAGAGAGATAGGTTGCATATTCACTACTCTTTTGGTCTAGTCACATAAATTCTACCTAATGTTGTTTTGTTGATTCTTCCATTTAGACTTTGGCACCCTTTCGAACTAAACTCCAAATATTGATTGTTTAAGGTGATCCTATGGCTACTTGCAATAAATTTTGTCTATAGTTGAATAGGCTTGAAACAAAATTTTCATTTCATTCAATTGATTCATGATCTTGAGGATTTCTTCATTTATGTTTCCATGTTCTTTTTGCTCGAGGACAAGCAATAGTTCAACCTTTGGGGAATTTGATGTGCACATTTTATCTAGACTTTTTACCCACTTTTGCACACACTTTAAATCCATTTTGTACCTCTTTTTCCCTCTAATTATACTTGATTATATATCACTTTAGTTGTTTTGTTCGCCTCATGTTTGTAATCACATGTACATGATTTTGAGAAAATGGAGCCAATCCAAACAAAATCCAACCTTAGTTTGATCTCCAAGGAGATTGCATATGTCACAGAGAACTTCTGAAGATTTTGATGTATACACGATATGTGCTATTTGACACACAACATGTAAGTTAAAAAAATATTTCTAACCCCCTTCAAGAGTTGTGAACGTCGTATTCTGAGATACGCACAACTTGTCTCCCACAACCAGATCTACCTGGAAATTAACTGACTCCCAGATACACAGTGTGTTGGGCATTGTACACACTGTGTCTAGCCCGACCAGAGTAGTTCCAGCAAGCGGTTATGCACAAGGCCACATTGTTTCTACCTTAGTACACAACACGTCTCCATCAGTTTCTACTAATTTCAAAAACAACTGCCTCTCATTTTAAATATGAAGACTCTCATATGGGGTAATTATTTCTCATCATTTTGAAACACTCCTCGACCAGAGAACAACTCAGAGTAAGGAAGAGGCGATTTTGAGGAGGAAGATGTGGTTTCTTGAGAAAGAACATCCACTCTTCTCCATTCTTTTTCAAGGAGTGTAGAAGGAGCTTCTCTATTTTGCCCAAACCACTCGAGATAGAAGTTTGTCTGAGTAGAAGCACCAAAAATATTAGAATTTCATCCTCAAGCTAGAGTTCTACCTTGCTCTTCATCATTCCTTAGATTTTATTTGTTCTTTCCTTCTCTAAGCATGTCAAGCTCTAAAATCTATAGCTTATTCCTATGTTTCTTCATTTTGGATGAGTAATTTCCTTCTTCTTGGGCATGTGAACTCATATTTCTTAACTTAAGTTAATAAATTTGCTTCTCTAAGTGTTTCTACGGTGTTATTTACTTATATGCCTACCTAGCCATCTTGCCTACATGTTTTATACTTCTTTATGTGATCTGGAAAGATATGTAGAGAAGTATGGAGTACTTCTCTTGGAAATGAAAATATGACCATGGGAGTGGCTTGGATGCATTGAGGATCTAAGGTTGTAGTTTAGATCTTAGCATAAGTATGGGAGTGCTATGTAGAGATAAGAACCATCTCATATCATCGGGAGGTGTATGATGGTAGAAACCTCCTTTGCAAGTTAACTAGTTTGTTGATTTTGAGGTTGCATGTGAGTAATGGTATTGAAGTGAAATTCTATGACCAAGATCCCTTAAAAATCTGATCTAAATATTTATTAGTTTACTTCTCATGGTTACTTTTAGTTGCTATTTAGTAGAATCACAAACTTAACCAAAACTCTCTAAACCGATCTAGATTGTTGTACTATAACACTTGCACCTAACAGTACTTTGCTCACTTTGTAACGTCCTAGGATTTGAGGTCTTGGATAACACAATCTTAAAAGAAATGATTGGACTACCCATATCATCAAGGTGCACCTCCTTTTCCCAGAGCCCATCTCTAAACAACTCCATAGTTAAGCATGCTCAACTTGGAGTAGTCCTTGGATGGGTGACTAGTTGGGAAGTTTATCCTGACTTGCGCGTGAGTGAGGACAAAGCACGCAGTTAAGGGTAGTGGTGGTCTGTTGGGCCAGTCATCATTCCTAAAATCCTGCTAGATCCTTGGGTAGTGGGCCCAGGTGTTACAAATGGTATCAGAGCCAATTCCCCTCCAGTAGGTGGGCCCACATGGGCATGTGGCATGCCAATCTTTGAGTCGTGTGGTCCGCACTTGTTGGGAAAGGCTATCCATGTTGATGGAGCCACCCTTGTGCTGGTAGTTGTGGTCAGAAGCTGGGTGTATATGGGTCATTTAGGTCTATAGTGAAATGTGGAAAAGATTATGAGGCCATATAGTTGAGCCTTAACGAGGACGTGATGAGTCTAAGTGGGGGAGATTGTAACGTCCTAGGATTTGAGGCCTTGTATAACATGATCTTAAAAGGAATGATTGGAATACCCATATCACTTTGGCACACCTCCTTTTCCGGGAGCCCATCTCTAAAGAAATTCGTAGTTAAGTGTCCTTACCTTGGAGTAGTTCTAGGATGGGTGACCCGTCAGGAAGTTTATCCTGGCTTGCATGTGAGTGAGGATAAAGCACGCAGTTAAGGCTAGTGGTGGTCTGTGGGGCTAGTCATCATTCCTCAAATCTTACTAGAGCCTTGGGCAGTGAGCCCTGATGTTACACCCTTGTATGATCTCGAACATAATGCACACATTCCTATACTTACAGGGTTGTTCTCGAGTTTACAAATTTAAGACTTGTGCATCTAAGATAACATCAATGCATTGTCCATCTCATGGATGTGTGATGGTAGGTATGTAGATCTGCCAGAGCAGGGTGCACATTCAATGGTGTTGGCTTTTGGGTCAAGCTTAACTAGGTGATATTAATGTGATTTAGTATCTAGAAGCATATAAATTGATTGTGATAAGGAGTTGTGCACACCATCTATCCAAGAGTGTATTAGATTCAATTAACAAATGTTGTCTACCTAAATAGTCAAGTTGTGGGCGATCAACCAAATCTGACTCATGATTTGATGAAATATGGATCTTGGCTCACTAGAAGGTTGTATGCTACAATATTTTGAATTGCTAGTGAGGGATATCAATTTGAACACAATAGTGGGACTGATAATTAATTAAAGGCCTAATTAATATTGTCAAACTTATCAAATCAAATTAATCAAAAGTGTTTTGACTAAAGATGCAAATTTCTTTTGTAGAATCTAACAACAAATACAATCACATTTTCTTTGTGACCGATCCTTTAGAAGGACAAGATGAATAGGAACAATTTCCATGATTGGTTTCAGATATTGAGAATCATTCTCACTCAGGAGTACAAGATCTATATCCTAGAGACACCAGAGATGATGAACCTCATCATACTGCACCTAAGGATGACAGGGATGCTTACTGGAAGCACTTTGCAGATGCCATGAATGTCAAGTGCTTGATGTTGTGCTCAATGAACTACAAGTTGCAGAGATAACATGAGAACATGAATGTTATTGATATGGTTACACATCTTAAGAACATGTACCAAGACTAGGCAAGATAGGAGAGATATGACATCTCAAAGGCATTGTTCAAGTGCAAGATGGCTAAAGGAGATCCAATAGATCCCCTCACACTCAAGTTGATTGGGTATGTGGAGAACCTTATTAGACAGGGATTTCCCTTGGGTCAAGGGTTGGCCACAAATGTGATTCTGTAGCCACTACTGGAATCATACAACCAGTTTGTCATGAACTACAACATGAATAATTGTAACAAGTTGTTCTAAAAATTGCTTGGAATGTTGAGGAAAACTGAAGCATAGATGAAGAAGGACAAGCCCAAATCTGTGATGATGTTCAACAAAGGGAAGTCCAAGGGCAAAGGCAAATCGAAGAAGAGTTCTAAAGCTATCCAGAAACCAAAGTTCTTTGTACTAAAAGCGAAAGGTGGAGTGAGTAAGAAAGGAAAGTCCCACCACTGTCACCAGCCTGGACACTAGAAAAGGAATTTTCCCTCTTTATATAGAGGATCATAGGAAGAAGAAGGAGATGGAGATCTTCACTTCAAGACCCAAGAAGAAGTAAGCTAGAACTATGTGAAATAGGAGTTTCTTCCACTACATTTGGAATTTGTCATTCATGTAATGGGCATGTGATAGAATTAGTGAATTGTTATTATGTACCTACCATTAATGAAAAACATCATGTATATTGTATGTATAAGAATGTTATAAATACCTATAACATTTGATGTTTTATTTTCAAAGATAAAATCTTTTATGGCAGTGACCCTAATGTCTCATAGTTTACATTTGATAGTTCTAGAGATAGTTATAAATACTAAATGACTTGATGACTCAAATAATGAATACCTCTAAAATTCTCATCTAGAGTGTGTAAATGAGAAATACATTTCTAGAATCCATAATGATGGTTATCTAGACTATTTTGATTATTGAACCAACAAAGACATACAAGACTTATTTATTGGGCAATATGACAAAACCATCTTCACAAGAAGTAGTGGGAAAGGGAGTGTTCTATTGGTGCTCATAGATAGTGATGTATATACACCTTTTAGAATAAATGCTAGAGGTAGTTATTATTACCTCATTATATTTACTGATGGTCTCAGTAGATATGATAGATTGTATTTAATGAAATACAAGTCTATATGTGTTGAAGTGTTCAAGGAGATTATGAATGAAGTACATAACCAACTTGGTATAGATATTAAACACTTTGATGTGATCAGTATGGAAATATATTAACTAAGAGTTTGAGGACCTTCGGGGAGAACATGATAGTGCACCATAATGAACTCCACCTGAACACAATGGTAGTGTATTAGAAAAGAAGGTGACACACCCTATTAGTCATGGTGTGACAATCAAGAAATCTAGTTGATCTTCCATTTCCTTTTGGGCACATGTTTTACACTAAAATAATATACTATCTAAAATGATTCAAAAGACACCATATAAGATATGATTGTGGGAGGTGTCCTAATATGTATTTTATAAATATTAGGGATGAAAGTTTATATAAGAAAATTCTTTCTTGAAAAACTACTTATTTTCCACAAACAACAAAATTGTTTGTTCCCAGGATGGTTGTATTCCTAAAAGGGAATTTAATTCCAAAGGAATCCATGGGAGTACAATAGAACTCAAAATGTTTGAGGCCAACAAGAAAACATTGAATCTAAAGAGGTACAGTGGGAACAATGGAAATCATAAATTTTTGTGGAATCTAAAGTTCCTTATGTAACACAAACCTCATACATAGATCTAGTAGACACACCTTGAGCTTAAAAGATTATGGTATCTTACATAATCAAGAAGGTGATGAGTTGGTCAAATACAACAAGTCAACAATCTACCTAGATGCTATTGAGGACTACAATCTAAGAAATGGCTTGAAGCAATCAGATCTAAGATGATGTCCATGTACCAACATGGTATGACCTTGGTTGGTCCACCTGAAGAGGTAATACCCATTGGGTGCATTTGGGTTTTTGAGAAAAGACCAGAATGGATAATTGGTTGTGAAGGGTTTTCAAAAAGTTCAAGATGTTGAACATGATGAAATCTTCTCACCAGTTGCCAGGGATAAATCCATCAGGATCATGTTTTATATTACAGCTTACTACGACTATGACATTTGGCATATGGATCTTAAAACCGCATTCCTTAATAGGAATAATTATGTGGATGTGTGTGTGACACATCCTAAAGGTTTTTGAAATCTAGTTATTGCAAATAAAGTCTGTAAGATACAAAGATAAATTGACGTGATTGAAGCAAGAATCTCAGAGTGGGAATCTTCAATTTGACAAGACAATAAAAGATTTTGACTTGAATCATAATGAAGATGAAATATGTGAATACAAAAGATCTAGTGGGAGCATATTTACATTCCACATCATGATGGGGAATAACACTCTTATACTACAAATATTAAAATCGAGCTATGAAAGTACATTTTTCTGAAGGGTTTAAGAAAAGCATCCTATGTGATAGGAATTGAGATCTACAAAGCTTCTTGACCTTAGGAAGAGCACATACATTGGTAAGATGCTAAAGGGGTTCAACATTGAGGAGTCCATGAGAGAAAACTTGTCTATGTTAAATGGAGTTAGTCTCTCAGGAGCCCAAAGTCCCAGTTCTTGTGAAGAAGGGGGAAACATGAGTGAGATGCCATATGCATTCACAACTGGATCTATCATGTATGCAACGTAATGTACTCATCGCGTTGTCTTGTATGTATTGGATATGATGAGTGGATATATGTCAGATCGAGTGAAATTCACTGGACTTCCATACAAGAACATCCTTAAGTACTTTAGAAGCACTAAAAGGATTGTTTCCATGGTTATGGTAATAAGGAAGAGTTGGGTATATGAGGTTACACTGATGCAAGTTTCCAAAATGATAAATAAAAGTAATGATTGCAATATAAATGTGTGTTTGACCTTAAATCGAGAACTATAAGCTGGACAAAGTTTTGAGCTAGAGACAGTTATTTAATTCTACAATAGAAGTCAAGTATCTTGCTATTTTTAGAACAGTAGAGGATATTGTATGGATCAAGAAGTTCATTGGGATGAACTTATCAGAGGTTAAGATCACTTGGAATGTTAAAAGCATCGATTAGAAGCAAACATTACTATCCCTCTACAGAAGCACTTGTGCAGTAGAAACATGATGGGTATGTTAAGATCATTTGGAATAAGATTCATGGGTGATTAGCTCTAAGTGCAAGTGGGAGTCTGTTGGTATGTATGCCCAGAGATCCAATCATACAATGATTGACATGGCAAATTGGATACATGATATGATAATAATAAAGGTAATTTCATCTATTATGTTTGTCTCAATCATGAGATGATGACACAAACGTAGTAGATGTCTAAAGAATGATGTTACTCGATGACATATGTCTTTAGGTTGAGGACCTAAACAATGATATCATATGCATGATAAGAGTACATACATTCTTGTTATATCCCTAGTATGATATTACTGTGGAAGAAAAGTGGACGACAATAATACATAAGACTAGAGTGTGTGTTGATTGATGACATAGTCTCATTAGTCATGATATGTGATATCAAGTCAAGCACATAGGTATGTGTTAGAGAACAATATATCAGACAGACCCACCTTCGGAGTGATACATGGATACCATGTAATGGTAGTCAGGATCAACTCTCATAGTGATATTGGTGATTGTGGTTCTTAGACCTGAAGTCACTACACTCATCACATGTCGTTCAATATACTTAGACACCATACAACATGACCTTAAATATGGGTTGCCATAAAGGTGGTGCTCGGGTACACTGAGCTATGTGTGGATTGAGTGTGAGTGATGTAGATAGATTTTTCCCTCCTATAGGAGAATTATATCCAGGACACTTGATAAGTGAAACTGAGAAATGTATGGTCATACTCATGTGACTCAATATGTGATATGTGAGCTCTCATGCATCTGAGACAGTCTGCTATATTTCAAGGAATATGGATTCAACATTGAAGAGGATGAGGATTCCATGCCTCGAGTTCAATCCGGATATCATAGACAAAGGAATAATACTACCAAGGTAACTCTAATTATAGGATGTTTAAGTTGTTCTCCAACTTTCCAAATTACTTGGGTAGAAACGATGTATTGCTAGATACCACTCATTGCTTGTGATATCATAAGCTAGTTATGGACATTCACGACCAACTTAAACTGGAACCTATAGGGTCACACATATATAATGCACTTGCAATATGATTCTATTCATGAATGTGTTTAACTTGATTATTTAATTTGTACAACACAAGTTCAAAATTGACCGAATGAGCTCTAAACTGACCAATTCAAGTGTTGCATTAATCAGTTGGATTATCATGTTAAATGGTAACAACACTGGCTGATCAATGGTTAAAACAGGCAACTGACGGGTTCACTGAGTGAACCGACCACTTCAAGGTATGAGATGACCAATTCATGTGATGAACCACCCAATTCAATGATTAATTCTATTGGATTAAGGATGGATGATGACATCATGTTTTGCATTAGATTGAATATTGAATGCCAATTTGATTTAGAATAGGAAAGTACATGAACCAACTCATTTAGGAGATGAACTGACCAATTAACCTTTGAGCCGACCGATTGGGTAGTGAACTGACTGATTCACCATTTGTAGCTTCTAGAAAATTCATGAACTCTGTCTCTTCGACTCCCAAATCAACTAGAAACCCTAACCCTGGCCTTCCCATAAATAGAGGGGTACTAGGGGGCTTCCCTAACACAAAAATAAGCTCTAACAATTGTTGTCCTCTCTGGTTTTGGTAACCATGAGAGCCTGAGAAAGTCCTACCTGTCAAAGGGAGGTATAGAAAGGGAGAGACAATTTGGAGAGAAAGTTAGCACTAGCACACTGATGTTCGAAGGGATCACTCCTTCTCATTGGCTCTGGTAGAACAACATGGAGTTCTCAGTGGTCCGCATGGACTATTCTAGAGGAAAGAGGCACTTGTCTTTCTTGGAGTACGCAAGAAACCATCATCCATGGTGATCAACCAAGAGATTAATGATTACAGTCATCCAGATGTGACTTGAGAAAGATGCAAACTACAATAAGAGTTCTCACTGGATTTGCTCCAGTCCTTCCTAGATACATTGTTATTGATGTGATCTTCTAGTTAAGGAATTTGGCACTAAATTTTTTGTTTCTGATACCTTATATGTTACCCTGATTTCCCAACTGTAACTTTAGCTTGTACACCACCTTTCCAGCTCATGCCAAGATAGGGTAAGGTCCCATAAACCTAGGATCCAACTTATCCTTCTTACCAAACCTCAGCACATCCTTTAAAGGAGAAACCTTGGCATACACATGGACTCCAACTTGGAACTCTAGTGGTCTATGATGGTTATCAAAACATGACTTCTGTCTGGCTTGAGCGGTCTTCAACTATCGTTGAATCACCTTGATCTTTTCTATATTCTATTGAAGTAAATAAGGACCCAACAGTTGATACTCACCTGTCTCGTACCAAAAAAGAGGTCACTAACAATGACTTCCGTATGAAGCCTCATATGATGACATGATTGATAGTTATTTTTGTAGGCAAACTCGATCAGACTCAGGTGGACATCCCAACTACCAAAAAACTGAAGAACACATGCCATTAAAAGATCCTCTGATGTCTGAATGGTCCTTTCTCACTTACCATCTGTCTATGGGTGAATATCTATGATGAACCTCCATTTTATCCCCAACGTTGTATGCAGACACTCCCAAAACATACTCGTGAACTGAGGACCTCTATCAGACACTATGGTAGCTGGTATACCATGCAAATGTACTATCTCATCTATGTAGATCTGAGCCAACTTCTCAGATGTATACGTGTCTTAACTGAACTGAAGTGAGCTAACTTTGTCAGTCAGCCATTGATCACCCAAATGGAATCATGACCTTTGGCAGTTCTTAGAACACCAACCACAAAGTCCATGGTGATATGATCCCATTTCCACTATGGAATTGGCAAAGATTGCAATGTCCCTACATGCTTCTAATGTTCTTCCTTGACTTGTTGAAAAATTGGGAACTTCGCTATAACCGCTTCCACATCATGCTACAAACCTGACCACCAATGCAAATACTTTAAATTATGATACATCTTTGTACTGTCAAGATGGATCCGTACATTGAGGAATGAGTCTCCTCAAGCACCATATCCCTTAGACCGCTAGTGTCAGGAACCACTATTCTTTTGTGGAAGCATACAATCCCATCATCTAACCTATGAAAACCATCATGCTTCCTACTACCAAACTCTCATCTCATGTTCTGTATCACAATACCATCCATCTGTGCATACATGATCTTTTGTATCAATGTCGGTTCGACTTGTAGTTGTGCCAACAATCCTTCCAATAGAGATACTTCCAACTATACATTCATTTGTCAAAGTGATACTAGCATATCTCACTTGTGACATTGCATAGAGTGTAACTACGCTTTATATGTAGACAATGATGAGGATGGCTTCCTCCTTAGTGCATCATCTGCCGCATTCGCCTTCACAGAATGATTTTCTATTTTACAGTCATAGTCCTTGATTAGATCCATCCACCTTCTTTCCTCATGTTCAAATCTTGCTTTGAGAAGATATATTGAAGATTCGTGTGATCTGTGAAGATTTAACACTTCCCCCATATGGATAGTGCCTCCAAATCTTGAGAGAAATAACTACAACAACTAACTCCAGGTCATGAGTTGGATGTATAGTTGTCCTCATGTTTCTTAGGTTGTCGTGAAGCAAAAGAAATCACATTTTTGTCATGCATCAACACCAATCCAAATCCATTTCTCATCATGGATATCACACATCATGTATATCATCTTAGGGTCTTGTGACGTCTCCCTCACATATACATCTAACAACATATATTCAATTGCCTCTTTGCTAGTGTTAGATCTTTTTCATGAGAAATTGAGGGTTCAAAATTTTCAAGGGGACCATACAATAGGTAACTCAATTCATATACTTTGAAGTAGTCTAACTAGGGAACTCATCACCATGTCCATATTTTTCATTATTTCATGTCTTCTGAAGATGAGGTACTCTGACCTTCTCTCGTATTGGGTTGACCCATATTAAGAATTTACCCTTTTCGTATGTTTGATGCTAGAGGTCCTTATTTATAAAGAATTGAGGCCTATGTTAGTCCCAAAAAATATCTCACGTGTTGTATCTCAACATATACAAGATTAGGCACAAGCAAGCATGCCAACCCACTATTCATGTTTAGCACATCAACCAAGTCATATGTTCCATAAATGGTGCTAGTTTTATCTATGGTTGCATCGTCAAACTCATCTCATATGATCAAACGTACTTGAATCCTACAAAATCAACTTATATCATCTTGAAGAAGCTCATAACATCAACATCACCATTTTCATCATCATCATCATCATCATCATCATCACCATTATTATAGGTCATATAGGATACTTACTAGACTAACCTTTATCATGGCTCTAGACAACTCTAAATACTACAACTATCATCTAATTAACACTATCATCTAGACTAATGTTACATCCCTTTCTCATAGGTCATATGTACACTCATTGCCTTTTTGGGTGTGGTAACATTTTTCATATGAACATATATACTAATACTTGAAATAATTTTCTCCAACATTGAAATGATCGATGGAAACCACAAAACTCCATTCAAATAAAATGAAAACCAAAATGAGTTACCACACTCATTAGGTAGTTGAGTACCATGTCACCTAGAGAACTAGTAAGAACATGGTGTACACCTATGTAGCTACCCGAAGAACATGTCGTGAACATATGTCATGGGTTGTAGTAAGATATCTTTTTTATCTCCCACCTAGACTTTCTTCCCATACTACAAAATAGAAGGAGAAGAAAAGAAACGTTCTTTGGATTACACAAGCGTACATAGTTCTAGAACATATAGGTTCTAACCTAGAGGCTAAGTCAACTTAGTCCACAAAGGAAAACTTATTAAGTTTCTAAGATTGAGATGTAAGGTGAGTTTAGTTTGTGTTTAATGTGAGTAATATTTGGTGTAGTTATTGTCCAGGCTCTAATGCCATCTGTCACAAAACCATTTATTACCCAAATCCTAACTCCAAATAACTAGAAAGTCAATGGGATAGGACCTAGGAGTCTGTCACCATCATGGTATTATCAAAGTGTGAATGTGGAAGCATAAAGCTTAGCATACATGAACAGTTAACTAGATAAAGGCATCAATATATTCTCAACATTCAACAAAATTATTAAGCAACATTGTTTTCTTATAAGATTTCTTTTACAAGTTGAGAGAGCAATTTTACACGTCCGATTATGTACACTAGGGATCTTACAACATATACACCTAGCATAGCTCACTGAGCCCATCAACTTATAGCCATCTCTGAACCTATAAAATACATGAAACAATGTGGGTCAACAAATGAGGCGATGAATACAGAGCAAAAAGATACATATATAAGCTCTGTATAACTTGAAAAGGGTTGCAGAAGTAACGAACAAGAATAAATAAGTTAAATATTTAAAAAAACTAGAGCCCATATTTTATGTCATTTTACTTCAATTATATCAACAACATCATATATCATAAGGACTTTGACCAACTTCCCATCACAAGGGTATGTAAGGGTGCTCAAGATTAGTGAACCCTTGTATACTTGAGGGAACTCAAGGCCTTCTCTAAGACCTAACCCTTTTTCTATGTGAGGGATCTCAATGACCAAAGTCTTTGAGAAAAACCTTATTTCAATATTTGATTAATGGAGTTTTTTAATAGGTTTGCAAGTTATAAAACAATGAGAATAAGATAAACATCAAGTACAATACTAGAATACAACATGCAATATGTGAGAAAGTAAACAAGCATACATATGTATTTCTTTTCAAGCAAGAAATCCATAGTCAAATAATTATTAAATCCAAATTTTGAGTTCAAAGATTCTAAACCTAACTCGTCCTTGACCACTTATCTATAAGAAACACTTGATTAAGAACAAGATTGTGTACATATATTATATTCTCATTATTAACCCTAACTAGTTATATTTTAGGGTTTTGGCCAAGTTAGGCTACAACTTATTAGTATTTTAGATGATCTTTTACTACTCAGAGTGCTAGTTAGAACATGTGTAGGTTTTAGAAGTCTTTGATCTGAACCGCTTTCTTTCTATATGTGTCTTATTTCTACTGAGGTAGTGAGGAAGTTCAAATCTATGCAGTTTCATTTTGTGGCTCTTGAGGTATATGCTATTTAGTTTGGCTTGGAGTTTGAATTGTAATCTATCTGTTGTTCCTTGGTGGTTTTTATGTTTTCTGAGACATTTCATTGGCCTATGCTTGGATGAATTTATATTCTGTGGATCTTGGTAAGATGGAGAACCCTGCTATGTCAGAAGTTTTTTTTTGTGGGCATGTATCTGATGGTTCCTTCTATTCTCTCTCTTGATACATACTTGCAGTAATGGAAAAACTTAGCTATATAGATACTATCATGCATGCCAAATTCTATTCTCCTTTTTCTTTCTATTTTGTATAGAAACTTTACAAAAAAAAGGAAGAGGAGTTTTGAGGACCAAAAAAAACTTCTACTAATTCAGATGTCATCATGAAGGGGTGGTTCAATTTTCATATCATTCCAAAGTTCCATCCATCGTATATGGTCATCTCATGGTTCAAGTCGCTTACTTGCACTTTGGGGTCAAAGACTCATAATAGGGCAACACAGTTTATGATCATCAAGACAAAGCATCAAAATATAAAGCATGATTTAGACCAGGAAAGTAAGTACAAGATTAACATATCTTAAAGATGGGTGTATGGGCACCTAACTCTAGACACATAAGGTTCATAGTTATATTCAACTTTCCAACTTACATAGTTTATGTATTCAACATGTAACTTAGATGAACGTGCACATCAAAAGGGTCACAAAGATTAGGGAGATCCATGATTTGAGAGTGGGGGACATTAGAATTAGACCCACACCAAGATTGGGGCACAAGGGAGACAAACAAGCAATATATGAGTGCAATAGGTCATTTAGGATTTATTTAGTGATACAAGTGCCATCATAACAAAAAAAGGTAGAGCTTAGGCATTTAAGTCATGAAACATAACAATATTACTAATTTTGGATATCTAAGGTAATTGGATGCATAATTTAGGTTAAACACATCATTGACTAAAGGATTAACCAACCATTCACATAATAGGAGTACATTTATGCATTAGGTGTAACAAAGACAAAATTAGACAATAGGGAATAAGGGTTGATATATGCACCATATGGTAGTATAAATCTACTGATCTCCAAAATTAGGATGAGTTTCATAATCAAATTGATCAATATTAGAAATTAATGCAAGGTCAATCATAAAAGTCCCCAAACTAGACCTAAGAGGGGTATAAAGGTGGAGCAAGATACATGTTAGGGCCGTCAATATATTCAACATGTATACAAACTACTTATATGATGGATACGATCGCAGGAATGCACCAAAAATTCAATATTTCACGTAGTCAAGCCTTTATTTTATTCAAATGATCAAAGGTTACACATTTTAGGAGAAATAGGAGAGTAAACTATTGAACTAGGGCCTGAAACTTAGTCCATTGGGTAGGTCTTATCGAGAGAATCAAAATGATATATAAATTCTCTATATTTGGTTACAAGAGTAGAGAGTTATGTATTTTGAAATTTTGTGTCTCAAAACTATGGACAACAGGGGTATTACCAAGATATAATGCGAGAACTCTCTATCGTCAGCTCCAAGATCAAGGGTCGGCATCTACTCCCATGCTTGAACACAACTACATACAGTAGTGCCCCACATCAATGCATCACACGTTCTTTAGTCGCCTGGGCTTGACAGATCGATTAGGTTGTGAGTGGAATCGATTCTATATGGCTATCCAATTGGTAAATGGTCAAGGTGGCTCCATGATGTAATGGTCCCAGACTCTCATACCTAGACCTAACTTGTAGTGACTGGCCAAAAGTGCGACCTACTCAGCAACAACGTTGTAGCAAAGCTCCTTGCTGGAGACTAGAGAAGGGGAAGAAGGGGATATACTCAAACCTCGTGAGAAGGCTACCCACTGTTAGGTTGGTTCTACAAGACCATCCCTAACCTCTTCTTGACATGAAGGTCGCTGAGTGGACAAAATCCTCAATCAAGCACCTTGGTGGCTCTATCATGGTTGTTGGATCTTGAAGAAGGTGTGAACGGGGGAGCTCTAGGGCATGAAGCAACTCGGTAATAGGAGGAAATGAGTAAGAGCAAAGAGACAAAGTGATTTGTGGTTTTAATTCAACAAAAGTATGAAGAACTTAGGTTGATTGGTGGAGATAAAAACAAGGATAGGTGACCTCAGTGCCAGTGGTGTCGGCCTACCATACAAAGGTAGGGGATAAGTCCAGAGCCATTGGATCCCATATTCTAATGGCCTAGATGGAGGGTGCATTAAGGTTTGGCAAGGCGTGGGTGGTGGCTGGGCCACACCCTTTATTGGGCTCAAGAGAGGTCGACCCAAACCTAGCCAAAAAAGGATGAAATGAGCTTAAAACCAAGACAAATTGACACATCCCCATTGATGTGAACAAATCATATCATCTTTTGGACCATGTTTGGTTGCATATCCATGTTGTTTTGACTCAATTATCACTCTCATTCATGCTAGATTCTATATTTTTAGCTATTCTTACTTGTCTCATGGTTTGGATTGTAGGTACTACATTTTGCAATGAAATGATGAGGAATATATCATATTATCACTTATTAGATCACTTCTCAAGTATCTACATGTTTTGTGGTTTGAAATTGTGCAAATATCACTTTTTGCCGCATGTAAAACTGACCTACACGCCGTAAGTTATGAGCAAAATACACAACAACCCAGACCAACGCAGAATAGCCTTTGACACACCGTGTCACTTATAGACATGCCATTTCAACATGAGACACACATTTTTTTATTTGGCACATCGTGTTAATGTACATCAGAATTCTAGTGAAGTTACATGGACTTTGGGTTACACTGTGTAGCCAATTTACATGCCCAAAGACCTAAAAATTGGGTTTTCTACTAAGTTGTAACTACCCCATGCTCTGTGAACTTACCAACATGCCGTGTAAAGTATATTTTCGACCCAAACTCAAAGAACAACTGCTCCACTCTCATATATATGAATGGGAACGACTTGGGACATGGAGGACAGCTTAGGACAGACTTTTTGGAGGGAAAATCGACTGGAGGGAATCCAAGAGAAGTTGCAGGAGACCAAGGGAGATAGGAGGTGGTTACTCGAGAGAGAACCCTCTTCTTCTTCCTTCTTCTTCACTATTTGCAGCAAGGATCTTCATCTTCCTCTTCTATCCACTTGGGAGTGAAGAAATTTAGAGAAAGTGCAGCAAGCTAGGACGGAGCTTGACTTCTAGCCAGAGTTCTTCTTCATTCTACTATTTGTCACAGACATACTAGTTCTTTCTACTCTTTTACTATGTCATTTGATGTTTTCTGCTGCTTGTACCTTCTTTCTCTAGCCATGGATGAGTAGAATCTGAATCTTGGATATGGGAGAGTAACTCCCATGTCATATCTTGTATGAACATATGAATCTCATACTAAATGTTAGTTTCTTGCATGTTCCAAGAGTTGTTTCATATCTGAAATGCTTGTTTGTGTCATTGTCAATCATACTTGCATGTTTTATGCTTTCTTTCATAATAAGAGAAGATGTGCTTGAGAGCATGTAGTTACTCTTTTGACAACTTTTCCTTGACCACGAGAGTGGCAAGGATTAAGTTGAGGAGCAAACATTGTAATTCGAAATGAAATACATACACGAGAGTGATGCATGGAGTTAAAACTGTCATCACTTCACTGGGAGGTGAGTGATGACTACAAACCTCCTTTGCAAGTTAATTAACATATTTAAATTTGTATTCCAATATAAGCTATGATGTGATAGTGAAATCCTAAGTCTAGGATCCTCCTAATTATAAATCTTAACCTTTCTTAAGTGATAATTTACTATTTTGTTTTAAATATGTAGTTTAGTTGTTCCAATCCAATCATCTTGTGTACAACGATCTAGATTATTGAAAATCATAAATCTTGCGCCTAGCTAACCAACACTCCTTGTGTTCGACCTAGACTACAACTACTCTCATATACTTGCAGGAAATAGCTAGTTGAGTAAAAGATCATTCTTATGATTGAAACTCGTTAGTGTAACAAACAAACAAGTTTTTGGCACTGTTGCCGGGGAGCATCGGTATTCCTGTTAGAGTAAGAGTTGTTGATAAGTAAATGAGACTAGATGACAGCCTTCATATCCACCATCATATCCATAAATCATAAATTAATCATGATCATCATAATTTGTTGTATCTTCCATGTTTGTTTTTGTATCTCACTCACCTTGTTTATTTGTAGGAGCATATGGGGTGTTCATAAAAAGATCCTTGAACCGTGCATATCTCTACATTCAAAAAATGAACAAATCGTTTGTAGCCCTCATGGAGCAAGAAGGAGTGAAACTGAAACATGTATGAAGGAATCACAACCCACACAACAATCATCCATGTCACCATCATCCAAACGACATTCACCAATGCCACCTTCATCCACATCACCTTCATATGCACCACCCTCATCCACGCATCCTCCATCCGCACCACCATCATTCACACTTAATTCACCACCATCATATACACCACCAACACCCATACCACATTCTTCCACACCCTCATATCCACCACCTTCTTCCATACCACATACACCACCACCGCCACATCCACCTAATCCTCCAGATCCACATGAAGAACTAGTCAAGGAGGATGACCTTCCTCTTAAGGACAACTTTAGAACAATTGTAATACACGAGCGGACTTATTAATATTTCAGAATTTGAGGCAGAGGAGTTTTCTATCAGCCCAGCTGTAACATCCCAGGATTTAAAGCCTCGGATAACATGATCTTATAAGGAATGATTGGACTACCCATATCACCAAGGTACACCTCCTTTTCCGAGAGCCCATCACTAAAGAACTACATAGTTAAGTGTACTTAGCTTGGAGTAGTACTAGGATGGGTGACCAGTCGGGAAGTTGACCTCGTCTTACACATGAGTGAGGACAAAGCATGCAGTTAAGACTAGTGGTGGTCTGTGGGGCCAATCGTCATTCCAGAAACTCTACTAGAGCCTTGAGTAGTGGGACCGGGTGTTACAAATGGTAGCAGAGCCAATAGCCCTCTAGTAGGTGGGCCCACATGGGCATGTGGCATTCCAGTCTTGAGTCGTACGGTCCAAACATGTAGGAAAAGGCTATCCATGTTGATGTAGCCACCCTTGCATTGGTATTCTGTGATCGGGAGCTGGGTGTCCATGGGCCATGTTGGCTCTGCACTGAAATGGCGAAATATTATGAGGCCATATAGTTGAGCCTTGATGAGGACGTCAAGAGTCTAAGTGGGGGAGATTGTAACATCCCAGGATTTGAGGCCTTAGATAACATGATCTTATAAGGAATGATTGGATTACGCATATCACCAAGGTGCACCTCCTTTTCCAGGAGCCCATCACTAAAGAACTCCATAGTTAAGTGTGCTTAGCTTGGAGTAGTACTAGGATGGGTGACTAGTCGGGAAGTTGACCCCGACTTACACATGAGTGAGGGCAAATGGCGTTCCTACTGAAGGGATCTGCCTACTCCTTTTTTCGAGAGTCCCTTAGAGATAGAGCTAAGGTGTGGATCTATTCCTTGACAACGAAATCCATCAACACTTGGGAGGAGCTTCTAAAAGTCTTTTTGGCAAAATACTTTCCACCTAGAAGGATTGCATAGCTAAGGAGTCAACTCATCAATTATTTTCAAAGGGATGGAGAGAACTTTTATGATACATGGAAGAGGTTCAAAGATCTCCAACATATTTCTCCACATCATGGTCTAAGCAATTGGCTTCTATTGCAATCTTTCTATAATGGTTTGTGCTACAATACAAGATTATCTATTGATGTAGCTGCAAACGGAGCTCTAATGAACAAATTTTATGGAGAATATTATTCTATTATTGAAGATATGGCAGCAAACCATTGCTAATGGAGCTCAGATACAAGCTACCAGCCATCTTATTCAGCTACTACATCTGAGATACAAGTGGGGAGTCACATGGTTGATGCTATAGACATAATTGCAGCAAAGCTAGACACTTTATCACAAAGGTTTGAGAAGATAAGCACACAACCATTTCAAGCAGCCAATATTATTTGTAATGCATGTGGGTTGCTTAGACACTCATCTTCTACATGTTATGCTTCTTCTATTTATTCTCCAATGGGCTACACTCCACTGGGTTTCTATAGCAATGTGAACCCAAATTTCATACAATCACAACAACCACAAGTAACTTCAAGATTAGAGTCCATGCTTGCAACATTTCTTTCAACTCAAATGTAGCAAAATGAGGAGTTCCATCAACAAAGACAATCAATGAAGGGTGCCATTTCCCAACTCTCTTCTAAGGTGGACGATATCTCCACTCATGCACACATCTTGGAGAAACAAATTGCCCAACAAGCTCTTTCTTGCAAAGAAGCATTTCCACCTTTCTTGCCTAGTCCACTGGAGATGAATCCTACATATTTCATGCCGGTGACATTGAAGAATGTTGTTGTCATAGAAGTATATCCTCCAAGGTATGATGATGTTGATACCTATGAGGACTATGAAGCTGCAAATCAAGGGGAGAAAGCTACAAAACATGATCTACTCTTAGATTCTTTAAGCAAGCCACATGTCCTTCCTCCTCACACTCTAGATGACACATTGATTTATCATGAGAACACTCTTCCCAATTCATATTTTGATGATGCTTCAAAGGAGAATGAAAAAATAAATAGTATTGACGTACGAAAGACTACTCTTATTGCAACTCATAAGTGCTTTCGCTTGCCCCAAATCAAGGACATATTTGCAAGGAGGCGTCAATCCTTAGCACAACAATTTCCAACTGCAAATCAGAGCTCCAGTCCTCCATCGACTTTGATGTTTCCACCATGATGAGGTACCTAGTTGCAACCTTTTTAGTTTGATTTCTATAGTGAGGACACTGTAGATTTTAATCTTAGGGGGGAGCAACCAGATGGTAACTTAGTTCTTTTTTCTTTTCCCATTCATGTTATTTGCTTCTTGTCATTTGCTTTTGTTTTGTGTTCACATTTCAGTCTTTTGTTTTCAATAAATTTCCTGAAATTGAGTTGATAGTTTGTTCATGTTCAATACCTTCCTTATGCTTGAACCATCTCTTTATACACAAAGATAATGGCTTATTGGAAATAGTTGGGCATATATCACATCACTTGAAATTTTTTGATAATCATGGCTATTCATCTTGCATTTAAATATATCATTGAACATGAATTGTAATTCATTCTCTCTTGTCCTAACACATGTAAAAATTTGATTTATGAACTATAGAGTTGTGATTAATATCTTGATGATATTTCTGACATTGTAATGAATATTCCACTACTCTTCTTGAGAAAAATTTTATAAATGATTGAATTTCCAACTTATCTATCCTAAATCTACTTGGCAATAAATGCAAAAGAGGAAGGGTAGAAAAAGGACAATGAGGTATCCAATGAAGTACTTGAATCAAGTGAAAATGGGGGGTATGTTTTCAAAAATCTAGTGAAACCCAAAAAGATGGCTAAGTCGCCCACACAATCTCCAACTCAAAAGGTTAGAAATGTGTTTGAAAGAGGGACACTAATCCCCAACCGGTATTACACGTGCATGTAAGCCTATACTTAGCACTCGAGTATCGTGTAGGTTAATCCTATAGATTTTTGAATTTGAATGATAAAGCCAATGCAGATGGACGGAGACGTTAACGGATTTTCATTTCATTTCATCTTTATTATCAGTTGGGTTTGTGGCATATCATTTCTTTATTGGTATCTTTTTGCTAATGATTGCTCTATAGTTGATTCACTCAAGATTATCAAAATATCTATTGGAAACTAAATTTCATCTTGAGAGTTAGAATTGGATTCATAATCAGTTACATATTTGAATGATGAAAATGCCTTTTTCTAGATCCATAAATTCATTTTTCATGTGGATATGATATTTTGCCCACCTATTACTCTACAACCATGTATCTATTTCTTTTTTGCTTGAGGACAAGCAATGGTTCAAGCTTAGGGGAATTTGATGTGCACAAATCATATCATCTTTTGGACCATGTTTGGTTGCATATCCATGTTGTTTTGACTCAATTATCACTCTCATTCATGCTAGATTCTATATTTTTAGCTATTCTTACTTGTCTCATGGTTTGGATTGTAGGTACTAAATTTTGCAATGAAATGATGAATAATATATCATATTATCACTTATTGGATCACTCCTCAAGTATCCACATGTTTTGAAGTTTGAAAATGTGCAAGTACCACTTTTTACGACGTGTAAAACTGGCCTGAATGCCGTAAGTTATGAGCAGAATACACAACAGTCCAGAACAGCCCAAAACAGCCATTGACAAGCCGTGTCACTTATTGCCACACCGTGTTAACATGGGACACACTATTTTTTTATTTGATACATTGTGTCAATGTACAATAGAATTCCAGTGAAGTTAGAGGCACTTTGGGTTACGCTGTGTGGCCAATTTACACGTCGTAAGACCTAAAAGTTGGATTTTCTGCTAAGTTGTAACTGCCCCACGCCGTGTGAACTTACCCACACACTGTGTAAAGTATATTTTTGACCCAAACTCAAAGAACAACTGCTCCACACTCATATATACGGATGGGAATGACTTGGGACAGGGAGGATGGCTTAGGATAGACTTTTTAGAGGGCAACTCGATTGGAGGGAGTCCAAGAGAAGTTGGAGGAGACCAAGGGTGATAGAAGGTGGTTACTTGAGAGAACACCCTCTTCTTCTTCCTGCTTCTTCACTATTTGTAGCAAGGATCTTCATATTTCTCTTCTATCTGCTTGGGAGTGAAGAAACCTAGAGAAAGTGCAGCAAGCAAGGATGGAGCTTGACTTCTAGTCGGAGTTCTTCTTTGTTCTACTACTTCTCACAGACATACTAGTTCTTTCTACTCTTTTACTATGTCCTTTGATGTTTTTTGCTACATGTACCTTCTTTCTCTAGCCATGGATGAGTAGAATCCAAATGTTGGACATGGGAGAGTAACTCCCATGTCATAGCTTGTATGAACATATGAATTTCATACCAAATGTTAGTTTCTTGCATGTTCCAAGAGTTGTTTCAGATCTGAAATGCTTATTTGTGTGATTGGCCATCATACTTGAATGTTTTATGTTTTCTTTCATAATCTGAGAAGATGCGTTTGAGAGTATGGAGTTACTCTTTCGGCAACTTGTCCTTGACCGCGATAGTGGCTGCGATTAAGTTGAGGAGCAAGGTTTGTGATTTGAAATGAAATACATACATGAGAGTGATATATGGAGTTAGAATCGTCATCACTTCACCGGGAGGTGAGTGATGACTACAAACCTCCTTTGCAAGTTAATTAACATGTTTAAATTCATATTTTAATATAATCTATGATGTGATAGTGAAATCCCAAGTCTAGGATCCTCCTAATTCTGAATCTTAACCTTTCTTAAGTGATAATTTACTATTTTGTTTTAAATCTATAATTTAGTTGTTCTAATCCAATCATCTTGTGTACAACGATCTAGATTATTGAAAATCATAACTCTTGCGCCTAGCTAACCAATGCTCCTTGTGTTCGACCTAGATTACAACTACTCTCGTATACTTGCGGGAAATAGCTAGTTGAGTAAAAGATCATTCTTATGATTGAAACTCGTTAGTGTAACAAACAAACATATTTTTGGCACTGTTTTCGGGGATCATCAATATTCTTGTTAGAGTAAGAGTTGTTGATAAGTAAATGAGACTAGATCACAACCCTCATATCCACCATGATATCCATAAATCATAATTCATCATTATCATCATAACTTTTTGTATCTTCCATGTTTTTTTGTATCTCACTCACCTTGTTTATTTACAGGAGAATATGGGGTGTTCATAAAAAGATCCTTGAACATGCATATCTCTACATTCAAAAAATGAACAAATCATTTTTATCCCTCATGGAGCAAGACGGAGTGAAACTGAAACATGCATGGAGGAATCACAACCCACACAACCATCATCCATGTCACCATAATCCAAACGACATTCACCCATGCCACCTTCATCCACATCACCTTCATATGCACCAATCTCATCCACTCATCCTTCATCCACACCACCATCTTTCACACCTAATTCACCACCATCATATACACCACCAATACCCATACCACATTCTTCCACACCCTCATATCCACCACCTTCATCCATACCACATACACCACTTCCATCTATGCCACGTCCACCTAATCCTCCGGATCCACATGAAGAACTAGTCAAGGAGGATAACCTTCCTCTTAAGGACTACTTTGGTACAATTGCAATGCACATGAGTGGACCTATTAATATTTCAGAATTTGAGGTAGAGGAGTTTTCTATCAGCCCAGTCATCATACAATTGCTACAGCTGAATGCATTTGGAGGGACAACAATGGAGGTTCCAAACCTCCATATTGCTGAATTTCTTCAGTTGCTAAGTACCATAAAGATAAATGACGTTCCTACTGAAGGAATCCGCCTACTCCTTTTTTTCATTTATCTTAGAGATAGAGCCAAGGCATGGCTCTATTCCTTGCCAAAGAAATCCATCAACACTTGGAAGGAGCTTCTAAAAGTCTTTTTGGAAAAATACTTTCCACCTACAAGGACCGCATAGCTAAGGAGTCAACTCATCAATTATTCTCAAAGGGATGGAGAGAACTTGTATGATACATGGGAGAGGTTCAAAGATCTTAAACATCTTTGTCCACATCATGGTACAAGCAATTGGCTTCTATTGCAATCTTTCTACAATGGTTTGTGCTACAATATAAGATTATCTATTGATGCAGCTGCAAATGGAGCTCTAATGAACAAATCTTATGGAGAAGCTTATGCTATTATTGAAGATATGGTAGAAAACCATTGCCAATGGAGCTCATATACAAGATACCAGCCATCTTATTCAACTGCTACATCTGAGATACAAGTGGGGAGTCACATGGTTGATGCTATAGACATAATTGCAGCAAAGATAGACACTTCATCACAAAAGTTTGGAAAGTTAAGCACACAACCATTTCAAACAACCAATTTTATTTGTGATGCATGTGGGTTGCTTAGACACTCATCTTCTACATGTTATGCTTCTTCTATTAATTCTCTAATGGGCTACACTCCACCGGGTTTCTACAGTAATGCGAACCCAAATTTCATTCAACCACAAGTAACTTCTAGATTAGAGTCCATCCTTGCAACATTTATTTCAACTCAAATGCAAAAAAATGAGGAGTTCCATCAACAAAGACAATCAATGAAGGGTGCCATTTGCCAACTCTCTTCTAAGGGGGATGATATTGCCACTCATGCACACATCTTGGAGAAACAAATTGCCCACACTATAAAAAATATATGATTTGGCTATATTTATTCTAACTACATATACATATTTATAGTTAAAACCACTTTTCTTTACAAATATAAAAATTGTAAACAAAATAAATATAGTTAATTCCGGACTCTCTCCATTTGAAATAACCAAAACCTACAAAAATTTTAACTTTGTCGCACGCCTACTCTTCCTGTCCCTATTGGCACGGCCCTCTCCTCCCACCATCACGTACGATGCTCCATCACGATTTTACTCATCCTAATCCTTTGTCGACTCTGCTAGCGCCCCACCCACAGCCACCGACCACACTCTCTTCCGCACACTCTATTGTCTCCGATCATAGCCCCAATCCATGATCCTCATAGATCCAGCTCCCAATTCAATCACAATCTCATTGTCTTTTCACCCCACACCTCTCATCTCCTCCTTTATATCATCTGACTCCAGGCCGTTGTAGAGGAAGTGTTGGAAGGATGACCTTCTGGGAAATAGAAAAGAGGAGAGGGGTAAGTTTAAGCACAGACGCTCAAGTACATGGGTCACAGTTCACCAATTTCATGTCCACTCTTCTTCGACTCACAATAGTGAAGTAACACTTCCAACCCTTATTTAGATAATGTCTCTAATGTCATTATTACCTCATTACATAATTTTTTTAGGATTCATCAGTATTGACTAGGATATTTGAATCATGGGTGAAATGTTGTGTATTCTCATTAGTTTTATTGATCTCAGCAGCTTGACACTTGGTTGCAAGAGAGTGTTAACATATTAGAGCAGTGGAGCTAGTTTCCAGGGAATTTGAGAGAGGAATTGGCCTTTCATCAGTAAAATGCACATGAGAATCATCACCAAGTTATCACTCATGATTTAACTGTTGGTATGTATGCCCATAGAGCAAGTCATGTGATGATTGTAATGGGATACTTTGTAAATGATTTGAATAATAATAAAGGCAATTTCCGATCTATATGGTTTAACTGTTTCTGAGATGATAGTGTAACATGATATATGTGTAAAGAATTGTTTTACTCAATGACGTATGCTTTTGGGTTGAGGACCTAAATGATGAGATCATACGGATGTTAAGAGTATACTTTCTTGTTTAGTCCCTAGTCGAATGTTATTGTGGAAATAACCATAGACATCAATAACACTAAAGACTAGATTGTGTGTTGGTTGATGACATAATCTCATTAGCCATGATATAGTGATATCAAACCAAGCACATAGGCACTTGTTAGAGAACAAGTGTACCAGATAGACCCACCATGAGAGTGACACAAGGAATCATGATTTGGTAGTCTCAGTCAGCTCTCATAGTGATGGTGGTGAGTGTGATTCTTTGACCTGAAATCACTACACTCAACACATGTCGTTAGGTACACTTTGACATCATCAAACGCAGTCCTGAAACATGGGTTGTTATAAAGGTGATGATTGGGTGACTTTGACACATGGGGCTTTTGAAGGATGAGTGATAGATATGGGATTTGTCCCTCCTAAGGGAGTTTGATGTCCATGGCCACTTGATGAGTAGGATTGAGAAAGACATGCGCATGCATGTGTGAATCAATATGTGATATTGATGTCACACACATCTCACCCAGTCTACTCTAAGATCAAGGAAATGGATGAACGTTGAAAGGATGATTGTACCATGCCTTGAGTTCATTCAGGACATTAGTGGCAAAGGAATTATACATTCACTGTAACACCATTCATAGATTGTAGGATTGAAAGTTGTTCTCCAACTTTCTATTTCACTTGGGTAGCACTGATGTGTGACTAGGAACCGCTCGTTGCTTGTGAAGTCATAAGTGTTAAGGACTTTCACTGCCAACGTGAAATGGACCTGCAGGGTCACACACACTAGGACATGTTCCTAGAAGAGGAGTTTCTCCATATATCTTGTTTGGATTGATTACTAAAGGAGTTTAGTAGTTCAATTAAACACCCAATCGATTGATAGCTCAAAATCATGGTATTCAAGGTGTTGGATCAAATGATTAGAGTATCAGATTGATTGAAACTACAATTTACTGATCTGTTGCCCCAACCGATCGGCTCATGCATATGAACCAATCGGCTCAGGCTAGTGAGCCGAGCGGTGCAAGTAAATGAACCGATCGGTTCACATAGTTGAACTGGTCGGGTGACCAACCGAGTTTGTTTCACTTGTCAAATTTGATTTGGACAAGGACTAATATATGATTAGTTGGAAACGAACATGGAAAGTCAATTCGAGTTGGACCAGGAGCATGAACTGATCGTTTCAAGCATGAACTGATTGGCTCAGATGCCCCAAATGATCGGTTCATTTGTGAACCGATCGGCTAAGGTCACCAACCGACCGTTTCGTGCTTGAAACAATCGGTTCAACTAACATAATTTTTCAGATTTTGTGGAAAATCTTGAACCCTTCTACTCTTGCTTTAATCCCACATTTCCCGGGGTAGAGAACCCTGTCCCATGACCCTCCTATATATAGGGGTATTGGGGGCTTCTTTGACAGTACAACTCAGAACACCAGTTGCTCTGTAAAGTTGTCATTCTCTCTGGTTGTGGTAACCAGGAGAGCCCGAGCAAGTGCTACCCGACAAGGGAGGCACAACAAGGGAAAGACAACTGTAGAAAAAGTGACTAATGGCAGGAGAGTGTGTCGGTGACAAGTACACTGATAGGAGGGTGAGACTCCTTCCAGTACCTTGTGTGATAAGGCGATCAGAGTTCCAGGTGGTCTGTGTGGACTACTACAAAGGCGGAAGAATTCTGCCGCTTGGAGGATAGTTGTCAATCCTGATAGTCCCAGTGAGACCAGGAGATGCACAGACACCGTCCAAGACCGGAGGTGAAGACTGTGCAAGCCGCGAGGTAACGTCACCGAGCAAACCTCGGGACAATGTATGTCTCTACAAACCATCTTTCTTATTGTATAGATGTTGACGCGATTCCTTTATACTGGGTTTGGAGAGAAAATTTTTGTTTCTGCTGCCATCTATGCATCCTCTAAAACCTAACAGTGGTATCAGAGCCACGTCAACTGCTATATACTTTAGGATTATCAATGTGATTGATTTTGGTTTGTCACCTTTATTTATTGCATGTGATGTGAATAAAATTTGCTTTATGCATGTCCAATCCTACATCCACAAATTCCAATATACTTATATGATATGTAATATGAATGCACTCGATACACGTCATCCTTAAATGAGTTTTGTGGTGGATGAATAGCGTGGTTATGGCCAATAAACCCTATGTATGTGTGATTGGTTGAATGTGGTTGCTTGCATCTCGGTATGTGCACTAATTCCCTACCTCCTTTTATTTATGTAACTCGAGATAACTCAAGATTTATTTCCTACCTTTGCTCCCCCCGAATGTAACTCGGGGTTTCTCAATTCAAATGTAAATAAGATAAAACTTGTATTTCTTGTTATATCGAAGAATGACGGACTACCTGATGATGACTGAGATGATCAGTTCAAGGAGTGAACTGATCGGTTGGCGTTCCAGATGACTGGTTTGAGGAGCGAGATGAGTGGGTGGTGACCTGAGGAGATGCATGACGACCAGTGAACTAATTGGCTCGAGGCGCCAGTCGATCGGCTGGTGGCACCCAAGCGACCAGCCTGATGACGAGCCGATCAATCATGGAGATGAGTTCATCAAACCCAGAATGGCGAAGCACAGAGTTCATCTTGTATTGGTTGCATGTGATGTGGACCTAGATGATTGTGATTCCTCTTGGCTCGAGGAATCACATTAGGATGGCCATAATCATTGCTTTTATTGTTTCACATGTTTTCTGTGGGATATAGCATGTATATGATACATACTATATATTGTAGTGATTGGATATGTATATGTACCTATAAAACCAAATCCCTCATTAAATATTAAAGTTTTGGCTGCCTTCCAAATGCGACACACGTGAAAAGCTTGATTGGCCAAATGTGGGCACGCCCTAGTGTGGTGCACCGTCAATCTCGTGGAAGCACGAAGGATGGATATGTGGGTCTGCCCTAGTAGGGTGCATATTCATCGTGTTGGCTTTGGGTCAGACTTAACAAGGTGATAGGATTCAACACCTTGAGGCATGGAGGTGATCATGGCAAGGTGTTGCATATGACATCTTTCAAGAGTTGCATATGATGCAATTGGCAAAAGTTGCCTACCTGGAAGATCTGAGTTGTGGGTGACAACCCTAGCTGGTCCATGACTCAGAGGATTTCAGGATCTTGACCCACTAGAAGATTGTACGCTGCAATCTTCTAAATTGATGACGAGGGCTATCAATTTGAATTAAAATAGTGGGAGTGGTAATTAATTAAAGGCCTAATTAACTGTCGTCAAATTTTATTCAAATCAAATCAAATCAAAAAGGAGTTTTGACATATGCAATTTTCTCTTGTAGAATGGCAAAAGAATCATCTTCTAAAATGGGCAAATTAATTGAGAATAAATTTCATAACTGGTTGGGGATGATGAGAAATGTTATGCACCATCCAAATATACTGGTGACCTTTCAGTCCACTCTATGTATGCTTAAGGTGTTGTTTGAGACAAGTGAGAAGAAGGATAGTTCATTGATAGACATTAATGAAACGAAGTCTAAGGACATAGGTAAGGGAGAGAAGGGTTCTCTCGCCAGACCAAATTCTTCTGCACTCAAAACATGGAGAGGATGGAAGGAATGATGGAAGAAGAAGCGAGAGATAGAAATCTCTACTTCTGGTGTATACATGATAGAGATTAACTTTACTCCTTCTTTGTCATGGGTACTTGATACCGAATGTGGATCTCACATTTGTTCAAATGTGAAGGATCTTAAAAGAAGTAGGCCTTTGGGGAAAGGCGAGGTTGAACTACGTGTTGCCAATGGGGTAAGAGTTGCCACCAGTGCCGTAGGAACCTATGAGTTAACTCTACCTAGTGGGCTAATAATAGAGTTGAAGAACTACTATTATGTACCTGCCATAAATAGGAATATCATTTCCATCTCTTGTTTGGACAAGGATGGTTTTGAATTTCTTATTAAGAATGGAAAGTGTTCCATTTCAAAAGATGGGATCTTTTATGGCAGTGCCCCAATATCTTATGGTCTATACTTGACAGATCTAGAGACAAGTATACAACATAAACACCAAAAGGCAAAAACTCAACAACTCAAATAAAACGTATCTTTGGCATTGTTTTCTAGGGCACATAAATGAGAAGCACATCTCTAAAGGAGTTTAGTAGTTCAATTAAACACCCAATTGATTGATAGCTCAAAATCATGGTATTCAAGGTGTTGGATCAAATGATTAGAGTATCGGATTGATTGAAACTACGATTGACTGATCTGCTTCCCCAACCGATTGGCTCATGCAGATGAACTGATCGGCTCAGGCTGGTCAGCCGAGCAGCTCAGGTCAAAGAACCGATCGGATCACATAGTTGAACTGGTTGGGTGACCAACTGAGTTCGTTTCACTTGTCAAATTTGATTTGGATAAGGACTAATATATGATTAGTTGGAAACGAACATGGAAAGTCAATTCAAGTTGGACTAGGAGCATGAACCGATCGCTTCAAGCATGAACCAATCATCTTAGATGCCCCAAACGATCAGTTCAGGTGTGAACCGATCGGCTGAGGTCACCAACCGACTGTTTCATGCTTGAAACGATCAGTTCAACCGGTGCAGTTTGTTAGATTTTGTGGAAAATCTCGAACCCTTCTACTCCTGCTTTAATCCTGCATTGCCCGAGGTAGAGAACTCTATCCCATGACCCTCCTATATATATAGGGGTATTGGGGGCTTCTCTGATAGTACAACTGAGAACACCAGTTGCTCTGTAAAGTTGTCGTTCTCTCTGGTTGTGGTAACCAAGAGAGCCCGAGCAAGTGCTACCCGACAAGGGAGGCACAACAAGGGAAAGACAACTATAGAAAAAGCGAATGGTGGTAGGAGAGTGTGTCAATGTCTAGTACATTGACTGGAGGGTGCGACTCCTTCCTATACCTTGTGCGACAAGGTGATCGGAGTTCCAGGTGGTCCGTGTGGACTACTACAGAGGCAGGAGAATTCTGCTGCTCGGAGGATAGCTTTCAATCTTGACAGTCCCGGTGAGACCAGGAGCTGCACAGACACCATCCAAGACTAGAGGTGAAGACCACGCAAGCCGCGAGGTAACGTCACCAAGCAAGCCTCAGGACAAGGTATGTCTCTACAAACCATCTTTCATATTGTATAGATGTTGGCGCGATTCCTTTATACTGGGTTTGGGGAGAAAATTTTTGTTTCCGCTGCCATCTCTTCCCCCTCTAAAACCCAACATTAATGTCTTTGCCTACATCAGGAACTTATCAATATTAGTCATGCCACTCTCAATGTGTTCTGCATTCTGGTCCGTAGCCTCAACAATCTTCTGAACTGAAACTTCATTATCCGATTTTGTAGATTTAGAAAGCCAAGATCCAATAAGGTAATATTGGCTTATCTTGGCTTGCAACAATTAAATACACATATCATCGTCACTGATCTCTTTAACCCATCAATCTGTCATAGATTTATCTTTCCAAACATCGCTACATCTACTACTCAATTGTCATTCTTAATAACCTCTCCAACCAACTTGTTGTGCTTATTGTACCACATAGATTCGTGCATTTCTCCAGCAATTAGTATCTTTTAAATCAAAACAACCCATATAGTTGATTGAATATAATCAATACTTTAACAATATATTGTGTCCTCATAAGCTACATTTCCACAAATACATCTATTTGTCTTCTAAGGGAGATGTGTTGTTTAGAATTCTTTCTCAAAGTGATTGAACTGAGTTGGATCTTTTTAATTCTCATATTGGCAAATGTCAAACTTTGATTCAGTTCATCTTGATTTTTATTATGATTGCTTGATTACAGGAGAATCATGATCAAGAGATTGAACATACCCACACATAAAATGCTAGATTTAAAAACCTTGGACTGAAGACTATGACCACCTAGACAAGCAGATTTATTAGTTTAACTAAGGTATACTTTTTCTAGACATGTGGGACCAAAACCTTAGTACAGTTGCATTATCTAAATTCATGGATTGATTTGTAAAGAATCTATATTTCTGATTATGCTATAACACCATGTTTAATAATGAACATCCCAACATCAATATCAAGTCATTTGATATTGCACATTATCATAGAGGATTCTATTTATGAGTTTACATAGAGTGATAATGTATAGTTCCCACAAACAATATGAGTGGAAGAGACTATGAGGATGCCTCTTGTGTGCATGATTAAGCATATACACCACTTAAGTGAATCACTTGCATATCTTAGTATTTCAATCCTCTCACTGATTTATTAGAAGAATGTGTCCATCCTCTTAATTTTTCATCAGAACTCTTTAGTATCTCATAATTTTCAGCAAGAAGCATGTATACAACTTTACTCAACTACCTTTGTAATGATCAATTGCCTTTCTCCATGTTTCTAGGAACCATTTATTTCCACTAGCAAGGCAGAACATCTCAAGAATAATTATGGGATGTGAGAGATAGTTGGTGCACTTCTTTGTAGAGTTGTTACTTACATGCCACATGCTGATGTTTGTGGCTTATCGGTCCAATAAAATGGGGCTTGCTGGAGATGTTCTAGCAACACAAGCTATTCTTCATGAAGTATATGCTGTAATTCCAAACTCGGAGGAAGGATTCTAACCTATGTTCAGCTGATTGATATTGTGCAAGGCATGTGTCTTTGTTTGTAAGATTTTTGTGTTGTGTTTACTTTAACACTTACGTTCCCTAGTTTCACTAGATAACTGTTAATAAATTTTTCACTAGATAACTGTTAATAAATTTTTCTCAAGCAATTTGCAGTCTCCATGTTGTATTTGTAATCCAAGTTTTAGGTATGCTGCAGGTTTAAGGAAACTTGTATTTCTACTTTCATTATATATTCCTAAGGTAAACAACATATGCTTATGAAGGCAATTTTAAAAGCTGCAAAATTTTCTTCCAAACATCTCTAGCAATATGGGTTTTGTATACTTATCCTATAGATGTGCAGTTTGAAACAATAACCCATCGTGTTCTACTTTCATAATGTTTGGCATCAGCAAAAATTAGTTTAATATATTGACTCTTTAGTTTTGTCATTATATGATCATAATTTCTTTGTTTAAAATTATATGGTTCACTTTATTCACTTGACTTTGAACAATTCCATATCGAGAGAACAACATTGATTTTGTCGAGTGTAGAGACTGCCTAGTCTTAACTAGGAACACTATTAGAAATTTTGATAGAAAAACAGTTATTTTGTTGCACAGTGTTGAGGCGGAATTAGGTTCTCTTCTAGTTAACTTGATTGGAAACCTAGACTTTTCCCTTATACTTATTGGAATTTTTTACCTTCTATCATAGAGAACATATGGTGGCCTTGGTTGACATGGTGGTCCTAGATCCTCATTTTCTTAGTACAAAGCTAAATTTAAAATGGAACCAACACTGGATTAACATTTTATAATGTCGTTGCCGTTGGTGAAGCCAAGAAATATTTTATGGAATTGGTGGAGTTCCTTAAGAAACTAAAAAGGTTTACTGCAGTAGGTCCCATATGACATATTTTTTTATATCGCAATCTTTTCAATCAAGTGATTTCACAAATTTTATTTTCCATTATGATGAAGTGATTATCAAAAGTAGGAATTTATTTTGGAGTGACAAAGGAATACATGGATGTGTATATTATCAAATGAAATGGTACCCCTTGCTTTGTACTGTCTAATGATCTGTATTTTTGGGAACATTATCCAGGTTTCATTTCTTTTTTTGTCTTCATTGATCTATAGGTGGTTTCTAAATGGTTTTTACATCCGAATATTGTTGACAAGTATAGTTATATAATTCTATGGTATGAGGACTTCAAAATGTAACTAACATGGAGTTGAGTATTTATGATACAGAGGGGCCTCTCCAAATTCTACCGCAGTCAATTGGAATTAGCAAGAACATATCTAAGTTTCAAAATCTTGAAAGATAACTATTTTCAAAGAGGACACTACATCATGTAGAAAGATTGAAGAACTACCATATCAACTGTAAAAGTATCACATAATTCGATTAATGTCTGAGTTGGTTTGCTTGTCCCACTCTTATTTTTTCTCATGTTCTATTTTGTAGTGTAAATGGTTGGAATGTACATTCTTAGATCCATGTGAATCCTTTTAAAATATCTGATAAGTCTTAAAGAATAATAATAATGCCTTGCAGGTTCCATCTGCATATGCTTGTTATACTCTTTCTAAGAGGCATGGATCTTGTAAGGACCCTGACCTGCGTTTAGGGCTTACCTTGTTTGCTTTTCCTAACCTTGATGGTTTGATGTTTGCTAATCACCTTTAGTGGTGATTAGGGTTTGGTTGTGCTTTGTTGAGAGTTGGAGGTGCTACTTGCAAATAAACCAAGTTTAGGGTTTTGTGTGCAAGTTTGCCACCTTGAGAGGTGTTCTTCTCTCTCTTTGCTTCCTCTAGGGTTGAGAGGAAGGCTTGGGCTTGTTGCTTGAGTTCTTTGGGCCTTTGTTGAGCTCGTTTGGGCCTCGAGGTGCCTTGTTTGGGCTTGTTTGGACCTTGTGTCGGCCAAGTAGAGCTTGTGTCGGCCTAGAGAGGTGTGTGTCGGCCTAGGGTGTGTTTGTGTCGGCCAACAAGGAGGTGTGCCGCCCTAGAGCAAGCTTGGTGTGTCGCCCATGATGCTTGGGCCAACCTTGGTCACGTTTGGAGGACACATGGTGCACCTCTTGGACAAGTGTCTTTTGGCTTGCAAGAGTGGTGGCTTGAGTTGGTGGACAAGTGTCCCTTGGGTGGACGACACATAGCAAGAGTTTACCTTGGTTTCTCCTCCACTCCTTTCTATATAGGTGGTCCCTTCCTTAGCTTGAGGTCCCTTTAGTTCCTCTCCTTCTTGTGCACGACACACTCTCTCTTTCCCTTGGTTGGTGGCCGACACACCCTTGAAGAAGGAGCTTGGAGGTCGACACACCCTTGGAGAAGAAGAGTGGAGGTCGATACACCCCCCCCCTTGGAGAAGCTAAGGTGGTCGATACCCTTGGAGCTTGAAGTGCACCCTCTTCCCTGGAGCTTAAGGCGGGTTGCATGACTCTAACCCTAAACTACTCCATCCTCTTATTTCATATGTTGTTTCAATCTTGCCTTTATATGTTAGTAGTTGGTTCTTGTTTAGCTTGCATGTTGGTCGATCCATGTGTGTTAAGGTTTAGGAGAGCAACACTCCTTTCTCCCCTTGGTCTAGATGAGTGAGCTTGAGCTCTAATGCCATGAGCAACACCCCTCTTTCCTACCCGATTGAGGTGAGCACATGACTTAGTGGCTTGAGCAAGACTCTCCTCTCACCTTGGGCAAGATGGTGAGCTCGTGTAGATGGCTTTGATAGATGTGCCTTGGTCGAGATGTGTTTGGGAAGGTGCTGCCCGACAGCCCTTGCCCTAGTTTAGCTTTGCACGGCTTGAGTGAGCACAGTTCTTCCTATTTGATCCTTGGGCGGGTGAGCAATCCGACCCTTGCACGCCCTGAGCCAGCTCTGCCCGGCAGGCTGCTTGCCCGATGGGGCTGCTCACCTGACATGATCTACTCACTCCATGCATTCGGCTCACTCAGTGGGTATACTCTCTCTATAGCCCTGCACGCGTGTCGCCCAACACACCTGGTTCTGCTCGCCTGACACTCCTTTGCTCACCTCACAAACTTGCTCGCCCGACATTAGCCATCTCGCACGATATCTGCTCGCCCGGCTTTCCATGGCTCGCCCAGCTGTGTCGCCCGACACTATGTTGCTCACCCGCTACCTGCCCGTGTCGTCCGACAGGCTTTGCTCTCGCGGTTCTACCCTGCTCGCCCAGTTCTGCCTTGCACGCTTGCTAACTCTGCTCGCTTTGTAGCCTTGCTCACCCAGCATCTGTGTCGCCCGACACACACACCTGCATGCCTGGACGTCTCGCCCGATGTACCCTGTGCACCTTGGAGCTGCACGCCCGATAGGGCTGCACGCTTGCCCTCGTTTCATGGTGGTGCTCTGCATGCCTCCTAGAGTTGCACACCCGCTAGGGTTTAGTTGGGATGGGTCCTGCCCAGGATGACTTTTAGTGAGGGTTGTTGATATCTCTTGTGAGGGCACGGTTTGTCATGATGCTCTTATGATAACTCATTTCTTAATAATGAGAATTATGTTCTTATGGCGATACACATGCGTGTGTATGTAACTACTCTATGTCTTTAAGGCCAAAACAGGATCTTGAGCATTACATTAGGGTTGCTTGATAATGTGCTTACATGTGCATCCTTAAGATGAGGCATGGATATAATTATTAGTGTTATTGTGTGCTAGCAATGTACTTAACCCTAATTGTCATATTATGTTGATAATATAAGGTCTTTTGATTATTCCCATGGATGTTGAATGATGCAGGTAATGCTTAGCCAAATGAAAGGCCATGAGAAATGATTATATGAGAATACTGATGACAGGTGTATGATATTACATGATGATGATGAAAGCCTTGAGAGGCTATGGTACTATGTGATGAGGGATTGAGATCCTATGATGTGTGATGATCCTTGAGGTGGATCTAGATGGTTGGCAAGAGGCCAAGTGATAACATGTGACTTGAGGTCCTTGTGATGGATCAGTGTGATGTAAATTGTAGAAAATACATAATGTTGAGTTTATGCTATTTACTTCCTGTTATATCTTGCATGTTATACAACTTGGTTGAATCTTGCAATCCATCTAAAAGATACTAAGTAATCACAATGTAATTTATAATGTAGCTTGCCCTGGCCATAGATTCATCACCAGTCAGGATAGGGTGATGATGAAACGGGTTCTCCTGTGGGTTAACCCGGAGCGCATATTTTTGAATATGCGAGGTTTCTCCTAGCCTAAAATAGAGAGGTGAAACGAGTGCAGCTGCGGTTGCAGACTCGGATGTGTGATGAGCATGGTGAACATGGCCCATGGCTCCAGATATGTGATATGTTGAGCATGAATGCGTTCATGGCTCTGAGCACGATGTTTTAGACACGTGGCTCAGTTTTCTAGCGTCGTGACCTGTACAGAGGCGGGCTAGGCAGAGGGTAGCCTGAGGAGCTGACCCAGTGGCTATGACCACTTCAAGCACGAGACTGCGGTCCTGCTTATGTGATACTCATGTACTGACCATGAGGTGGAGAAGGTCTTGGATTCCGGCTCTTCCATTGACCTTGTATGGCACCGGCTATGGGCTTCGCAGCCGAAGGTTGGAATTGAACGGTACGGTTCATTTCCTCAGGGCATAATAAAACGTAATCCAGCCATTTAGTATGAACTGCTTAAGACAAACACGAAACATTGGTTGAGGCCTTGTTTGTGTAGTTAACTTTAATTCTCTGCAGTTGTTTGTGCATTACTCTTATGTGGTGAGTTTCATATATAGTTTATCTTGTCAATCATGTTCCATTGGGAAATATGTGGTTACAACTGGTAAGTCGGATAATGAGGATGGCTTGATGTTCTTATCTATTTCTGTTATATTCCTTATCAATATATATATCTGCTCATATAAATGCTTATCTGAGGTTTTGTAGTTTTGGCGCGGAGTTATGCCTCCCGCTGGGACACTGTTCAATTGTCTCACTCCGCTGGTTCGTACCCTTGTTAGGTGGTCGAGCTTGTCGTGGTGGTGGTCGCGGAGTTGCGGCCGAGCAGCGAGAAGATCGGTAGAAGGCAAGCTTTGGAGATGCTGCTGTTTTGATGTTTTGGTGTAGAGCCTAGAGTCATCCCTGTACTCTCAGGTCCTTGGCGGTGTTTTGACGATGTTTTACGATGTACGACCGAGATCGTTTGTATATCCTGCGGATGGCCAGATGTGGGCCTTTGTATGTATGAACATGTGGTGTACTCATGCTTATGACTGGACAGTTGTTGCTCTAAGCTGTGGACATGTATCCAGGCTTGTATGGTTATGAATATAACATGTTTTCTTGCAGGATATGGACTGGAATGTAATATGTTTCTCAGTTTATCAGTTTTCCGCAATCGGTTTTAATTAACCCGTGTTTTTGATAAGCTGTGGTTATGGTGATTTCTGCACATTTTTGTGTAACACCTCGTTATATGTGTGATAATGGGATGTGTTGCCACAAGTTTTGGTATCAGAGCTTTAAGTTCGGTGAGTCTATAGGGATCTAGGACTAGGTTGTTTTTGTTCTTATGTGTTTTCTAGATTTTCTCATAATAATCTTCTGCCCTCAGCGGAAGAAAAGCCAAGATGTCTGGAAACCATGAAGAACACGCTGCTGAGCACAGCGATGCTGCATCTGTTGATGGAGCAGTAGGCCAGGCACATGAAGATCGGGTGCCAGAGGTCCCCCAACCTGACCCAGCCATACTTGAACACCCTTCCTACCAACAGCTTATGGGGCAGTTAATGGCTACGATGAATCTCATGATTGAGCGATCACCAGTGCCTCCTCCGCGAGCACAGGTTCCCCATGGAGAAGCATCCGGTATTGGGAAGACCTTTGAGCGGCTTCGCCGAGTCGGAGCTTCGGAATATGTTGGTACGGCTGATCCAGCGGATGCAGATCTGTGGCTGACAAGTCTTGAGAAGGCTTTCCGGATCCTCGACATCCCCGAAGCAGACAAAGTAAAGCATGTTGTCTACCTTCTGAAAGGTAGTGCTGGTCACTGGTGGACCATCGAAGAAGAGAAGCGGCCTGGTGAGGTGATCTGTTGGGAAGTGTTTCGACGCGAGTTCGTCACCAGATACTTTCCTAAGACGTATCTGGATGAGAAGATCCGTCAGTTCGAGAGTTTGCGACAAGGAACGATGAACATCACTGAGTATGAGGCCAAGTTTATGGATCTGCTGAGGTTTTGTCCTCACATGGCGACGATAGACGAGGAACGGATCAGACGCTTCGAGAAGGGTCTGAGTGCTGAACTGACGACACCGGTTTCTGCGTTGGAGAACTGAGAATGGTTTGCGACGTTTGTGGAATCTGTTCGGAGAATCGAACGTTCTGTAAGGGAGAAGAGAGAGTCTATGGCTAAGAAGAGACCTGCTCAGTTTCAGAGTCATAGGTTTGGTGGCTTCAAGAAGCCCAGGTTTTCAGCACCCGCAGCGATGAGAGGTTCTGGTAGGCCATCTCAGTGGTCTATAAGTAGAGGAAGAGGCTACATTTCTTCGCCATCTAAGGCGCAAAGTTCGGCTTCTGTGGCGGTGACAGGGCCATCTAGGCCTCGAGATGACGTTAGGACGTGTTATGCCTGTGGTCAGACAGGGCATATCAGGTCAAGTTGTCCCTACAACGATGTTGAAGTGACGCAGCAGCCGAAACAAAACCTTCAGGGGTCAGAGAGACCACAGCCCAGTGGTAGCAGAGGATGAGGACGCGGTCAAGCGTCTCAGGCTGGATCGTCTGCTCAGGGAAGCAGAGGTCATGGATAGCAAGCAACGGCTCGATTCTATGCTATGAATCAGCCGGAGGCGGTAGTCAACCCACGAGTAGTGACAGGTCAGATGGAGTTATTTCATTCTGATATGTCTTCTTCTTGCTTTATATCTGTCCTGGTTGACCCGGGTGCTACGCACTCTTTTGTCACCTATAGTATGCTTGAGAACTATCGTTTACCTGTTAGCTGTAAGAAGGATAGTTTGTTGTTAGAAGCCCCTCTTGATGGTTCCTCTTTGCTTCGAGAAGAGTGTCCATCTTGTGTCTTGTCTTTCTCGGGACACCGCATTCAAGTGGACCTCATACCACTTGATATGCATGGTTTCGATGTCATCCTTGGGATGGATACCTTAGAGAGGTATAAGGTTGTTTTGGACTGTGGTTCCAAGCAGGAAGTGTTTGATGTTGCTGGAGAGAAGTGGATCTTCCAAGGAGATAGGAAGATTCTTCCGACGTGCTTAGTATCAGCTATGGTGGCAGATAAGTTGTTACGACAAGGATGTGAAGTGTTCTTATCTCACGTGGTAGATACCGTAGTGGATGCCAAGGCGAAAGGTCCTAGCCTTGAGGAGGTGTCAGTTGTTCGTGAGTTTGCAGATGTGTTTCCTGAGGAGTTTCCCGGTGTTCCCCCACCCCGAGAGATTGATTTTGAAATCAATCTGGTACCAGGAATGCAGCCAGTTGCGCAGACACCGTACAGGATGGCTCCAGCAGAGACGGCTGAGTTGAAGAAGCAGTTACAGGAGTTGTTAGATAAAGGTTTTATCCGGCCGAGTACATCGCCTTGGGGTGCTCCAGTACTGTTTGTCAAGAAGAAGGATGGTTTGATGCGACTGTGTATAGACTACCGGCAGTTGAACAAGGTCACAATCAAGAACAAGTACCCGTTGCCGAGGATAGATGATCTATTCGATCAGTTGCGTGGTGCTACAGTGTTTTCAAAGATCGATCTACGGTCCAGATATCATCAGTTGAGGATAAAGGAGGATGACATACTGAAGTCAGTCTTCAGGACAAGGTATGGTCATTATGAATTTGTGGTTATTCCGTTTGGATTAACCAATGCACCTGCTGCTTTCATGGATCTGATGAACAGAGTGTTCCGTCCGTTCTTAGATCAGTTTGTTGTAGTCTTCATAGATGACATCTTGATCTATAGTTGGGATAGGCTTGAGCACGAGCAACATCTTCGTCGAGCGTTGACTCTTCTTCGTCAACATCAGTTGTATGCCAAGTTCAGTAAGTGTGAGTTCTGGCTGAATGAAGTGACCTTCTTGGGCCATGTGATATCCGCTGAAGGAGTCAAGGTAGATCCAAAGAAGGTGGAATCTGTTGCAGATTGGGAACAACCGAAGACGGCGACAGAAGCTCGTAGTTTCCTTGGTTTAGTAGGATACTACCGGAGGTTTATCAAGGACTTCACTTCGATAGCTTTGCCGATGATGAAGTTGACCAGGAAGGATGTACCTTTTTTTTGGGATGATCGGTGTCAACAAGCTTTCCGGAGTCTGAAGGAGAAGTTGACCAGTGCTCCAGTGTTGATCTTGCCAGAGCCTGGGAAAGGCTATGTTGTCTTCTGTGATGCTTCCAAGAAAGGTTTGGGTTGCGTGTTGATGCAGGAAGATCATGTGGTTTCTTTTGCCTCGCGACAGCTCAAGAAGCATGAGGAGAACTACCCGACTCATGATTTGGAGTTGGCGGCGGTGGTTCATGCGTTAAAGATTTGGAGACACTATCTGTATGGGGAAGTGTGTCAAATCTTTACGGATCATAAGAATCTGAAGTATATCTTCACGCAACATGAGTTGAACATGCGACAGCGGTGATGGATGGAGTTGATCAACGACTACGACTGCACTATCGAGTATCATCCTGGTAAGGTGAATGTGGTAGCAGATGCGCTTAGCAGGAAGTCTTCTCTTTCTTCAAAGAAGGAACAGTTGAGTTCCCTGGTTTGCCATAGGCGAGATATGTTTGTTTCTCTGCGATAGATGAATGTGCAGACGGAAGTTTCTTTGTTATCTGGTCTTTTCACACAGATGCAAGTCAAGCCTACATTGAGGCAGCAGATCAAGGATGCACAACAGATAGATGAGGCGGTACAGTTGATCAGATCAGAGTTCGGAAGCGACAAGCGTGATGGGTTTCATGAGTCCGAGGATGGACTAGTTTGCTATCGTGATAGGATGGTGGTTCCAGATGTTGATGATCTGAGGAAGTTGGTGCTTGAGGAAGCACACATGTCGATGTATGCCATGCATCCAGGTGTCACCAAGATGTATCATAGTCTGAAGGACTTGTATTGGTGGCCCGGTATGAAGAGAGATGCGGCTGAGTACGTGGCAAGATGTGTGGTATGTCAGCAAGTGAAGGCTGAACATCAGAAGCCGGCAGGTACGTTGCAACCTTTGCCGATACCGTAGTGGAAATGGGATCATATAACCATGGATTTCATAGTTGGTCTACCCAAGACAACTAGGAATCATGATTCCATTTGGGTGATAGTGGACAGATTGACAAAGTCCGCCCATTTCCTGCTTGTTAAGACGACGTATATAGCAGAGAAGCTTGCTCGAGTATATGTGGATGAGATAGTTCGTTTGCATGGTGTTCTAGCAATGATAGTTTCTGACAGAGGTCCTCAGTTTACCAGTCATTTTTGGGAACAGTTGCACAGAGCGTTGGGAACGCAGTTGAGGTTCAGTACAACCTTTCATCCACAGACAGATGGACAGTCTGAAAGGACTATTTTGATTGTGGAGGATCTCCTTCGAGCTTGTGTTTTACAGTTCCTAGGCAGTTGGGATGTACATCTGAGTTTGATAGAGTTTGCCTACAACAACAGTTACCAGCGAAGCATCGACATGGCTCCTTATGAAGCTTTATATGGAAGGAAGTGCATATCTCCTTTGTGTTGGTACGAGTTTGGAGAGTATCAGCTTTTGGGTCCTGAGTTAGTTTAGCAGATGACAGAAAAGATCAAGGTGATACAGCAACAGTTGAAGGTAGCACAGGACAGGTAGAAGTCTTATGCAGACAATCGCCGACGACCGTTGGAGTTCCAGGTAGGAGACAAAGTGTATATTATGGTCTCTCCTTGGAAAGGTGTGCTGAGGTTTGGTCGGAAGGGTAAGTTGGCACCCAGGTATATGGGGCCTTACCCAGTCTTAGCACGTGTTGGTAAGGTGGCTTACGAGATAGAGATGCCTCCTGAGTTGCATAGGTTACATCCAGTGTTCCATGTCAGTATGCTAAAGAAAAGTCATCCAGATTCGGGTACAGTGATACAGCCAGTTGAGGTTGAGCTTGATGCAGATGTGACCTACGAGGAAGGTCCTGTGATGATTCTTGACAGAAGGATCAAGAAGCTGAAGAGGAAGGATCTGGTTCTTGTGAAAGTTCTTTGGCAGTGTCATGGCGTCGAGGAAGCCACGTGGGAGCTTGAGGAAGAGATGAGGAGGAAGTATCCCTCGCTTTTCTCTTCGGATTTCGGGAACGAAATCCCTTAAAGGGGGTTAGATTGTAAGGACCCTGACCTGCATTTAGGGCTTACCTTGTTTTCTTTGCCTAACCTTGATGGTTTGATGTTTGCTAATCACCTTTAGTGGTGATTAGGGTTTGGTTGTGCTTTGTTGAGAGTTGGAGGTGCTACTTGAAAATAAACCAAGTTTAGGGTTTTGTGTGCAAGTTTGCCACCTTGAGAGGTGTTCTTCTCTCTCTTTGCTTCCTCTAGGGTTGAGAGGAAGGCTTGGGCTTGTTGCTTGAGTTCTTTGGGCCTTTGTTGAGCTCGTTTGGGCCTTGAGCTGCCTTGTTTGGGCTTGTTTGGACCTTGTGTCAGCCAAGTAGAGCTTGTGTCGGCCTATAGAGGTGTGTGTCGGCCTAGGGTGTGTTTGTGTCGGCCAACAAGGAGGTGTGCCGCCCTAGAGCAAGCTTGGTGTGTCGCCCATGATGCTTGGGCCAACCTTGGTCACGTTTGGAGGACACATGGTGCACCTCTTGGACAAGTGTCTTTTGGCTTGCAAGAGTGGTGGCTTGAGTTGGTGGACAAGTGTCCCTTAGGTGGATGACACATAGCAAGAGTTTACCTTGGTTTCTCCTCCCCTCCTTTCTATATAGGTGGTCCCTTCCTTAGCTTGAGGTCCCTTTAGTTCCTCTCCTTCTTGTGCATGACACACTCTCTCTTTCCCTTGGTTGGTGGCCGACACACCCTTGAAGAAGGAGCTTGGAGGTTGACACACCCTTGGAGAAGAAGAGTGGAGGCCGATACACCGCCCCCCTTGGAGAAGCTAAGGTGGCCGATACCCTTGGAGCTTGAAGTGCACCCTCTTCCCTGGAGCTTAAGGCGGGTTGCATGACTCTAACCCTAAACTACTCCATCCTCTTCTTTCATATGTTGTTTCAATCTTGCCTTTATATGTTAGTAGTTGGTTCTTGTTTAGCTTGCATGTTGGCCGATCCATGTGTGTTAAGGTTTAGGAGAGCAACACTCCTTTCTCCCCTTGGTCTAGATGAGTGAGCTTGAGCTCTAATGCCATGAGCAACACCCCTCTTTCCTACCCGATTGAGGTGAGCACATGACTTAGTGGCTTGAGCAAGACTCTCCTCTCACCTTGGGCAAGATGGTGAGCTCGTGTAGATGGCTTTGATAGATGTGCCTTGGTCGAGATGTGTTTAAGAAGGTGCTGCCCGACAGCCCTTGCCCTAGTTTAGCTTTGCACGGCTTGAGTGAGCACGGTTCTTCCTATGTGATCCTTGGGTGGGTGAGTAATCTGACCCTTGCACGCCCTGAGCTAGCTCTGCCCGGCAGGCTGCTTGCCCGATGGGGCTGCTCACCCGACATGATCTACTCACTCCATGCGTTCTGCTCGCTCAGTGGGTATACTCCCTCTATAGCCTTGCACGTGTGTCACCCAACACACCTGGTTCTGCTCGCCTGACACTCCTTTGCTCACCTCACAAACTTGCTCGCCCGGCATTAGCCATCTCGCACGATATCTGCTCGCTCGGCTTTCCTTGGCTCGCCCAGCTGTATCGCCCGACACTATGTTGATCACCCGCTACCTGCCCGTGTTGCCCGACAGGCTTTGCTCTCGCGGTTCTACCCTGCTCGCCCAGTTTTGCCTTGCACGCTTGCTAACTCTGCTCGCTTTGTAGCCTTGCTCACCCAGCATCTGTGTCGCCCGACACACACACCTGCACGCCTGGATGTCTCGCCCGATGTACCCTGTGCACCTTGGAGCTGCACGCCCGATAGGGCTGCACGCTTGCCCTCATTTCATGGTGGTGCTCTGCACGCCTGCTAGAGTTGCACGCCCGCTAGGGTTTAGTTGGGATGGGTCCTGACCGGGATGACTTTTAGTGAGGGTTGTTGATATCTCTTGTGAGGGCACGGTCAGTCATGATGCTCTTATGATAACTCATTGCTTAATAATGAGAATTATGTTCTTATGGTGATACACATGCGTGTGTATGTAACTACTCTATGTCTTTAAGGCCAAAATAGGATCTTGAGCATTACATTAGGGTTGCTTGATAATGTGCTTACATGTGTATCCTTAAGATGAGGCATGGATATAATTATTAGTGTTATTGTGTGCTAGCAATGTACTTAACCCTAATTGTCATCTTATGTTGATAATATAAGGTCTTTTGATTATTCCCATGGATGTTGAATGATGTAGGTAATGCTTAGCCAAATGAAAGGCCATGAGAAATGATTATATGAGAATACTGATGACAGGTGTATGATGTTACATGATGATGATGAAAGCCTTGAGAGGCTATGGTACTATGTGATGAGGGATTGAGATCCTATGATGTGTGATGATCCTTGAGGTGGATCTAGATGGTTGGCAAGAGGCCAAGTGATAACATGTGACTTGAGGTCCTTGTGATGGATCAGTGTGATGTAAATTGTAGAAAATACATAATGTTGAGTTTATGCTATTTACTTCCTGTTATATCTTGCATGTTATACAACTTGGTTGAATCTTGCAATCCATCTAAAAGATACTAAGTAATCACAGTGTAATTTATAATGTAGCTTGCCCTGGCCATAGATTCATCACCAGTCAGGATAGGGTGATGATGAAACGGGTTCTCCTGCGGGTTAACCCGGAGCGCATATTTTTGAATATGCGAGGTTTCTCCTAGCCTAAAATAGAGAGGTGAAACGAGTGCAGCTGCGGTTGCAGACTCGAATGTGTGATGAGCATGGTGAACATGGCCCATGGCTCCAGATATGTGATATGTTGAGCATGAATGTGTTCATGGCTCCGAGCACGATGTTTTAGACACGTGGCTCAGTTTTCTAGCGTCGTGACCTGTACCGAGGCGGGCTAGGCAGAGGGTAGCCTGATGAGCTGACCCTGTGGCTATGACCACTTCAAGCACGAGACTGCGGTCCTGCTTATGTGATACTCATGTACTGACCATGAGGCGGAGAAGGTCTTGGATTCCGGCTCTTCCATTGACCTTGTATGGCACCGGCTATGGGTTTCGCAGCCGAAGGTTGGAACTGAACAGTACGGTTCATTTCCTCAGGGCATAATAAAACGTAATCCAGCCGTTTAGTATGAACTGCTTAAGACAAACACAAAACATTGGTTGAGGCCTTTTTTTTGTAGTTAACTTTAATTATCTGCAGTTGTTTGTGCATTACTCTTATGTGGTGAGTTTCATATATAGTTTATCTTGTCAATCATGTTCCATTGGGAAATCTGTGGTTACAGCGGTTAAGTCGGATAATGAGGATGGCTTGATGTTCTTATCTGTTTCTGTTATATTCCTTATCAATATATATATCTGCTCATATAAATGCTTATCTGAGGTTTTGTAGTTTTGGCGCGGAGTTATGCCTCCCGCTGGGACAATGTTCAATTGTCTCACTCCGCTGGTTTGTACCCTTGTTAGGTGGTCGAGCTTGTCATGGTGGTGGTCGCAGAGTTGCGTCCGAGCAGCGAGAAGATCGGTAGAAGGAAAGCTTTGGAGATGTTGTTGTTTTGATGTTTTGGTGTAGAGCCTAGAGTCATCCTTGTACTCTCAGATCCTTGGCGGTGTTTTGACGATGTTTTACGATGTACGACCGAGATCGTTTGTATATCCTACGGATGGCCAGATGTGGGCCTTTGTATGTATGAACAGGTGGTGAACTCATGCTTATGACAGGACAGCTGTTGCTCTAAGCTGTGGACATGTATCCAGGCTTTTATGGTTATGCATATAACATGTTTTCTTGCAGGATATGGACTGGAATGTAATATGTTTCTCAGTTTATCAATTTTCCACAATCGGTTTTAATTAACCCGTGTTTTTTATAAGCTGTGGTTATGGTGATTTCCGCACGTTTTCGCGTAACACCTCGTTATCTGTGCGATAATGGGATGTGTTGCCACAGATCTTGACTGTCTAGTAATATAGTTTTCCATTCATTTGATAAATTTCATTTCGTCGATGTCTTGTCTATTCTCCAACCTATTACTAACCAAATGTATTTATAGATATTGTCTAGGGATCTAAAATGATTATTAGCTGAATTTCTACCATCCCAAATGAGAAAATAATTGTCACTTCTATTACTATCTAGGATAAGTTGTATTTCTTCTTCTCTTGTTTCCTACAACTGATTAGTTCAATTGTGTAGGAAGCTCAATTTGATTACAAAAAGCTAAACGAATGGATTTTTAATGCTATAGGAAGCTCAATTTTCTTCTATGTAATTTCCAGCATCCAAGAGCATGGTGATGGTGTCCTGTAAGCTGACATCATATTTGCGCTGATACAGATGATTAAGCAACAATGCATCAAGTAACTATGTATCTCTTTTTCTATCATTTCTATTATGCATACACTTGTGTCTTTTTATGTCTGAGAAATATCTCATTTTGTTCAACTTAGGGTTCTAACTTAAACCACATGATTATGTTGGTACATAGTTCTTTAGTTACTGATCACTGAAAGCGCATGGTTGTTCTCTATATGATTTCTTCAGTTACGAACTTCATCATCTTCAACATAGTTGATAAATTTGAAAGTAGGCCACTCTTGAGGGTGCAGGGACCCTGTTGATTTCTTCAAAATTGGTTTCATACACAAAACTCGTATTAGGGAGTAACCTTGTGTTAGGGTGGGTTTTCTAGGTGCAAGTTTTTTTGTATACAACGGAGGTGAGGTTTTGATTGGTTAGGATGCTCTTTGTCAAGTCCAACAAACTCATTGTATATCGCCTGCATAATACACTCACCTTGGTTGTTGGTAGCCACTGTACACACCCTTATTGTTGAATATAGTCAGCCTCATGCATGCTTGGTGAAGCTAAGCATCATTGTAATACGACTGATTTTGAGAAACTCAGTTGTAAGCATGTATTTTTAGAATTGAATTGGAGATGCTCTGCATATAGGGGAATACACCCATGTTCATTGTGTTGAGTTCTGATATCCATATTATAGGTGTTGCTATAGCATTCTGTATGATCACTGGTTGGAGATGGTGAGTTGAATAGTAGAAGATATGTGATTATGGTTCCCCTACTCTTTTAGTTATCATCCTCTTCTGTGTGCCTTCTTCCCTACTTCCTGATCCATTCCTTATTCATGCCGAGCCACCTTCTCTACATGCATCTAGAGACTCAGTAGCATGTGACGAGATCCTAGAGGACCAATAATAATGTCATTTTTCTTTTTAATATCTTCATTGTGAATTTCCCAAGCAGTCAGACAGTATATGAGAAATTGAACATTGTTTGTAGCATCAAGTTTATTTAGGATCAATTTAAAAGAGGTGTCCAGAGAGGTCTTGATATATTTTGTATCATTAGACTATATTTTCTTATTTGTGAATCTGAACATACAAGGTACTATAAAAAGAGTGTGTTAATTTGTTTTATACTGACATGTATAGATCAGGCAGAATGCATCGCTACTGCTATGTCATGCATAGAGTCATTCTTTAGTAGGCAAGTGGTTGGAACAAACCATTCAAAGGAAGTGCTGCCATTTAGGAGAAGAAATACTCCATATGGTATCCCACACCCGCGAGCTATAAGAACTCATCTCCAACCAATCTAAAACATATATATTAGCCCTCAACCAACAAGAAATATGGACCTTAGGAGATATGCTTTGCTTTATTACTTTGTTTTATTCTGTTTGAAAGCTCTATGATCCCATGTGATGTATGTAAGACTTACAAAGTTTGTGAGAGGCATTATGAGTATAATAATCTATCTAATTTGTATTCTCAAACTACAATCTAATATGAATTTGACCCAAGAAAACCCTTATCTTTTATTTCTAATCAACATCCACAACTAACATAGACGATCTTCTCTCTACAAGAGTAATACAACAATGCAAGGGCAAGGAATGGATTGTTTATTAATGACTTGAAGGATAAATAGATGATCTTGATTTTCTTATGAGTGGTTGTGGTGTTTGTATGGTTGTAGGAAACGTAGTTGGTTTGGTAAGGGATGCACATTCTTACTCATTAGAAAAAATTGCCATGATTAATATGATGATTCATTGTAAGTATTACAATCTCTTTTTACTATGCATTGTCGTATATTAACTTCCAAAGCTACAAAATATCGCAAATGCAACAAGGTGTCTGAACTACTTGGTGTTACATTGCTTGATATATGTGGGCATGCTATTTGTGTAAATGGTAAAGCTGTAATGAATATGAAGTGTTAATCGTTGAGCTTTAAATCATTAATTTCTTTGCGGTAAATGAATCTCCAAGATCCTAGATTAAGTAACTTAAGATTATGGTTTAATTCTTCTTAATTTTTTTTGCAGGGAAAAATAGATGGAATCAAATAATTTTGTTTAGTATCATCCATGGGTTGTTGTTCCTCTATTTATGGAAGAATACTAAATCATCTAGACTTCAACTGCTATTCCCATGACTAGGTAAGCCAGCATCCATGTTTTCTAGACGGTCCTTCAAGTTTTGAGCTTGGCATCTTGCTCTTGTATATGTTTATCCACATTATAAACCCATGACCAAGCTAGATTTTTCTTCAAACCTCAAACTTGTTGAGAAATTTCTTTTATTTGTTCCATTTTTTTAATCTTCTCTTGCCATTCTCCAATTTCCTTCTAGATATGCATTAGTGGAAATTCCAGTTCATAAATACATGCACTTCTAAAATTCTAGATCATATTGAACAGTTTGAAACAACTCATACACTTGCTGAGAATAGTGACTTTGAAGAAAACTGTAAGGTTAACAAGTCAGCAGAATTGTCCCGAGCTAATTAGGTAACACTCAGTATATTTACCTGTATGCAAACTAAACGCCTTAAGTTTATCCTTGTCATTTCCCAATTGTAGAAATTCCATATTGTTATCTTGGATCATAACCACTCATGGACTTTCAACATCATATGTAAAAATTCATACAAAAACAGCTCCTAGATCTAAAAGCAAAGAATTAGAAAATCATTATCGGGCCACCATCTACATGTCTAGTTATCAAGATGACATAACAAGCTAGTTGACTTTCATACACAAATATTGACTCTAGACTAAGTAGTAAAAGTCAACATAAATGATTACACTGGATCATTTGGTAACACATTGCTTACAAATCACAATCAGTGATAAGGAAAGTTCTCATAGTTTATTTACAATAATGTATTCCTTTAATTTATATAAAATGTGTACATTTCCAACAGTATATAGTGACACTATAGATAACTTTGCGAATCCAACACTAGATAATCTAAATGCTAGCAGTAGTGAAGGTTTTAAAGTGTCATATTGAGGCATTTTAGTGGGTGAGGTGAGCCTTAAAACTCAAAATTGTACCAAGTATATATATAGATATGGTTTGCCTTCTACTTACATTTTTTTGTGCATAATTGTTTGTAAGAAACTATATATATATATATATATATATATATATATATATATCAGTTCTCAATTTGAATTATGATTTGATTCCCATCTTTACAACCATCTCATGAGTTTTCTTTCCATCACAAAGCCTCTCAGTGAAATTTGGTGTGTCTAGAATTGGAACTGTTCTACTGGAATTGTTTTATGACAGACTATCTCTTGGCAAGTAAAAATCAAGTGTAGAACATACACTACTTCAATGGGAAAAGGCTTATCTAGATGGCAGACAAAACAAGATAAGAATAATATATCTGGGATTGGAAGGTCAGTACCCAAAGAAGAGAGCTCAAGATTATTACAATTCTTTCTTTGTTTATGGTAAACTCAGACCGTCTATGCCATAAGTGTTGGTTGGATTTGAAAGCATTCAAGGTTCCAGTGAAATAGGCAAGCAATCAAATGCTAAGTCAAGGATCATATTCACATTGGAAAACTGAGTAACATGAACAACAATCTCAGTTGAGGATACCCTGTTAAGACATCAAACTATTACTATTATTATGGTAACCTCTTTACCTCTCTCATTACTACATGCCTTCCACAAAAATTACAATGACCAACACTATTTTGTATTTTTGGAATTTTTTTAATTTGAATTTTTTTGGTCATGCATTGTTTTGGATAGGCTAGTTCATTATGTTGAGTGGATTGAATTCTTTCTCTATTCTCATGGCACATGTTGTCTGAATTGGGAATTCATGGTGGAAATGAATGGAATTATCTTCTAAAAGTACTAGGATTAGTTTTAAGGAACTCTCTAATTCACTTATTATAGATGGACATGATCATACTTCTTCTAATTATTTGAGCAAAAATGTCGAAATATCATCATGCTTTTTTCTTTTAACCATGAGAATCTTGGCATCCCAATCTTTATTTTCGTATAGAAGAGGAATTCTTTTTTCCATATCACTAGCTTCTGCGATTGTTGTTGTCTCACCCACTTCAAGATCCAAATTACCAAGTGTGCTTGTCACAAATTATAAGCCAGTTGTTCTCCATCAATTCCTTAGTTGTTCTGATATATTGTTTTCTGGATTTGTACTAGTGCCACCAGCGCCACTTCTTTCTTAAGATACATCAATATTTATAAAAAAAATTCCAAAAGAGTCAAAAGTGTCAGAAAGTGGACCACATTACTTACTAGTAGTGACTTCACTGGCATGTCACAAGCCACCAGATATTTGTGTTGTAAATCCACCCTGATAAGAAATGACTTCATGTCATGCTGAGATTGTTGTACCAAGGTTTACCTCTTCCAAAGGAAATATCAATTAATGTCTGAACATGGAGATATGGATGGGCACCATTTTAGGTAACCTAATTGTCACATGAAAAGCATTTTCAGCAAGAGTGGTTGTGTCTACTAGTTTTGATGAAGAAAAACACCATTTTAGGTAACCTTCTTTTTTGGCTGGAAGTGAAGTCTGATTATTTTGATTTGCCTCTCTGTTTCCTATTCTTATACTCATTCTTTTTCATGTTCTTCACATAGATGGTAGCAATTGAGCGGTAGTAGTAGGTTGTAATATGTGATTGAGGATCTCTAGTTAGTAGTAGGGTGTAATAGGATATTAGGGAACTAATATCAACACTAGAGAAGGAATAATGGTAGGAGCTTGGAATTTTGCCTCTGATTAAACTTAAGTGGCAATTAGGGGGATGCATTGCATAGGTATATCATATGAATAGCTACTAACACTGCATTTGAATGGTGCCTTGACTACTACATTGGTAACCTAAGTTGTGTTCAGTTTTCAACATGTAATGCTCTAGCTGTATTCATGGTCTCCTTCAACCTGGTCTCATCTAGCTATTATATGTAGGTTCCTTATATGTTTAATCCCTTATAATGGTCTAGCTATATTCATGGTCTATGATATTCTCTGAATAGGGTGATTAATGCTCCTTCAACTTGGTCTCATCTAGCTATTATATGCAGATTCCTTGAAGCTACAAGTCCATCTCAGAATGGGCACCCTTGATGGTATGGATAGTATAGAACAAGGAACTCATCTAACGAGTTGGTAGTTCATTTGTGGGAAAATTGGAATTTTGATATATGTGGTTGTCCTTAGCTTTAAAATTCTATTTTATTGATGTAAGATTTATGTGAGCTCCATCAAATCAACACAAGTGACCCTTTGGTAGTTAGGAATTTTATATATGTACTTTTTTTGTTCCACTACCATAAATGTGTTATGAGGTTTCAGTATTATAATTTAAATAGTAAGCATGTTCAATGATTACTAGTTTGTATAGGGACAACTACATTCATCACATTGTTTGTTGGTCAATTTGATTCAACCATCTGACCCTGTTTCTATGCATCACCTTAACATCACTTTTATACACTCCAATAGGTACACAAATACCCAAGGTATCCAGATGGATGTCATTATAGGTATCAAGATGGTCCACCACTCCTTGTATTCTCCTTGTTTCTCAAGCTTGCAGTGATCGTCCTACTCAAGCCAGTACCCTACTACCTATCATATGTTCATCTAGGAAGTTGTTTGAGGATGTTGTTGTATCCATCTTATGATCCCATAGGCATAAGAAGGTAGGGGATTTCTCGACATTTCAACATGAAGTGGACAATTTGGGCCACTTTTACATGCATGGGTGAACCTTATTGATCTTTCTTAAGAAATACCTTCAAGTGAACCTAGTACTTCTTTATGTGTAGCGGGTCCAAAGAATGGTCTAAACAGATAAAAAAGGGAAAAACACCATTAAATCATGCATCTATTCCAACAGGAACATGCCATAGACAAATAAACACTTCCAGGTTGGTTGTCGGTTCTCACAGGTACCACCACTATTTACATGAATAAGGGAGTGGTAAAAGAAATACATTTTTTGCTTCTACAAACACATGTTAGGTTGTAAGAAACCACATTAGGTCAAATTTAGAGTGAAAGTAGGAAGAAACTACTAGGGGATAGAATTCTAAACTACATAGTAGGAAGAAAATAATATAACTGTTCAATCCATAACATTTGGGTGACGATTAAGCCTCCCATCACAATTAACAATATAACTTGCAATCACTTGCCAAAGAGGGTACAATGATCAAATGTAGGAACTGAGACGAGGAAACTCATCTTCTCAGCCCTGATCTCATTTCTTATTAGAGGCTTTGTCTCATATTTGTTGGGTAAATATACCATATATTGGTAGCCCTCTTACATTACTAGTTACTGCCCAAGATTGAATACAACAAATTTACCTTTTCATTACAAAAATTCTTCGGGTTAATACTCCATTTCAGGGCCCATCCTTGTCTCATTCCCTCTAGATAAAAAGTCATTATTGCAAGCATGATATTTGATGAAACTTACATTGTCCTGCACTATGTTGGTGCTTCACTTCAACTAGTCCTTTTAATCACAGATTACTCTGGCATTCTAGGCATTACCCTACATAATCATTTTTCAAACAAAAATGAACCCACTTTCTGAAAGTCTCTCAATAAGCATCAACCATGTCTGGTCAATAACCTACTCGAATTCCCAATCTAAGGGGGCTCCTATCCCTATGCAGACCACTCAGAAAATTGGCATGTTTACTCAACTTGCTCCTACTATAGAAAGTTTCCATTGCTCCTTGTCAATATAATATGGTTGTCATACACCCATAGCATTTCAATAGAAGTATGATATGGTGACAACAATCAGGTTTTTAATCTAACCAGTGTTTTATTATTCTTTTTTTTATCTTAAACTTCATAGATGACATTTTAGTATTAGTGGTGTGCTTTAGAATTGGATAACTCAATGTTTAATGATCTTCACATCTCTTATTGACCTATCTGATGTTCTTAAATCATTAATGACATCCTACACAATACATACTAGGAAGGTTTATATATAATCCTATATATCCGAAAAGGCTTGATATGAGCATGCTAATGGCAGAATTGAGTGAATAGGTATAATGACATGTTTATTGATGCCTTGAGTTAGTAGGTACAATGTTGGATATATACTCTCTTCATCCAATTGAATTTCTGAATTCTAAGTTCTGAATTATGAATTCTAAATTTCTAACAATTAAGTATGGAAAATGAATTCTGAATTTTAACTGAAACAAAGGAACATGCACATGCACCTCCTCAGCGATAAATTGAATTCATTTCCCTTACCAACATCAAGAATTCCAGAAGCTTTGAAGGTCTCATATCAGAAGACCCATGACATTGGTTGGGCCTATCCTGGGTGACTCTGTGTCAATTGATTTTACTGCTAGTCATCCAGAAGCAGTAAGCAATTTGGAAGCTATATAGTTAAATAATAACTGTAAAAGGTCATTAATTAAAAGGGTTGAATATCCATAAATGTATGGACTCTGGAAGGACAGCAAGTAACTCAGGATTCAGGAGCCTGCAAGTTTTGTACTGAATGACTTGAGAATCGCATCAGAAAAGCAAAATTTATTCTGAAACTTTGATAGTACCAGATGACTGCCCAATATATTGGAAAACCAAGGCTCGACATACATAACAAGTTTTACTTTGGTTCATTTGAGTTGAACTCTCTTCCCCCTTCTAGTTTGAACGTAAGAAAGGATAGACTGAGCTAGCTTTGGACCCTTGTGTCTCCAACTATCCTCATTTTTAGATGTTCGTGAATGAAGATATCATGTAATACAACTTATGATGTTGGAACAAACTATATATTAAAAATCACAAGTAGTCAAACTATATATTCAAAAGTAGCAAAAAGTCAACAATGTCCCAAATTTGAAACATACATCTTAATTACTTTCTCGAGGTCAAGTTACATCTAAAAGTCGTACAATTAAAGTTAATTTCTAGTTCGTAGTTAAGCTATTTGATCATTAGATTCCATGTTTTTTGTAGGTCAGGTTATTTGATGCCAAGAATGATTGTAGATAAGGCTTTCGTATCACATCTTCATCCTAGACAAAATAACCCATTGCATAACCTTAATGGGAGTACCATAGACTGGTGTTCATGTACATATGAAAGGTAAACTATGCACTGATTTCATTGGTTTGTTTCAATACATGTCATTTTCTCAAAATTAGTGTCATACTCTCTTACTTTCACCCGCATAACACAAATTATGTTACTGCAGGTTAAGTCTGTCATATCTATTATACATGAACAACTGCCACATCAAAAGGAATAGAGGACAAAGAAATTATCCAATATATAGTTTTAGATTCACAAAATATGTTCTGAGATATATGGAAACCTCAAACTTGGGGACCGCGTGGAACTACCAGTTGTTGATGAGAATTATTTGTCTTTCAAGAATCTCCATGAATATCAATATCAACAATAAGAGCTTCCTATGGCCATTCAGAAGCAGAGCACGGAGAAGTTCTTTATTTTCGATCAAGAAGAGAAATACCTTTGCAGTCATTCTCTTCTTATGAGTTTGTCAATATTATCATATTCGTTGATGATACAAGTGGCAGAATTAATACAAATGAAAAATCAATATAGAAGAAGATGCACATGATCATGTGGCATATAGAGTCTGTTGTGGATAGAGGCAGTCAGAAGAAGATATTGTATACACGTATCTTTTTTCCATGCATATTGTAAAATAGGGGCCAGGTTAATGTCCTCCCCATGTGTACTCATTGTTCCAATAAAAATAATAATATCATTGTTGACATTATAAGCACAACTTGATCTTGATCACTATTCATTTTTTCTTCTTTTTGAAAAACCCCTCTATATTGGCAAGCGACTAACTGGATAAATAATGTCTCTCACTACATATGTATGTGTAATACATGATGTCTTTCACTACACACTAGCTATATTTACAAGTGTAGTAAGTGCTAATTTTTTCTATACATGAACTATATATACAAATTGTAACCAATGTCATCTCTCCCTACATATCATAGCTACAAATTGAATAGTAGTCATATATTTAGCTACAATGGAAACTACATTTTTATGTGTAAGGACATTTTTTACCTACAATTAGGGTTACATATGAATTTATAGCCAGAAGAATAACTAACTAAAACTTTGAAAAATGTAGCCTACACAATTAGCTACACGGGTATTAGCTTCATATTCTAAATGTAAGGATAAATGTAGCCAAAGCTTTTAGCTACAAATTTTGGTGTTTTTGCTAAAAAAAAATTTGTATTTAAAGTCCATATTTTTGTAGTGCCACCAAGCTCTTTCTAGCAAATAAGCATTTCCACCTTTCTTGCCTAGTCCATCGGAGATGAATCCTAGCTATTTCAGGCCGGTGACATTGAAGAATGGTGTTGTCATAGAAGTTATCCTTCAAGGTATGATGATGTTGATACCTATGAGGATTATGAAGATACAAATCAAGGGGAGAAAGCTACAACACATGATCTACTTTTAGATTCTTTAAGCAAGCCACATGTCCTTCCTCCTCACACTCTAGATGACACATTGCTTTATAATGAGAACACTCTTCCCAACTCATATTTTGAAGATGCTTAAAAGGAGAATGAAAAGATAAATAGTATTTCCATTCAAAAGACTATTCTTGCTGCAGCTCATAGGTGCTTTCACTTACCCCAAATCAAGGACATATTTGCAAGGAGGATTTAATCTTTAGCACAACAATTTCCAGCTGCAAATCAGAGCACCGATGCTCCATGGACTTTGATGTTTCCACCATTATGAGGTACCCGGTTGCAACCTTTTTAGTTTTATTTCCATAGTGAGGACACTATAGATTTCAAGCTTAGTGGGGAGCAAGTAGATGGTAGCTTAGTTCTTTTAGCTTTTCCCTTTCATGTTATTCGCTTCTTGTCATTTTCATTTATTTTGTGTTCACATTTCAGTCTTTTGTTTTCAATAAATTGCATGAAATTAAGTTGTTAGTTTTCTCATGTTCAATACCTTCCTTATGCTTGAACCATCTCTTCATACACAAAGATAATGGCTTATTGGAAATATTTGGGCATATATCACATCACTTGAATTTTTTTATAATCATGGCTATTCATCTTGCATTTAAATGTATGATTGAACTTGAATTGTGATTCTTTCTCTCTTATCCTAACACATGTATAAATTCAAAAATGTCTAGTTTATGAACTATAGAGTTGTGATTAACATCTTGATGATATTGCCAACATTGTAATGAATATTCCACTACTCTTCTTGAGAAAATTCTTATAAATGATTGAATTTCCAACTTATCTATCCTAAATCTACTTGGCAATATCCATAAAAGAGGAAGGGTAGAAAAAGGATAGTGAGGTGTCCAATGAGGTACCCAAATCAAGTGAAAATGGGGGGGAATGTTTTTTAAAATCTAGAGAAACCCAAAAAGATGGCTAAGGTCCCCACACATTTCCAACTCAAAAGGTTAGAAATGTGTTTGAAAGAGGGACACTAATCCCCAACTGGTATTCCATGTACGCGTATGCCTATACTTAGCATCCGAGTACCGTGCACGTGAATCCTAATAGAGTTTTTTATTCGAATGATAAATCCAATGTAGATGGACGGAGACGTTAAGGGATTTTCATTTCATTTCATCTTTATTATCAGTTGGGTTTGTGGCATATCATTTCTTTATTGGCTTTATCATCTTTTTGCTAATGATTTCTCTATAGTTCATTCACTCAAGTTTATATAAATATCTATTCGAAACTAAATTTCATCTTGAGAGTTAGAATTGAATTCATAATCATTTACATATTTGAATGATGAAAATGCCTTTTCTAGATCCATAAATTCATTTTTGATGTGGATATGATATTGTACCCACGTATTACTCTACAACCATGTATCTATTTCTTTTTTCTTAAGGACTAGTAATGGTTCAAACATAGGGGAATCTGATGTGCACAAATCATATCATCTTTTGGATCATGTTTGGTTTCATATCCATGTTGTTTTGACTCAATTATCACTCTCATTCACGCTAGATTCTATATTTTTAGCTATGCTTACTTGCCTCATGGTTTGGATTGTAGGTACTATATTTTTCAATGAAATGATGGGGAATATATCATATTATCACTTATTGGATCATTCCTCAAGTATCTACATATTTTGAGGTTTGAAATTGCACAAATACAACTTTTTACGACGTTGAAAACTGACCTACACGCTGTAAGTTATGAGTAGAATACACAGCAGCCCAGAACAACTATTCACACGCCGTGTCACTTAGAGACATGACATGACAACATGGGACATGCCGTGTTTTTATTTGACACACTGTTTCAATTTACAACAGAATTCTAGTCAAGTTATAGGCACTTTGAGTTACACAGTGTGGCCAATTTACACGTCGTAAGAGCTAAAAATCAGGTTTTCTGGAAAGCTGTAACTACCCCACGCCACGTGAACTTACCCACATGCTGTGTTAAGTATATTTTCAACCCAAACTCAAAGAACAATCACTCCACTCTCATATATATGAATGGGAAACACTTGGGACAGGGAGGACGTCTTAAGATGGACATTTTGGAGGGCAACTCGACTGGATGGAGTCCAGGAGAAGTTGGAGGATACCAAGGGAGATAGGAGGTGGTTACTCGAGAGGGAACCCTCTTCTTCTTCCTTCTTCTTTAGTATTTGCATCAAGGATCTTCATCTTCCTCTTTTATCCGCTTGGGAGTGAAGAAATCTAGAGAAAGTGCAGTAAGAAAGGACAAAGCTTGACTTCTAGCCAGAGTTCTTCTTCATTCTACTACTTCTCATGGACATACTATGTAAGGACCCTGACCTGCGTTTAGGGCTTACCTTGTTTGCTTTGCCTAACCTTGATGGTTTGATGTTTGCTAATCACCTTTAGTGGTGATTAGGGTTTGGTTGTGCTTTGTTGAGAGTTGGAGGTGCTACTTGCAAATAAACCAAGTTTAGGGTTTTGTGTGCAAGTTTGCCACCTTGAGAGGTGTTCTTATCTCTCTTTGTTTCCTCTAGGGTTGATAGGAAGGCTTGTGCTTGTTGCTTGAGTTCTTTGGGCCTTTGTTGAGCTCGTTTGGGCCTTGAGGTGCCTTGTTTGGGCTTGTTTGGACCTTGTGTCGGCCAAGTAGAGCTTGTGTCGGCCTAGAGAGGTGTGTGTCGGCCTAGGGTGTGTTTGTGTCGGCCAACAAGGAGGTGTGCCACCCTAGATCAAGCTTGGTGTGTCGCCCATGATGCTTGGGCCAACCTTGGTCACGTTTGGAGGACACATGGTGCACCTCTTGGACAAGTGTCTTTTAGCTTGCAAGAGTGGTGGCTTGAGTTGGTGGACAAGTGTCCCTTGGGTGGACGACACATAGCAAGAGTTTACCTTGGTTTCTCCTCCCCTCCTTTCTATATAGGTGGTCCCTTCCTTAGCTTGAGGTCCCTTTAGTTCCTCTCCTTCTTGTGCACGACACACTCTCTCTTTCCCTTGGTTGGTGGTCGACACACCCTTGAAGAAGGAGCTTGGAGGTCGACACACCCTTAGAGAAGAAGAGTGGAGGCCGATACACCCCCCCCTTGGAGAAGCTAAGGTGGCCGATACCCTTGGATCTTGAAGTGCACCCTCTTCCCTGGAGCTTAAGGCGGGTTGCATGACTCTAACCCTAAACTACTCCATCCTCTTCTTTCATATGTTGTTTCAATCTTGCCTTTATATGTTAGTAGTTGGTTCTTGTTTCGCTTGCATGTTGGCTGATCCATGTGTGTTAAGGTTTAGGAGAGCAACACTCCTTTCTCCCCTTGGTCTAGATGAGTGAGCTTGAGCTCTAATGCCATGAGCAACACCCCTCTTTCCTACCCGATTGAGGTGAGCACATGACTTAGTGGATTGAGCAAGACTCTCCTCTCACCTTGGGCAAGATGGTGAGCTCGTGTAGATGGCTTTGATAGATGTGCCTTGGTCGAGATGTGTTTGGGAAGGTGCTACCCGACAGCCCTTGCCCTAGTTTAGCTTTGCACGACTTGAGTGAGCACGGTTCTTCCTGTTTGATCCTTGGGCGGGTGAGCAATCCGACCCTTGCACGCCCTGAGCCAGCTCTGCCCGGAAGGCTGCTTGCCCGATGGGGTTGCTCACCCGACATGATCTACTCACTCCATGCGTTCTGCTCGCTCAGTGGGTATACTCGCTCTATAGCCCTGCACGCCTGTCACCCAACACACCCGGTTCTGCTCACCTGACACTCCTTTGCTCACCTCACAAACTTGCTCGCCCGGAATTAGCCATCTCACAGGATATCTGCTCGCCCAACTTTCCTTGGCTCGCCCAGCTGTGTCGCCCTACACTATGTTGCTCACCCGCTACCTTCCTGTGTCGCCCGACAGGCTTTGCTCTCGCGGTTCTACCCTGCTCGCCCACTTCTACCTTGCACGCTTGCTAACTCTGCTCGCTTTGTAGCCTTTCTCACCCAGCATCTGTGTCGCCCGACACACACACCTACACGCCTGGATGTCTCGCCCGATGTACCCTGTACACCTTGGAGCTGCAGGCCCGATAGGGATGCACGCTTGCCCTCATTTCATGGTGGTGCTCTGCACGCCTGCTAGAGTTGCACGCCCGCTAGGGTTTAGTTGGGATGGGTCCTTCCCAAGATGACTTTTAGTGAGGGTTGTTGATATCTCTTGTGAGGGCACGGTCTGTCATGATGCTCTTATGATAACTCATTGCTTAATAATGATAATTATGTTCTTATGGCGATACACATGCGTGTGTATGTAACTACTCTATGTCTCTAAGGCCAAAATAGGATCTTGAGCATTACATTAGGGTTGCTTGATAATGTGCTTACATGTGTATCCTTAAGATGAGGCATGGATATAATTATTAGTGTTATTGTGTGCTAGCAATGTACTTAACCCTAATTGTCATCTTATGTTGATAATATAAGGTCTTTTGATTATTCCCATGGATGTTGAATGATGCAGGTAATGCTTAGCCAAATGAAAGGCCATGAGAAATGATTATATGAGAATACTAATGACAGGTGTATGATGTTACATGATGATGATGAAAGCCTTGAGAGGCTATGGTACTATGTGATGAGGGATTGAGATCCTATGATGTGTGATGATCCTTGAGGTGGATCTAGATGGTTGGCAAGAGGCCAAGTGATAACATGTGACTTGAGGTCCTTGTCATGGATCAGTGTGATGTAAATTGTAGAAAATACATAATGTTGAGTTTATGCTATTTACTTCCTGTTATATCTTGCATGTTATACAACTTGGTTGAATCTTGCAATCCATCTAAAAGATACTAAGTAATCACGGTGTAATTTATAATGTAGCTTGCCCTGGCCATAGATTCATCACCAGTCAAGATAGGGTGATGATGAAACGGGTTCTCCTGTGGGTTAACCCGGAGCACATATTTTTGAATATGCGAGGTTTCTCCTAGCCTAAAATAGAGAGGTGAAACGAGTGCAGCTGCGGTTGCAGACTCGGATGTGTGATGAGCATGGTGAACATGGCCCATGGCTCCAGATATGTGATATGTTGAGCATGAATGCGTTCATGGCTCTGAGCACGATGTTTTAGACACGTGGCTCAGTTTTCTAGCGTCGTGACCTGTACCGAGGCGGGCTAGGCAGAGGGTAGCCTGAGGAGCTGACCCTGTGGCTATGACCACTTCAAGCACGAGACTACGATCCTGCTTATGTGATACTCATGTACTGACCATGAGGCGGAGAAGTTCTTGCATTTCGGCTCTTCCATTGACCTTGTATGGCACCGGCTATGGGCTTCGCAGCCAAAGGTTGGAATTGAATGGTACGGTTCATTTCCTCAGGGCATAATAAAATGTAATCCAGCCGTTTAGTATGAACTGCTTAAGACAAACACGAAACATTGGTTGAGGCCTTGTTTGTGTAGTTAACTTTAATTATCTGTAGTTGTTTGTGCATTACTCTTATGTGGTGAGTTTCATATATAGTTTATCTTGTCAATCATGTTCCATTGGGAAATATGTGGTTACAGCTGGTAAGTCGGATAATGAGGATGGCTTGATGTTCTTATCTGTTTCTGTTATATTCCTTATCAATATATATATCTGCTCATATAAATGCTTATCTGAGGTTTTTTAGTTTTGGCGCGGAGTTATGCCTCCCGCTGGGACAATGTTCAATTGTCTCACTCCGCTGGTTTGTACCCTTGTTAGGTGGTCGAGCTTGTCGTGGTGGTGGTCGCAGAGTTGCGGCCGAGCAGGGAGAAGATCGGTAGAAGGCAAGCTTTGGAGATGCTGCTGTTTTGATGTTTTGGTGTAGAGTCTAGAGTCATCCCTATACTCTCAGGTCCTTGGCGGTGTTTTGACGATGTTTTACGATGTACGACCGAGATCATTTGTATATCATGTGGATGGCCAGATGTGGGCCTTTGTATGTATGAACAGGTGGTGAACTCATGCTTATGAGAGGACAGTTGTTGCTCTAAGCTATGGACATGTATCCAGGCTTGTATGGTTATGCATATAACATGTTTTCTTGCAGGATATGGACTGGAATGTAATATGTTTCTCAGTTTATCAGTTTTCCACAATCGGTTTTAATTAACCCGTATTTTTGATAAGATGTGGTTATGGTGATTTCCGCACATTTTCGCGTAACACCTCATTATCTGTGTGATAATGGGATGTGTTGCCACATACTAGTTATTTCTACTCTTTTACTATGTCCTTTGATGTTTTCTGCTGTGTGTACCTTCTTTCTCTATCCATGGATGAGTAGAATCCGAATCTTGGACATGGGAGAGTAACTCCCATGTCATATCTTGTATAAACATATGAATTTCATACTAAATGTTAGTTTCTTGCATGTTCTAAGAGTTGTTTCAGATCTGAAATGCTTGTTTGTGTGATTGGCCATCATATTTGCATGTTTTATGCTTTCTTCCAAAATCTGAGAAGATGTGTGTGAGAGTATGGAGTTACTCTTTTGGAAACCTATCCTTGACCGCTAGAGTGGCTGGGATTTAGTTGAGGAGTATGGTTTGTGATTCAAAATGAAATACATATATGAGAGTGATGTATGGAGTTAGAATCATCATCACTTCACCGGGAGGAGAGTGATGACTACAAACCTCCTTTGCAAGTTAAGTAGCATGTTTAAATTCATATTTTAATATAAGCTATGATGTGATAGTGAAATCCCAAGTCTAGGATCCTCCTAATTCTAAATCTTAACCTTTCTTAAGTGATAATTTACTATTTTGTTTTAAATGTGTAATTTAGTTGTTCTAATCCAATCATCTTATGTACAATGATCTAGATTATTAAAAATCATAACTCTTGCTCCTAGCTAACCAACCCTCCTTGTGTTCGACCTTGACTACAACTATTCTCATATACTTGCGGGAAATAACTAGTTGAGTAAAAGATCATTCTTATGATTGAAACTCGTTAGTGTAACAAACAAACAAGTTTTTGGTATTGTTGTTGGGGAGCATCAGTATTCCTGTTAGAGTAAGAGTTGTTGATAAGTAAATGAGACTATATCACAACCTTCATATCCACCATCATATCCATAAGTCATAATTCATCATGATCATCATAATTTGTTGTATCTTCCATGTTTGTTTTTGTATCTCACTCACCTTATTTATTTGTAGGAGCATATGGGTGTTCATAAAAAGATCCTCGAACCGTGTGTATCTCTACATTCAAAAAATGAACAAATCGTTTGTAGCCCTCATGGAGAAAGAAGGAGTGAAACCCAAACATGTATGGAGGAATCACAACCCACACAACCAGCATCCATGTCACCATCATCAAAATGACTGACCCATGACACCTTCATCCACATCACCTTCATATGCACCACTGTCATCCATGCATCCTTCATCCACACCACCATCATTCACACCTAATTCACCACCATCATATATACCACCAACACCCATACCACATTCTTCCACACCCTCATATCCACCACCTTCATCCATACCACATACACCACCACCATCTACGTGACATCCACCTAATCCTTCAGATTCACATGAAGAACTAGTCAAGGAGGATGCCCTTCCTCTTAAGGACTACTTTGGTACAGATACAATGCACATGAGTGGACCTATTAATATTTCAGAATTTGAGGAAGTGGAGTTTCTATCAGCCCAGTCATCATATAATTGCTACAACTGAATGCATTTAGAGGGACAACAATGGAGGAACCAAACCTCCACATTGTTGAATTTTTGCAGTTGCTAAACACCATAAAAATAAATGGTGTTCCTACTAAAGGGATCTGCCTACTCCTTATTTTGTTCTTCCTTAGATATAGAGCCAAGGAGTGGCTCTATTCCTTGCCAAGAAATCCATTGACACTTGGGAGGAGCTTCTAAAATACTTTTTGGCAAAATACTTTCCACCTAGAAGGACCGCACAACTAAGGAGTCAACTCATCAATTATTCTCAAAGGGATGGAGAGAACTTGCATGATACATGGGAGACATTCAAAGATCTCCAACATCTTTGTCCAAATCATGGTCTAAGCAAATTGCTTCTACTACAATCTTTCTACAATGGTTTGTGCTACAATACAAGATTATCTATTGATGCAGCTGCAAATGGATCTCTAATGAACAAATCTTTTTTTTATTTACGAGAGAACCACCCCCGTAGAAGCACCACATTCGTGACCCCCAGACATCGTAAACTCTCAGGACATGAGAGGGTGTGGTCCGGTCACCCCCCTCCCGTGCCCAATCAAATTCGTGTTACTTTTCACAGAGCGCCTTCGGCGTGATTCGAACACGGGTCCTTCATCTGGACTTACCGAGCCGTAACCAGCCGGGCAACTTTGGCCGGACCTAATGAACAAATGTTATGGAGAATCTTATGTTATTATTGAAGATATGGCAGCAAAGCATTGCCAATGGAGCTCGGATACAAGCTACCAGCCATCTTATTCCGCTACTACATCTGAGATACAAGTGGGGAGTCACATGGTTGATGATATAGACATAATTATAGCAAAGTTGGACACTTTATCACAAAGGTTTGAGAAGTTAAGCACACAGCCATTTCAAGCAACCAATATTATTTGTGATGCATGTGGGTTTCTTAGACACTCATCTTCTACATGTTATGATTCTTCTATTTATTCTTCAATGGGCTACGCTCCACCATGTTTCTATAGTAATGTGAACCCAAATTTCATTTAGCCACAACAACCATAAGTAACTTCTAGATTAGATTTCATGCTTGCAACAATTATTTCAACTCAAATGCAGCAAAATGAGGAGTTCCATCAACAAAGACACTCAATGAAGGGTGCCATTTGCCAACTCTCTTCTAAGGTGGATGATATTGCCACTCATGCACACATCTTGGTGAAACAAATTGCCCAGCAAGCTCTTTCTAGCAAAGAATCATTTCCACCTTTCTTGCCTAGTCCATCGGAGATGAATCCTACATATTTCAGGCTGGTGGCATTGAAGAATGGTGTTGTCATAGAAGTATATCCTTCAAGGTATGATGATGTTGATACCTATGAGGATTATGAAGCTACAAATCAAGGGGAGAAAGCTACAACACATGATCTACTTTTAGATTCGTTAAGCAAGCCACATGTCCTTCCTCCTCACACTCTAGATGACACGTTGCTTTATAATGAGAACACTCTTCCCAACTCATATTTTGATGATGCTTCAAAGGAGAATGAAAAGATAAATAGTATTGGCGTACAAAAGACTATTCTTGCTGCAGCTCATAGGTACTTTCACTTGCCCCAAATCAAGGACATATTTGTAAGGACGCATCAATCTTTAGCACAACAATTTCCATCTACAAATTAGAGCACTGGTCCTCCATGGACTTTGATGTTTCCACCATGATGAGGTACCCGATTGAAACCTTTTTAGTTTGATTTTTACAGTTAGGACACTATAGATTTCAAGCTTAGTGGGGAGCAGCCGGTTGGTAACTTAGTTCTTTTATCTTTTCCCTTTCATGTTATTTTCTTATTGTCATTTGCTTTTGTTTTGTGTTCACATTTCAGTCTTTTGTTTTCAATAAATTGCATAAAATTGAATTGATATTTTTCTTGTGTTCAATACCTTCCTTATGCTTGAACCATCTCTTTATACACAAAGATAATGGCTTATTGGCAATAGTTGGGCATACATCACATCACTTGAAATTTTTCTATAATCATGCCTATTCATCTTGCATTTACCTATTCATCTTGCATTTAAATATATGATTGAACATGAATTGCAATTCTTTCTCTCTTGTCCTAACACATGTAAAAATTTGAAAATTTTGAGTTCATGAACTATAGAGTTGTGATTAACATCTTGATGATATTGCCAACATTGTAATTAATATTCAACTTCTCTTCTTGAGAAAATTCTTATAAATGATTGAATTTCCAACTTATCTATCCTAAATCTTCTTGGCAATATCTGCAAAAGAGGAAGGGTAGAAAAAGGATAGCTAGGTATCCAATGAGGTACCTAAATCAAGTGAAAATGGGGGGAATGTTTTCTAAAATCTAGTGGAACCCAAAAACATGGCTAAATCACCCACACATTCTCCAACTCAAAAGGTTAGAAATGTGTTTAAAAGAGGGACACTAAGCCTATACTTAGCATCCAAGTACCGTGCACGTGAATCCTAATAGAGTTTTTTATTCAAATGATAAAGCCAATTCAGATGGACGAAGACGTTAAGGGATTTACATTTCATTTCATCTTTATTATCAGTTGGGTTTGTGGCATATCATTTCTTTATTGGCTTTATCATCTTTTTGCTAATGATTGCTCTATAGTTGATTCACTCAAGATTATCTGAATATCTATTTGAAATTAAATATCATCTTGAGAGTTAGAATTGAATTCATAATCAGTTACATATTTGAATGATGAAAATGTCATTTTCTAGATCCATAAATTCATTTTTCATGTGGATATGATATTGTGCCAACCTATTACTCTACAACCATGTATCTATTTCTTTTTGCTTGAGGACAAGCAATGGTTCAAGATTAGGGGAATTTGATGTGCACAAATCATATCATCTTTTGGATAATGTTTGGTTGCATATCCATGTTGTTTTGACTCAGTTATCATTCTCATTCATGCTAGATTCTATATTTTTAGCTATTCTTACTTGTCTCATGGTTTGGATTGTAGGTACTCAATTTTGCAATGAAATGATGAGTAATATATCATATTATCACTTATTGAGTCACTCCTCAAGTATCTACATGTTTTGAGGTTCAAAACTGCACAAATACCACTTTTTACGGCGTGTAAAACTGACCTACACGCCGTAAGCTATGAGCAGAATACACAGCAGCCCAGAATAGACATTGACACGCTGTGTCAACATGGGACACACCATTTTTTTATTTGACACGTCGTGTCAATGTACAATAGAATTCCAGTCATCTTACAGGCACTTTGGGTTACGCCGTGTGGCCAATTTACACACCATAAGACCTACAAATCAGGTTTTCTGCTAAGTTGTAACTACCCCACGCCATGTGAACTTACCCACACGCTGTGTAAAGTATATTTTCGATCCAAACTCAAAGAAAAACCGCTCCACTCTCATATATACGAATGGGAATGACTTGGGATAGGGAGGACAGCTTAGGACAGACTTTTTGGAGGGCAACTCGACTGGAGGGAATCCAGGAGAAGTTGGAGGAGACCAAGGGAGATAGGAGGTAATTACTTGTGAGAGAACCCACTTCTTCTTCCTTCTTCTTCACTATTTGCAGCAAGGATCTTCATCTTCCTCTTCTATCTGCTTGGGAGTGAAGAAATCTAGAGAAAGTGCAACAAGAAAGGATGGATCTTGACTTCTAGCCGGAGTTCTTCTTCGTTCTACTACTTCTCATGGACATACTAGTTCTTTCTACTCTTTTACGACGTCTTTTGATGTTTTCTGCTGCTTGTACCTTCTTTCTCTAGCCATAGATGAGTAGAATATGAATCTTGGACATGGGAGAGTAACTCTCATGTCATAGCTTGTATGAACATATAAATTGCGTACTAAATGTTAGTTGCTTGCATGTTCCAAGAGTTGTTTCAGATCTAAAATGTTTTTGTGTGATTGGCCATCATACATGTATGTTTTATACTTTCTTTCATAATATGAGAAGATGTGTTTGAGAGTGTGGAGTTACTCTTTTGGCAACTTGACCTTGACCACGAGAGTGGCTGGGATTAAGTGGAGGAGCAATGTTTGTGATTCGAAATGAAATACATACACGAGAGTGATGTATGGGGTTAGAATCATCATCACTTCACCAGGAGGTGAGTGATGACTACAAACCTCCTTTGCAAGTTTAACATGTTTAAATTCGTATTTTAATATAAGCTATGATTTGATAGTGAAATCCCAAGTCTAGGATCCTCCTAATTCTAAATCTTAACTTTTCTTAAGTGATAATTTAGTATTTTGTTTTAAATCTATAATTTAGTTGTTCTAATCCAATCATCTTGTATACAACGATCTAGATTATTGAAAATCATAACTCTTGCTCCTATCTAACCAACACTCCTTGTGTTCGACCTCGACTACAATTACTCTCGTATACTTGTGTGAAATGACTAGTTGAGTAAAAGATCATTCTTATGGTTGAAACTCGTTAGTATAACAAACAAACACTCATTGTTTCATAACTTGCACTATGGAGGAAAATTTTGTGCCAAACAAAAGATAATTAAGTTCTCTATAACATATGATAAAGAGCAAGAAATCACATTTAAGGGCTTCAATTAATCTTACAAGATGGAAATATGTTAAGGAATGTCACCTAGCACAAAAATGCAATTTCGTATCACACATTACAAAATTGATTGTGGATGTGACCAAATTGGTTCATAACAATTCTCAAATATGAAGTTCATACCCAATTGAGTAAGAAAGCCATTTGAAGAGTGAGAATGAGTATAATACAAGAGAGAGCAAAAGCTAGGTTATCACAAGTAGTATATGTGTTTATATAGAAATTCTTAAGTTAGATAGATGGTACGTTATATTCCTTTGATCATAGAATGTTAGGGTGAATGAATTTTTTTGCATAGTTTGTACCAACGTAATTGAATTACAAGAACTACTTTTCTTTCTACTCAATTTTGTGGTAATATCTAAGTTTAGCTGAAGGAATTTAAAATCTTAATACTAGTAGAGGCTAATTATTATTATGTCATGTTAATTTCAATTACATGTGAGTTTTGGTCTAGAATCATACTGCATGTGACTGAGGACCAAAACGTCATTAAAGGTAGATGACAAACTAGGCGATTTTAAAGTATGATCAGACTGTGCTAGACCATTCATAAGTAGGATCATACTAACACTTATTTTATGTTTTGCAAACTTATATAATAGTAAAACTCATATCACATTAATTATTTGTAACTTGTTAATGTCAAGTATATACACCAGTAATGTTTATACATGTGATTTGTTTATGCTTTTGGGTTAACATAATTATACATATAGATGTGTATTATCATAAACTGATATTTTGGTCCAGTCTACGACCTGGACGATGTTGGACCACACCAGAATGAAGACTGAACTTTCAAAATTTTATAGTAGAGACAAAACTAAACTTGTAATATTGTAGGACTGGACCAAATTGAAGACAAATCTTCCAAAAAATTTGGACCAATCCAATCTTATTTATTAGTCTAGACCGGTATTTTCTCACACCAATTTCAATTGCTTCATAAATTTAATCAGACAAAAATTTATTGTTGATTTGATTGAGACAAAAATGGTCAGCCTAATCTCACTCTTGATATGGGTCCTAACCAAAATTAGTGGGGTTGTGTTGCATGATCACATATTTCAAATTATTATATTATTACCTAATTGCAAACTAGATATTATAACATTCAATATAAGATTATGATTTTCCTCTATTACTTAGCTATAAACATCAAAACTTTACACATTATAGCTAAAAAACATATAAAGATCACAATTGAGATTTCTCTTTCCACATTTAATACTTGATAACCATAAGTTGAGTTTCTAGCAAACACCATGTATTAACATCCTAACAGAAAGGTAACTCCAGTTACTAATAATGAAGCATAATTAATGACCAACCTTAGTATGAGGTCTCACATATGAAGTATACGGCTAGAAATAACATTTACTAATAAAATTTAGAATTTATTCATGACTTGGTCCTTGGTACCATCATCCTACCTCTAGATAACTTTGAACTCTTCTTTTTTGTTAATCAAAGCTTTAGAATACCTCTCATATAACATGATCATTTGTCAGACTTAGTATATAAAACGAAGTTCCTTATAAGAGATATTAGACTCACATTATTTCATTGTGACAGTAGTGTGGTAAAAAGCTTTACTATCGAATGGAATGCTTTCCTCTAGAGAATATGACATATATTGAATCAGTGAAATATTTTTTCACTTGACCCAGTATGAGTACTTGAATATATATATATATATATATATATATATATATATATATATATATAGAGAGAGAGAGAAAGAGAGAGAGTCAGGCTAGAATACACTCGAGTGTACAGATCATGCCGTACACCCCAATGGTGTTTGCCTATCTAGACCATGTTTTTCCAAAATCTAATCCATTGATCTTCATGGTTACAATACTAATAGGTCACATACAAATTTTGAACTCATTTGGATGATTGTAAGTCACTCATCCAAGGACAACAAAATTGACGCACAAAACTAATTTGAAATATATGATTTTTGCCTCCTTTAGATGCACGACCTATAAGTGTCCAAATGAGCTAAAATTTATTATATAATATGTTCTTATGATAATTAAGAAAACCAATGGTTTAGATTTTTCAAAAATTTATTACATCTTCAAAAATGATTGAGGTGTACGGTGCCTCTGGTACACTCGAGTGTACACTAGCCTAACTCGCTCTCTCTCTCTCTCTCTACACACACATACACACACACACACATATATATATGTATATAATATAGGGTATATATTCACTACCCGCGGGGTAACTAACTTTAGATACCCATGGATCTATTTTGTAATAGAAAAGTACCTATCTATAATGAGATTGACATCGTGTGTAATGAGAGGACCAAATTTGTAATAGAAACAGTCATTTTGTATTACACATCTTATTACAGTAAAAATGATATTTGTAACAGAAATAGTGATGTAACACAGAACGAGTCTTTGTATTACAATTTTGGTCACCTCATTAAAATTTTGATTGTCTTGTTACAAATATGTATCTCCCTATTACAAAACGGATCTACTAGTAACTAACCTTATCTACGGGTAGCGAATGAATGGCATATATATATATATATATATATATATATATATATATATATATATATAGAGAGAGAGAGAGAGAGAGAGATAGGCTAGAATACACTCGAGTGTACATATCGCACAAATACACTCAAGTGTGTTTGCATATCAAGGCTATTTTTTGCAAAATGTAAACCATTGATTTTCACTGTCATACTATAACTAGACTACATACAAATTTTGAGCCCATTTGGATGAGTGTAAGTCACTCATCCAAGGGCAACAAAATCGACACGCAAAACTAATTTGAAATGCATAATTTTTGTGGTCTTTATAACATGACCTACAAATGTCCAAATGTGCTCAAATTTTGTATATGACATATTCACAAGATGTTTAATAAGATCAACAGGTTAGATTTTTGAAAAAAATATTGCATCATGAAAAACGATTTGAGTGTATTC